>JAVFKF010000035.1:4200000-4556825 GCA_036926295.1 Pachydiplax longipennis | reverse complement strand
ATAATCAACCCGAAAACGTCGAAAAAAGCGCTTTTGCTCAATTTTGGACAATAACATCAAAATGAACGCAATATCGTCGAAAAAGCGTTTTAGCTCAATTTTGGTCAAAAACGTCATAATCAACCCGAAAACGTCGAAAAAAGCATTTTTTATTCAATTTTGGACAAAAACATCAAAATGAACGCGACAACGGCGAAAAAAGCGTTTTTTGCTCAATTTTGGACAAAAACGTGAAAATCAACGCGAATAGGTCGAAAAAGCGTTTTAGCTCAATTTTGCTCAAAAACGTCAAAATCAACAAGAAAACGTCGAAAAAAGCGTTTTTAGCTCAATTTTGGACAAAAACGTCAAAATGAACGCGACAACGGCGAAAAAAGCGTTTTTGCTCAATATTGGACAAAAACGTGAAAATCAACGCGAATACTTCGAAAAAAGCGTTTTTAGCTGAATTTTGGACAAAAACGTCAAAATCAACGCGAATAGGTCGAAAAAAGTGTTTTTAGCTGAATTTTGGACAAAAACGTGAAAATCAACGCGAATAGGTCGAAAAAAGTGTTTTTAGCTCAATTTTCGACAAAAACGTCAAAATCAACGTAAAAATGACGAAAAAAGCGTTTTTAGCTGAATTTTGGACAAAAACGTCAAAATAAACGCGAAAACGTCGAAAAATGCGCTTTTTGCTCAATTTTGGACAAAAAATTCAAAATCAACGCGGAAACGTCGAAAAAAGCGTTTTTTGCTCAATTTCGGAGAAAAACATCAAAATAAACGCGAAAACGTCGAAAAATGCGGTTTTTGCTCAATTTTGGACAAAAACATCAAAATCAACGCGGAAACGTCGAAAAAAGCGTTTTTTGCTCAATTTGGGAGAAAAACATCAAAATCAACGTGAAAACGTCGAAAAAATCGTTTTTTGCTCAATTTTTGACAGAAACGTCAAAATCAATGCGAAGACGTCGAATAATGCGCTTTTTGCTTAATTTTGGACAAAAACGTCAAAATCAACGCGAAAACGTCGAAAAAAGCGTTTTTTGCTCAATTTTGGACAAAAACATCAATACAAACAGAAAACCTCGAAAAAAGCGTTTTTTGCTGAATTTTGGACAAAAACGTCAAAATCAACGCGAAAACGTCGAAAAAACTTTTTTCGCTCACTTTTGGAGAAAAACATCAAAATCAACGCGAAAACGTCGAAAAAAGCGTTTTTCGCTCAATTTGGGAGAGAAACATCAAAATCAACGAGAAAACGGCGAAAAAAGCGTTTTTTGCTCAATTTTGGACAATAACATCAAAATGAACGCAATATCGTCGAAAAAGCGTTTTAGCTCAATTTTGGTCAAAAACGTCATAATCAACCCGAAAACGTCGAAAAAAGCATTTTTTATTCAATTTTGGACAAAAACATCAAAATGAACGCGACAACGGCGAAAAAAGCGTTTTTTGCTCAATTTTGGACAAAAACGTGAAAATCAACGCGAATACTTCGAAAAAAGCGTTTTTAGCTCAATTTTGGACAAAAACGTCAAAATCAACGCGAATAGGTCGAAAAAAGTGTTTTTAGCTCAATTTTCGACAAAAACGTCAAAATCAACGTAAAAATGACGAAAAAAGCGTTTTTAGCTGAATTTTGGACAAAAACCTCAAAATCAACCCCAAAACGTCGAAAAAAGCGTTTTTCGCTCAAATATGGACAAAAACGTCAAAATCAAAGCGAAAACCTCGAAAAAAGCGTTTTTTGCTGAATTTTGGACAAAAACATCAAAATGAACGCGACAACAGCGAAAAAAGCGTTTTTACTCAATTTTGGACAAAAACGTGAAAATCAACGCGAAAACTTCGAAAAAAGCGTTTTTACCTCAATTTTGGACAAAAACATCAAAATCAACGCGAATACGTCGAAAAAAGTTTTTTTAGCTCAATTTTCGACAAAAACGTCAAAATCAACCCCAAAACGTCGAAAAAAGCATTTTTCGCTCAAATATGGACAAAAACGTCAAAATCAACAAGAAAACGTCGAAAAAAGCGTTTTTAGGTCAATTTTGGACAAAAACGTCAAAATCAACGCGAAAACGTCGAAAAAAGCGTTTATAGCTCAATATTGGACAAAAACGTCAAAATCAACGCGAAAACGTCGATAAAAGCGTTTTAGCTCAATTTTGGACAAAAACGTCATAATCAACCCGAAAACGTCGAAAAAAGCTTTTTTTGCTCAACTAGGGAGAAAAACATCAAAATCAACGCGAAAACGTCAAAAAAAACGTTTTTAGCTCAATTTTTGACAAAAACGTCAAAATCAACGCGAAAACGTCGAAAAAAGCGTTTATAGCTCAATTTTAGACAAAAACGTCAAAATCAATGCGAAAACGTCAAATAAAGCGCTTTTTGCTTAATTTTGGACAAAAACATCAAAATCAACGCAAAAACGTCGAAAAAAACGTTTTTAGCTCAATTTTTGACAAAAACGTCAAAATCAACGCGAAAACGTCGAAAAAAGCGTTTTAGCTCAATTTTGGACAAAAACGTCATAATCAACCCGAAAACGTCGAAAAAAGCGCTTTTTGCTCAATTTTGGACAAAAACATCAAAACGAACGCGACAACGGCGAAAAAAGCGTTTTTTGCTCAATTTTGGACAAAAACGTGAAAATCAACGCGAAAACTTCGAAAAAAGCGTTTTTAGCTCATTTTTGGACAAAAACATCAAAATCAACGCGAATACGTCGAAAAAAGTTTTTTTAGCTCAATTTTCGACAAAAACGTCAAAATCAACGTAAAAATGACGAAAAAAGCGTTTTTAGCTGAATTTTGGACAAAAACGTCAAAATCAACCCGAAAACGTCGAAAAAAGCGTTTTTCGCTCAAATATGGACAAAAACGTCAAAATCAACTTAAAAATGACGAAAAAAGCGTTTTTAGCTGAATTTTGGACAAAAACGTCAAAATCAACCCGAAAACGTCGAAAAAAGGGTTTTTAGCTCAATTTTGGACAAAAACGTCAAAATCAACGCAATATCGTCGAAAAAAGCGTTTTTTGCTCAATTTCGGAAAAAACATCAAAATAAACGCGAAAACGTCGAAAAATGCGCTTTTTGCTCAATTTTGGACAAAAACATCAAAATCAACGCGGAAACGTCGAAAAAAGCGTTTTTTGCTCAATTTGGGAGAAAAACATCAAAATCAACGTGAAAACGTCGAAAAAATCGTTTTTTGCTCAATTTTTGACAAAAACGTCAAAATCAATGCGAAGACGTCGAATAAAGCGCTTTTTGCTTAATTTTGGACAAAAACGTCAAAATCAACGCAATATCGTCGAAAAAGCGTTTTAGCTCAATTTTGGTCAAAAACGTCATAATCAACCCGAAAACGTCGAAAAAAGCATTTTTTGCTCAATTTTGGACAAAAACATCAAAATGAACGCGACAACGGCGAAAAAAGCGTTTTTCGCTCAATTTGGGAGAGAAACATCAAAATCAACGCGAAAACGGCGAAAAAAGCGTTTTTTGCTCAATTTTGGACAAAAACGTGAAAATCAACGCGAAAACTTCGAAAAAAGCGTTTTTAGCTCAATTTTGGACAAAAACATCAAAATCAACGCGAATACGTCGAAAAAAGTTTTTTTAGCTCAATTTTCGACAAAAACGTCAAAATCAACGTAAAAATGACGAAAAAAGCGTTTTTAGCTGAATTTTGGACAAAAACGTCAATATCAACCCGAAAACGTCGAAAAAAGCGTTTTTCGCTCAAATATGTACAAAAACGTCAAAATCAACGCAATATCGTCGAAAAAGCGTTTTAGCTCAATTTTGGTCAAAAACGTCATAATCAACCCGAAAACGTCGAAAAAAGCATTTTTTGCTCAATTTTGGACAAAAACATCAAAATGAACGCGACAACGGCGAAAAAAGCGTTTTTTGCTCCATTTTGGACAAAAACGTGAAAATCAACGCGAAAACTTCGAAAAAAGCGTTTTTAGCTCAATTTTGGACAAAAACGTCAAAATCAACGCAATATCGTCGAAAAAGCGTTTTAGCTCAATTTTGGTCAAAAACGTCATAATCAACCCGAAAACGTCGAAAAAAGCGTTTTAAGCTCAATTTTGGACAAAAACGTCAAAATGAACGCGAATACTTCGAAAAAAGCTTTTTTAGCTCAATTTTCGACAAAAACGTCAAAATCAACGTAAAAATGACGAAAAAAGCGTTTTTAGCTGAATTTTGGACAAAAACCTCAAAATCAACCCCAAAACGTCGAAAAAAGCGTTTTTAGCTCAAATATGGACAAAAACGTCAAAATCAAAGCGAAAACCTCGAAAAAAGCGTTTTTTGCTGAATTTTGGAAAAAAACATCAAAATGAACGCGACAACGGCGAAAAAAGCGTTTTTTGCTCAATTTTGGACAAAAACGTGAAAATCAACGCGAAAACTTCGAAAAAAGCGTTTTTACCTCAATTTTGGACAAAAACAGCAAAATCAACGCGAATACGTCGAAAAAAGTTTTTTTAGCACAATTTTCGACAAAAACGTCAAAATCAACGTAAAAATGACGAAAAAAGCGTTTTTAGCTGAATTTTGGACAAAAACGTCAAAATCAACCCCAAAACGTCGAAAAAAGCGTTTTTCGCTCAAATATGGACAAAAACGTCAAAATCAACAAGAAAACGTCGAAAAAAGCGTTTTTAGGTCAATTTTGGACAAAAAAGTCAAAATCAACGCGAAAACGAGGAAAAAAGCGTTTATAGCTCAATTTTGGACAAAAACGTCAAAATCAACGCGAAAACGTCGATAAAAGCGTTTTAGCTCAATTTTGGACAAAAACGTCATAATCAACCCGAAAACGTCGAAAAAAGCTTTTTTTCCTCAATTAGGGAGAAAAACATCAAAATCAACGCGAAAACGTCGAAAAAATCGTTTTTTGCTCAATTTTTGACAAAAACGTCAAAATCAATGCGAAAACGTCAAATGAAGCGCTTTTTGCTTAATTTTGGACAAAAACGTCAAAATCAACGCGAAAACGTCGAAAAAAGCGTTTTTAGCTCAATTTTGGACAAAAAGATCAAAATCAACGCGAAAACCTCGAAAAAAGTGTTATTAGCTCAATTTTGGACAGAAACATCAAAATCAACGCGAAAACGACGAAAAAAGCGTTTTTTGCTCAATTTTGGTCAAAAAAATCATAATCAACGCGAAAACCTCGAAAAAAACGTTTTTAGCTCAATTTTTGACAAAAACATCAAAATCAACGCGAATACGTCGAAAAAAGTTTTTTTAGCTCAATTTTCGACAAAAACGTCAAAATCAACGTAAAAATGACGAAAAAAGCGTTTTTAGCTGAATTTTGGACAAAAACGTCAAAATCAACGCGAATACGTCGAAAAAAGTTTTTTTAGCTCAATTTTCGACAAAAACGTCAAAATCAACGTAAAACTGACGAAAAAAGCGTTTTTAGCTGAATTTTGGACAAAAACGTCAAAATCAACACGAAAACGTCGAAAAAAGCGTTTTTCGCTCAAATATGGACAAAAACGTCAAAATCAACGTAAAAATGACGAAAAAAGCGTTTTTAGCTGAATTTTGGACAAAAACGTCAAAATCAACCCGAAAACGTCGAAAAAAGGGTTTTTAGCTCAATTTTGGACAAAAACGTCAAAATCAACGCAATATCGTCGAAAAAAGCGTTTTTTGCTCAATTTCGGAGAAAAACATCAAAATAAACGCGAAAACGTCGAAAAATGCGCTTTTTGCTCAATTTTGGACAAAAACATCAAAATCAACGCGGAAACGTCGAAAAAAGCGTTTTTTGCTCAATTTGGGAGAAAAACATCAAAATCAACGTGAAAACGTCGAAAAAATCGTTTTTTGCTCAATTTTTGACAAAAACGTCAAAATCAATGCGAAGACGTCGAATAAAGCGCTTTTTGCTTAATTTTGGACAGAAACGTCAAAATCAACGCGAAAACGTCGAAAAAAGCGTTTTTTGCTCAATTTTGGACAAAAACATCAAAATCAAACAGAAAACCTCGAAAAAAGCGTTTTTTGCTGAATTTTGGACAAAAACGTCAAAATCAACGCGAAAACGTCGAAAAAACGTTTTTCGCTCAATTTTGGAGAAAAACATCAAAATCAACGCGAAAACGTCGAAAAAAGCGTTTTTCGCTCAAGTTGGGAGAGAAACATCAAAATCAACGCGAAAACGGCGAAAAAAGCGTTTTTTGCTCAATTTTGGACAAAAACGTGAAAATCAACGCGAAAACTTCGAAAAAAGCGTTTTTAGCTCAATTTTGGACAAAAACATCAAAATCAACGCGAATACGTCGAAAAAAGTTTTTTTAGCTCAATTTTCGACAAAAACGTCAAAATCAACGTAAAAATGACGAAAAAAGCGTTTTTAGCTGAATTTTGGACAAAAACGTCAATATCAACCCGAAAACGTCGAAAAAAGCGTTTTTCGCTCAAATATGGACAAAAACGTGAAAATCAACGCAATATCGTCGAAAAAGCGTTTTAGCTCAATTTTGGACAAAAACATCAAAATGAACGCGACAACGGCGAAAAAAGCGTTTTTTGCTCAATTTTGGACAAAAACGTGAAAATCAACGCGAAAACTTCGAAAAAAGCGTTTTTAGCTCAATTTTGGACAAAAACATCAAAATCAACAAGAAAACGTCGAAAAAAGCGTTTTTAGCTCAATTTTGGACAAAAACATCGAAATCAACGCGAATACGTCGAAAAAAGTTTTTTTAGCTCAATTTTCGACAAAAACGTCAAAATCAACGTAAAAATGACGAAAAAAGCGTTTTTAGCTGAATTTTGGACAAAAACGTCAAAATCAACGCGGAAAAAGCGTTTTTCGCTCAAATATGGAGAAAAACGTCAAAATCAACGCAATATCGTCGAAAAAGCGTTTTAGCTCAATTTTGGTCAAAAACGACATAATCAACCCGAAAACGTCGAAAAAAGCATTTTTTGCTCAATTTTGGACAAAAACATCAAAATGAACGCGACAACGGCTAAAAAAGCGTTTTTTGCTCAATTTTGGACAAAAACGTGAAAATCAACGCGAAAACTTCGAAAAAAGCGTTTTTAGCTCAATTTTGGACAAAAACGTCAAAATCAACAAGAAAACGTCGAAAAATGCGTTTTTAGCTCAATTTTGGACAAAAACGTCAAAATGAACGTGACAACGGCGAAAAAAGCGTTTTTTGCTCAATTTTGGACAAAAACGTGAAAATCAACGCGAATACTTCGAAAAAAGCGTTTTTAGCTCAATTTTGGACAAAAACGTCAAAATCAACGCGAATAGGTCGAAAAAAGTGTTTTTAGCTCAATTTTCGACAAAAACGTCAAAATCAACGTAAAAATGACGAAAAAAGCGTTTTTAGCTGAATTTTGGACTAAAACCTCAAAATCAACCCCAAAACGTCGAAAAAAGCGTTTTTCGCTCAAATATGGACAAAAACGTCAAAATCAAAGCGAAAACCTCGAAAAAAGCGTTTTTTGCTGAATTTTGGACAAAAACATCAAAATGAACGCGACAACGGCGAAAAAAGCGTTTTACGCTCAATTTTGGACAAAAACGTGAAAATCAACGCGAAAACTTCGAAAAAAGCGTTTTTAGCTCAATTTTGGACAAAAACGTCAAAATCAACAAGAAAACGTCGAAAAAAGCGTTTTTAGCTCAATTTTGGACAAGAACGTCAAAATGAACGCGACAACGGCGAAAAAAGCGTTTTAGCTCAATTTTGGGGAAAAACGTCATAATCAACCCGAAAACGTCGAAAAAAGCGCTTTTTGCTCAATTTTGGACAATAACATCAAAATGAACGCAATATCGTCGAAAAAGCGTTTTACCTCAATTTTGGTCAAAAACGTCATAATCAACCCGAAAACGTCGAAAAAAGCATTTTTTGCTCAATTTTGGACAAAAACATCAAAATGAACGCGACAACGGCGAAAAAAGCGTTTTTTGCTCAATTTTGGACAAAAACGTGAAAATCAACGCGAATACTTCGAAAAAAGCGTTTTTAGCTGAATTTTGGACAAAAACATCAAAATCAACGCGAATAGGTCGAAAAAAGTGTTTTTAGCTCAATTTTCGACAAAAACGTCAAAATCAACGTAAAAATGACGAAAAAAGCGTTTTTAGCTGAATTTTGGACAAAAACGTCAAAATAAACGCGAAAACGTCGAAAAATGCGCTTTTTGCTCAATTTTGGACAAAAAATTCAAAATCAACGCGGAAACGTCGAAAAAAGCGTTTTTTGCTCAATTTGGGAGAAAAACATCAAAATCAACGTGAAAACGTCGAAAAAATAGTTTTTTTCTCAATTTTTGACAAAAACGTCAAAATCAATGCGAAAACGTCGAATAAAGCGCTTTTTGCTTAATTTTGGACAAAAACGTCAAAATCAACAAGAAAACGTCGAAAAAAGCGTTTTTTGCTGAATTTTGGACAAAAACGTCAAAATCAACAAGAAAACGTCGAAAAAAGCGTTTATAGCTCAATTTTAGACAAAAACGTCAAAATCAACGCGAAAACGTCGAAAAAAGCGTTTTAGCTCAATTTTGGTCAAAAACGTCAAAATCAACAAGAAAACGTCGAAAAAAGCGTTTTTAGCTCAATTTTGGACAAAAACGTCAAAATGAACGCGACAACGGCGAAAAAAGCGTTTTTTGCTCAATTTTGGACAAAAACGTGAAAATCAACGCGAATACTTCGAAAAAAGCGTTTTTAGCTGAATTTTGGACAAAAACATCAAAATCAACGCGAATAGGTCGAAAAAAGTGTTTTTAGCTCAATTTTCGACAAAAACGTCAAAATCAACGTAAAAATGACGAAAAAAGCGTTTTTAGCTGAATTTTGGACAAAAACGTCAAAATCAACGTGAAAACGTCGAAAAAATCGTTTTTTTCTCAATTTTTGACAAAAACGTCAAAATCAATGCGAAAACGTCGAATAAAGCGCTTTTTGCTTAATTTTGGACAAAAACGTCAAAATCAACAAGAAAACGTCGAAAAAAGCGTCTTTTGCTGAATTTTGGACAAAAACGTCAAAATCAACAAGAAAACGTCGAAAAAAGCGTTTATAGCTCAATTTTAGACAAAAACGTCAAAATCAACGCGAAAACGTCGAAAAAAGCGTTTTAGCTCAATTTTGGTCAAAAACGTCATAATCAACCCGAAAACATCGAAAAAAGCATTTTTTGCTCAATTTTGGACAAAAACATCAAAATGAACGCGACAACGGCGAAAAAAGCGTTTTTTCCTCAATTTTGGACAAAAACGTGAAAATCAACGCGAAAACGTCGAAAAAAGCGTTTTTAGCTCAATTTTGGACAAAAACGTCAAAATGAACGCGACAACGGCGAAAAAAGCGTTTTTTGCTCAATTTTGGACAAAAACGTGAAAATCAACGCGAATAGGTCGAAAAAAGTGTTTTTAGCTCAATTTTCGACAAAAACGTCAAAATCAACGTAAAAATGACGAAAAAAGCGTTTATAGCTGAATTTTGGACAAAAACGTCAAAATCAACCCCAAAACGTCGAAAAAAGCGTTTTTCGCTCAAATATGGACAAAAACGTCAAAATCAAAGCGAAAACCTCGAAAAAAGCGTTTTTTGCTGAATTTTGGACAAAAACGTCAAAACCAACGCAATATCGTCGAAAAAGCGTTTTTTGCTCAATTTCGGAGAAAAACATCAAAATAAACGCGAAAACATCGAAAAATGCGCTTTTTGCTCAATTTTGGACAAAAACATCAAAATCAACGCGAAAACGTCGAAAAAAGCGTTTTTTGCTCAATTTGGGAGAAAAACATCAAAATCAACGCGAAAACGTCGAAATAATCGTTTTTTTCTCAATTTTTGACAAAAACGTCAAAATCAATGCGAAAACGTCGAATAAAGCGCTTTTTGCTTAATTTTGGACAAAAACATCAAAATCAACGCGAAAACTTCGAAAAAAGCGTTTTTAGCTCAATTTTGGACAAAAACATCAAAATCAACGCGAAAACGTCGAAAAAAGCGTTTTTAGCTTAATTTTGGACAAAAACATCAAAATCAATGCGAAAACGTCGAAGAAAGCGTTTCTTGCTCAATTTTGGACAAAAACGTCAAAATCACGCGAAAACCTCGAAAAAAACGTTTTTAGCTCAATTTTGGACAAAAACATCAAAATCAAACAGAAAACCTCGAAAAAAGCGTTTTTTGCTGAATTTTGGACAAAAACGTCAAAATCAACACGAAAACGTCGAAAAAAGCGTTTTTCGCTCAATTTTGGACAAAAACGTCAAAATGAACGCGACAACGGCGAATAAAGCGCTTTTTGCTTAATTTTGGACAAAAACATCAAAATCAACGCGAAAACGTCGAAAAGAACGTTTTTAGCTCAATTTTTGACAAAAACGTCAAAATCAACGCGAAAACGTCGAAAAAAGCGTTTATAGCTCAATTTTGGACAAAAACGTCAAAATCAACGCGAAAACGTCGAAAAAAGCGTTTTAGCTCAATTTTGGACAAAAACGTCATAATCAACCCGAAAACGTCGAAAAAAGCTTTTTTTGCTCAATTAGGGAGAAAAACATCAAAATCAATGCGAAAACGTCGAATAAAGCGCTTTTTGCTTAATTTTGGACAAAAACATCAAAATCAACGCGAAAACGTCGAAAAAATCATTTTTTGCTCAATTTTTGACAAAA
The DNA here is from genome assembly GCA_036926295.1 of Pachydiplax longipennis. Lineage (NCBI taxonomy): Eukaryota > Metazoa > Arthropoda > Insecta > Odonata > Libellulidae > Pachydiplax > Pachydiplax longipennis. Next base: position 4,546,135 of record JAVFKF010000035.1, on the reverse strand, counting down.
ACGTCAAAATCAATGCGAAAAAGTCAAATAAAGCGCTTTTTTCTTAATTTTGGACAAAAACATCAAAATCAACGCGAAAACCTCGAAAAAAGCGTTTTTAGCTCAATCTTGGACAAAAACATCAAAATCAACGCGAATAGGTCGAAAAAAGTGTTTTTAGCTCAATTTTCGACAAAAACGTCAAAATCAACGTAAAAATGACGAAAAAAGCGTTTTTAGCTGAATTTTGAACAAAAACGTCAAAATCAACCCCAAAACGTCGAAAAAAGCGTTTCCTAATATTAAACAAATTTCAAAGGTCATATTTGTGTATTCGGTGATAAAGTCATTTCTTATTTATCTTCTACGTGAAGGTCCCTCTACAAACATACAAATGTATGTAGTACAAGGTTTGGCAAGCGTTTTCAAGACTATCAAGACAAAGTATATCTATAATAACATAATAATAAAGATATGGAGTCTAGTATATAAAGTAGAAACACATAAAAATACTTAAAGAAAGGAGAATGCCAACACCAGTACTTTGTTAAAAGTAATTATAATGTATAGTGTAGCAACAAAAAATATTAAGGCTGAGAAATTGTTCCTTCCTTGAAAAGTTTCTCAACAAAAGTTGAATTTTGCTCATTATTGACCTAAAAATTTAGGGTGTAAAATATGTTTAAGAAATACATATAATTTGGTAATTAGGGTTTTACTTCAGAGACCAGAGTGTACTGAAATCAATGCAGATTATTTGAAAGTCCTAGGGTAACATATTGCTGAATAATTGAAGAATTTGTAGATACCTGCAAACGCGAAAAGCCACGTGATGCCGAGTACAAAACTTGCCACTATCTCCAAACGGTAAACATTAAAAGTATTTTAAAATTAATTTTGAGCTCCTTAAACTTCAAGGTATCTACAGATGTATGCGTATAATGCAAGCTATGAGTGAAAATGAAGGCAAATTTTCTCTGAAATGATAGGCAAGTAGGGAAATTAAAAAGTGAGGAAATATTGCTTACTATATACGGATGTATCATAGAACAAAACTCCAGAAATTGTTGCTTCACAATGAAGATCCGCTGTTAGGGAGATGGACACCATTGCGCCATGCACATACATACAGAAGCACTTTCAAGTAGGTAGTTTTGTAACGGAAACCTTCTGCTTCAGAGAAAGAAAGAATTGAAATATAAATACTTCAAATAGTTTCAAATTTAAGTAATTTGCGGTTTTCGCGATTATTCAACCTCTGTTGGTGTTTTCCCGCGCCATTAGCTTCTTCCCATTTTCAGGAGAGAAGATTTTTCCCAAGAATCCCAATCTCTGTAGTATTGTTCTATAGATATTTTCATAAATATATTCCAACTTCAGCTTAATTGGAAGAGAGGCTAACTTGGGTGAAGTACCTAACTGTTACAAAGACTTCATTCATTCATTTAACGGGTAACATTTCCGCACTGTAAAGTTCCCAAATATTCTTTATTATCATGGTGAATATCTGGCTAAATGGACAAAATTATATACAAATGATTATACGATCATCACTATCAAACTACTGCAAAGAATAATACACGTGCATTTCTGAGTTTCATTAAAAATTATCAAGATTATCAAGAATTACTCATAGAGAAACTAGCTTCCGAAAGTGACAATTTTTACGTATTTCCCTCGCCTATTTTCGAAGGTTTCCCGCGCTGCCGCTAGGGCGATACTAAATAACTTCATGTCTAACATATATCACATTGCTTGATCGAAGAAAAACAAGCATGAGAAGGAACGTTATACTTTACTATTGCAATTATTTAATAATGCTAAAATTCCTGTAGATCATACGTAATCAACTTCCTGACATTTCAAGGCCGAAAACGCACTTTCAGATATTACGTGCTATAATTACCACGATATAGCGAATAAGTACAACTCATCGATCGGAACACCATCTGTTGACGAACCACATCAAAGATGGCGGAAAACTTAAATTTACTTTTTCTATATAAAGGCATCGCTACTTCCACATTCTCTCATTAACTAAGAATTTCAAAAAAGGATGAATGCGAAATGTTTGTGCAATTTATATCTCGAATATTCACCAAAATCCCTCCATTTAAAGTGGAGAAAGGATCTTTTAATAAAACCTTTTCCATAAGGGTCTTCAATTAGATAAAATGAGTAAATGACACACAATTTTGAAATATAATAATATATTTTTATGTGAAATATGAGGTGACGTTTCTGTAAAATTATAAACTAATTATCCAAGAAAAATACTGACGGAAATCGTAATTACAACGTACGCACATGGATAAGCATAAATACACTACATAATGTAAATATAGTTCTTTTCACCACTTGAAAAACTGATAGGGTAACAAAATATGACATTCGATAATACTGTATGGAAGAGTCTTGCCTTGAAATGCCGGGATTATTGCACAATAAGTTTAAATCATGCAGCAAAAATAATTCAAAGTGTCTTGAATAGAAGAATTGAGGTAAATACTAATAAACATAAGCAAATAACAGTTCTGTTATTAGTGAGGAAAATATACGAGGGATGCCATCGGGTTAATGAGGGTAAGAGATGTTTCGAATTTAAAACGGACGTTTGTGGATGTTTATTTGATACAAAAAACCCTTGCTTTGAGAAAGTAGAAAAGATCAAGCCCAAGTTGATTATAAAATGGGAAAAAAGAACAAAGAATAATTGTAGCTCTCCCTTTGGTCCACAAATAGATCTATTGTCCCATTCCTTAGCATAGCTCAAAGAGAAACGTTTCAAAACCAAACATATTAATCTTCTCAGTATCGAATTAATCCTCTCCTTGCGAAAAAACAAAACAGCTTATGTAACAAAAAATTAGACTTAGAAATAAAAAGATAATTTCTCAGTAAGTTGGATTTAACCGACTGCTACTGCACTGAAGAGACTCTCAGAGTATTACGTAAAAACTTAACCAAATAAAAGGGCACTTGGTAGTTGAATTTTATTAACTCAGCGTTGGAAAAGTCGAAGTGATGAATAGAGACCTTCCGAAGGAATTATCAAGTCATTTCGAAATAAACTGTTGAAAATTAATAAGAATGCCACCAATATATATAAATTCACGTGCACTTTTATGAGGACGATGTATCTTATTTGGCATCGAACTGGAGACTTTTAGGTAGATGGAAAGATCATCTGTCCAGGGAGAGGATTAGAAAACCATGAAAGCTTAGGAGTCGTGTAAATTATGGCTATTGGGGCGGCAATACACAAAACCCTTGCTTTGAGAAATTAGAAAAGATCAAGCCCAAGTTGTTTATGAACGGGAAAAAAGAACAAAGAATAATTTTACATCTCTTTTTGGTCCACCATTAGATCTATTGTCCCATTGCTTAGCATAGCTGGACGCGAAACGTTTCAAAACGAAACATTTTCAGAATATACCACAGCGTTACATGACGTACTCCTTAATTGAAGTTTATCAAACACAAAGATATGAATCCAAATGTACTTTCATTCTCATGAGACGTCTATGAAGAGATTGCAATTTTCTTTTACTTTTTTGCCTTTTTTCGGCTACAAGAAAATGAATACATCGATTTGACATTTTCTCTTTGATACTAAGATGATCAATTATTAATCTTTTTTACGGGATGTCAGTCGATATTGAAGAATTGGGCCCTTCACGGATGTGCATTAGAACTAACAAAAGTACCAGTAAATTCTCTATGGAAATACAGGGAGTAGTTCTCACTAATTTCAATTTGGATAATGTAACATTTATGTATGAATTTCTTACCTCTGACTAACTGTATGTCAACGTTTATCGGATAGCAAACTTCATGTAATGAAATAAGTAAATAGTCTGATGTTTGCCTAAGTATTGAAAATTTGATGAATACATTTATATCATGACTTATTTGACTATAACAACAACATCATATTGCCAATTTAAACTTTTATATCTTTATTTACGATATTAGTCACTCAAAACGACTCGAAGATAGCGCGTCAATACGCCACGGAGTTAGAGTTTAGCAAGGGCAAGATTTATACACGATTCATATACAATGCATTCATAATGACGAAAAGGAATTTAGAAGTTTTCTATTTCTTTTCATATAAGATTCTATAATATCTCATGGTTGAGTTCACAGTAGAACATGTAAACCTCTACCCTTGGTATCGGTGAAGCAATTTTAGTTTCAGTAAGGAAATCGGAAAGAATCTACAGCTAAATGCATTGCCCTAAGCTTTCTAAGGTCGATCCTACAAAAAATATTCACTCTTATCGCATTGTTTTACAGTAATAATTTAACATGATGGAGAAATAGACGCTATCCCCTTAATATTTTTTAAACCAACCCATCCAACCTGTTTACCAGGTGGTTAGCAAAGAAAAGAGAATATAAAGGAGCACACGACCTCAGGGCAACCAAGCATTTCTAATATGGCACAATAAACGGATTTATTTGGCATAAAACGTCAACATCTTCCAAGTGATGGCTGAAACCTCCATAAACTTTCGTGTTTCCCCATTTATTTTAGAACTCTTTCGAAAAAATATTGAAATCAACCTTAAAACGTTTTATTTAGCTGAACATTTAAAGCAACTTCAAAATTAAAGCTGATATTTACATTTATAACCTGCAAACCGCCACTGGCGCATGGCAGGGGGAAAACGAATCACTTCGCACATTATATGATTAATATTACGAGAATAGGCTGAAATAAACAGAAAAAAGGATGATATCGCTCCTTATATGTATAATTCTTCAAAGCAAGGCGAAGATCGGCAGATATACGTCGTATTTAGCACTTTATTTAAAAGGATTCCAATATAATATTGAAATTGACCAAAGTATTCCCTTATTACATAATTCTTATTCAATTCATCATTTGAAAAAAACATTTTTACATCTCGTTTTATAGAATTATAAAATTGGAAAAATAACAACTAACAATCAAATGTCATGCATCGTTGATCCAATTTTTATAGAATAAATAAGTGAAAGAAAAACACGAGCACATATTCCCTATCTTAAATGAGGAATTCACCAAAGTGTCGATTAATATATGCACTTTTCATTTCTAATAAAACCACAATGTTCCAAAACGAATCCCTTATGAAATTTCATGTCTTTCGGTAGTATTCTTGTTTTCCTTCTGCTGTCAGTTCTAATTTAATTTCTCAATGTAAAGGTTATCTGCATTTGATTAAAGCAAAGTGTACGTGTTATTCTTGTGAAAACGGAAGTTTTCGTCTCCGTAGGATCTGAAGACGATAATGTGAATAATATATGAAGTTCTCGCTGTGATAGGAGCTTATTTAAAGTCATCATAAGTTTGAAATTCGATCAGCATTTGGTACTCGAATAAACGCAACCATGCACGTATTCACACACATGATGCTATTTCATATTTTATAATTTAATTATTTTGAATTCAGTGATTCGGCGCGAACGGTGTATTGATGTTTCTGTTCGGAATATAAAATTCTATTTATTGAATCGAAAACATTGTATTAATAGAGAGAGATTATTCAAGATATGATTAATGAAATTGTTTATTTTGTGATGTAAAATTATAAAAAAATAAAGATATAAGTTTTTATTTTGACCTCAAAGGACTGACGGAGTCAAAGTATGGTTGATATCCATTTTCATAGTTATCTATTTAAATTTTAAGATCGAAAGTATTATGCGAGAATATCAAGTTATTTTAAAATAGAATCACTGTAAAAGTCCATTGGCTTATCAAAATAGGTATAAAATATAACAAATATTTCTTATGACTTCAGACCGCTGACCAAGACGATCTACTGAAAACTATTAACTATATTCCCAATATTAAAGTTATTATGGGAACCTATCTCTACGCTATGATGTTGTTTAAGAATAAGAAATATTAAAGGATAACATTTTCAATTCGGTGGAATGCAGGAGCCAAGCTAAAATTCTCTACGCAGGATTGATTTCCGATTTTTCAATACCCTGTGCATGTCTGATGCTCTCATTACACATTTTTGAACTCCATTAATTAAAGTTGAAAACCATTAATTAAAGTTGTTAAGACATTAATATTTCCATTTTATATTTTATTTAACTTTAAAATGGACTCAGAACATTCAAAGTTTAAGTAGGTCAATGCAAAGAGCACCTTATCTCCATCCAGAAATGTTCACAAACTCAAAGATAAGAATACTATGCTATAAACTAGAAAGGTTGTTTGTCTCATTTTCAATCGAAGATCGTATTTAATATCAATCTACCGTGGGAAAAAACAATTGAAAGCTAAATTCGCCCCTAAAACGGCTTCTTTTTCGAGCAATTTGAAAAATAAAAATAGTTTCGCTCCGATAACGACATTTTCGGAGAAATTTCATAAATATGGTGCAGTTTCGCTCCGAAACGGGTTGTTCTTCAAGACGATGATAGTATCTAACTGATTAATACGAAATACGTTCTGAAAACGACTTTATATTTACATATATTTCAGAAATATAATGTAGCTGTAAAAACGACATATTTTTCGAGAGATTTCAGGGATACCGAGAAAGTTTCTCCAATAACTAGTATTTTTGCAAAACATGCCTAGTATCCAGAAAATGAAGGCGAAGTCTGCTCCGAAAACGGCTTATTTTTCCTGATATATTTAAATGTAGGTGAATATTCTTTCCAAAAATCTTCCCTTATTTTCCATATATTCCTCAATTCTAACAAATGATGGTGAAATGCTCTCCGAGGACGAGTTCTTATTTGAAATATAAATGGAAAATTGGCTCCAAAAACGACATATTTTCCCAGAGATATGAAAATTAGAGGGCATATTCGTTCCAAAAACGTCTCATTTTTCAGAAATTAGTAATTAATATTAAACGAGGGCAAAATGCTCTCCAAGGAAGCCTAATTTATCGAGATATTTGAAGAATAAAGGTATAATTCCCTCCAAACACGAGGTTTTTTTTTAAACCAATGCTTTTTCTCGATGATAGCAAGTTCTCTCATTTTCACGGAATATCGCTTGAATAACGTTTTTGGTATATTTCCCGGTGAGGAGTTAAGAAGGTAATCCTCTCGAGCTGCTAACAACGTTATTCGTATCTCGATTTCAACAGCAATCATAAAAATCAACCATAATCCCCAAAAAATGTTTATTTGAACTGCCATTTCGTAAACGTCAACGTAACTGCCGCGAACCCTCTGGAAAAGGCAGTATTTAGCACGTTTTATAAATATTGTCGATATGGATCACAGATCTAAAATCGCCCGAAAAAAGTTTTTTGCTCTATTTTAACGGAAACTTCTCTATTTACGCTAAATCGTTCAAAAAGTTGTGTCTGATCTACATTTTAGAAGGAAATCGTCTAAATTGAGGTGACTGCCCAAAAAACAAATCATTTCTGACCGAATTTAGTAAAATGTAGTCCAAACTCACGGAATTTCGCCCGAAATCTTCAATTACTTAATTCCATTTTGGGAAAAATTCTTTAAATTGCCGCGAAACATCCCAAAAGTAAGTCGAAAATTGCTGGATTTTGGAAAGAATCATTCAGGTGAAAGGTCAACAAATAATTCCTATTTATTTAGTTTCAGGAGAAAATCGTCCAATTTACATCCGAATCTGCCGAAAAATTCGTTGTTGAAGTACATTATGGTTTAGATCCGAATAAATGGGTTCGATATTCAAAGTAATCATCTAAATTTACTCAAAATCGCTCGAAAAGATCGTTATTGAGTACCGTTGTTGAAAAAATCGTCGAGATAGACGTGAAACGCAAATAAAGTCATTTTTATATCTAAAGTGACTCCAAAAAAGGAATAAATAATTTATAATAAATAATGAACTCCAAATTGATACGAATATGCCCGCAATACAGAAATAACGACCTTGAAAATGATCGAAAACAGGTAATTATAGAATTCGCAAGGAATATTAGTGGCCAAGGCGTAGCTCCACTCATCGAAATGAACGGGGGAATGTATTTTGTTCGCCGAAATCCTGCGAGCAGCTTGCAACCACTTTAAAGAAAGAGAAAGTCCCCTCCAGAGCAAAACAGTATACCAAACAAGCGAGATTGCGGAAAAGTATTTTACGCCCGAAGGTCACCCAACAACTGCCGGTCAACTCTAATGAAAGGGAAACAAGTGCGAATAACGGTGAGGCTTTCAAAGGAATGGTAAACAAACAAACAATCGCCCTTAATTCCACCTTATTCTCAAGCCGGTGGCAGTCGAAAGTAGCGAAACGCAGTAGAATCCAGGGGCGATAAATATACATATTTTTGACTACAAAGCAGGGTTCCTGTCACTCCATGATTCCTCAAATAGAAAGATAATGGAGGACATCACGGGGGGATTTAATTGAAAACAAACCACGGTCGCCTGGTTCCTTACAGACCGCCCTTTACAGAGTATGATTACTTTTTATATTGATCATGTTATACCTCTGACATCCCCTTCGACATGGCAAGGATACAAACAGTTATCTTAGAACACAAATTGACATAGAGAGACCATATAGACAACGTTATTACTCAAGCAAACGTCGTCATCCATGGGCAGAATATTTTATTCTTTAACAAAAAAGAAAGAAGAAAGGTCAAATTCTATTGTACCAGGCAATGGTCAGACGATTAATTTCCCATGCGTGCCTTGCTTGGATTTATTCATCCAAATCTGATTATTAAATAATCAACCGATTTGACAAGAGATCCATTGAAAGAATTCACAGCGTTCCTCCGTTAACAATCTCATAGGAAGTTATTAGATTAATAAAAGTTGATTCTCTTAGTGTGTCTTGCAGAAGAATTACTAAGAAATTCCAGACCAAGCTTGCCGGATGGACCAGAGGTTTTCGAAACGTAATGAATGCAGATCCAACCATAAAAAACATAAACGACGATTTTGTTTTTGAAGATGAATCAATTTAAAAGATAGCGCCACAGCCAGACGGCAAACAATCAAAAAATGACTATGCTATTTCGAACAAACCCGACTATACAAAATTCTAAGAAGCTAAGTGATCTCAAAGAGCATTAGGGATTTTCCCAATCAACTTAACCAAAATTACAAAGGTTATTTTACGTAATTTTTTTATGAAAAGGAGCCACATCAAGTGGATAAGGATGGGTACAACGCCTAATTATCCAACAAGGGAGTGAAAAAACGACTGAAGTGCGAACAGAAAATGAGTTTTTCCTTAGTTTACTGTATTTCAAGCTAGAGTAATAAAATCTTTACCTCCAGCAAAATTATGAGAGTTCTCTTGGTGAGAATCTGCAAGTTTTTAGTCGAAATTTCCTGCGAAGGCTATAACCAAGACTTGAGGATGAAATTTATTAAATTTACCGCATTTCATCGATTAAAATGTCTCGAGTTTTCATTGAAATTATGGCATGATCATTGTTTTCATTCCACGCCATTATTTGGCAGCAATTTCCCAGGAATGTCTTTAAAATAGGTTCTCTATCGATAAATGATCCACCATCCATGTCCAAAACCGTCAGTAATTTGTGCGAATTCTCATAATTAGACTAAAAGTCACTCAGCTAATAATTACTAGCATCTTTAAGTTTAACAAATTAGCAGAAATAAAACTGAGTACATAAAATTCGCGAAAATGTACCATTAATTTCCTTAAACAAAAATAGTAATAAATACCAACTTAAATTATATTTCACTGAGTTGTTGTTTCTGAAATGTAAAATTATATAACATTTATGCTTTCTGATGATATAAAAAGTAATCGAAGAAAAAACGAACCTCATATATTACATTATACTACAAGGAGTAATGGCAGTTTTTAAAATGTTAACTTATGAAAACTAAGCACTTTCGTTCCTTTTCTTGTTTTAACGATCTTTTTATCGCCAAAAGAGCAGTGTTGATAAAGTCATCTACGTCTACATACATGCTCTGCAAAGCCACCTTATATCGATTGAATTTCCTTAAAGATCCTTGAGAGATTTGTTTCTATCTCCTTCTAAATTAACAAAATGAGGAACGCAATAAATATCGAGATTCATATCCTAACGGTTCATAGACCAAGATATATCAATGAAATTTTCAAGGAGTAATATTAGATTAGCGAGTTATCCATCGAGAGTGCACGATGAAATTCGAATGTTTCAAATAAAGTCACAACAAAATCAGAGAAGAACGGAATATTTTAAGTGGAATCTTTTATTTCCCCGTTGAGAATAAGCGGCATTTCCTACAGCTGGAGCTGGATTATCATATTCTCCGTAATTGAAAGTTTACTTTTTAAAATTTTTTTTTAAAACCACCACTGGGAAGAAAGAGGTTTCTTAATAAATTTCGAATTCGAAATTAAATAAATTCCTATCATTTAACATTAAATTGGTCAGCAATAGGTAGTCAAGAAAAAACTTGGAATATTTTATACTAATTTCAATGGAAAATTTACATTATTAACTACCTCATTTTAATGTAAGTCGCTTTTCCAATACAATACTTTCGATTTAACCATTTGAATCTATAATTATGAAAAAACAATAGATAGAATGTTAATGAAAACCGTTAAGTACTCCCTTTTTTCCACAAATTTCATTTACAATGGCTTTCCACAATGTCAGGCCTGAACAACTTGATTTGATAGAATGTACACTTTAGTAGTACTTGGATGTTAAAATAAGAACTTATTTCATAATCATCTACAATATTTTTGATATTCCAATGGACTGTCTTAATAATCTAATTTCGACATATATTCTCTTAAAAACACAATCGTTTCGATACAACAATACGAATAAAAATATGAAAGTAGTTTTTGGCTGTAGTTATATGCCAAAATCTTAAAGAATTACTTTATATACTATAATAAAATGAGATGTATGTGTGCAGGATCCCCTATTATCGATTAAAAAAGGTGGCACCAATTTCAGACTACCATTAGTGATTCTAAAATCATTCCAAAGATGAGTAAATATTCTCAATAGAAATGCGTGTGGACTTCACTTTATTCGGTTGCGGAAGACGTCTCTTATGTAAAATTAAATTCTAATTATCAGTCATGCAAAATCGATACGATTACCAAAATAAAGAAGAAGAATAAAAGGGAGACAAAAATAATTTCTAAAATGTGTGGGGGAGAGAGCAAAACTGACCATGAGAGGTCCGATTCCAAAATTATAAGCAATTCTAATTAGTAACACATTGTTTATTTCGCCCAATCACTCGACTAAATAGAAGTACTCGAGTCTATTGATCGACTATGGATGATGTCAATTAAGCTTTTGTAAGTTTTCTTTAGAAATTAGCTCGTAAATGGAAGAAAAAATCTAGGATTTGTGAACGTTCAGCGCAATGCGATACGTTTCGTTAAAAAACTGCTACGAGAAAAATGTTACCGATACGAAATTACTCTCAGATGCAGGTTGGAAATTGTTGAAAGAAAGGAGATAATAAGCTAGGTTGCGATTGCTTCACAAATTTAGGGAACTCACGTTAATGAGGACGTAATTTATATTATGCTGCTACTACGGCCGATCCGATAATAAGAAATAAATAAGAGAAATAGATGCTAAAAAGTCGCCTTAAGGAGAATTTCTGTCCGCAATAATAACAGGCTAAAATAGTAACTCAATCGTCGCTGTTTATTCCCCGCTGCCACACGTCAAAAGACGGATTGCAGGGTATTTATGTAGAAGAAGGAGGAAATATTTGGATGAAGGAAATTCACCACAGACATGAAGGAAGAGAGATGTCGGTCAGTAACATTCCAGAAAAAATGATATCGACCTTACGTAACCAGCATAAGGGAAGGGACTAGTTTATTAAAATTAGTGTATTGAACATCATTGTTTTGTTGGAGAGCTGTACGTGAAGGAGAGAAATAAAGGTCATTTTCAGCCTCTGCACCCTCAAAAAAGAAATTAAAATCTGTCAAAAATCACTTACTACAGTCATGGGATTTTGAATCTTTCATTAAGGATAGAGGACGAATTACGTAGGGATTTTTTAACTTTACTTGTGGAACTGTCGCCTTTCGGAGTCTGGCATGGGTTGCATTACTTATGAGTCCACTTCTGTAATTAGCTGATACAGAAATTAGCATTTCGGGTAAATAATCACGTTAATAATCTACATCTCATATCTTTCACACGCGATCTTTGAGAGTGAGGATAAGTTGAGTTGACTAAAACTGAGAATCAAAGAGTAGATCAACTCCTCTAAATTATAAATTCAGCGTGGGTGTGATTTTACTTCACTACACTCTAATAAGCACAAATTATACCCCACGGCATTTCTAATGTTAATTCCCATTCAAATCTCATCCGATCAGCTGTATAGGCTACCAACGTGTCACTTTGTGTAAGGATCTTGTCCAAATTCACGAAGACACCACGTAAACCATAATGCAATGCTCTTTCATGTCATACTGCTCTATCAGAATCCTATTCTAATCTCTGCTGAATAACTACTCAATCAATTATCGCCAAACTTATTTTCTATGCATAATTCTCAATAACTGGCATTTTCCCATAAGACTTACGTGGTCATCCCATCAGTAAGAATAGTGGTGGTCGTAATGAGAACCTAGAATGCATACACCAGATGAAATGAATGAGTATAGAAAGGAGAATATGAACATACCTAGAAAAGAGCGTTCCAAGCTGATTTCTCTTGAGATATCTGCACTAACTTTCACACAAACTGCTCATTTTGCTTTGAATATTACACTCACTTTGCAACACTATCACAACACTAAATACACTGAATCTTCCGTCATCCCATCACGACATCTTCACGAGAGCCTTCCGCAGTTCCAGTTGAACTGCAATTCAATGTTTCGTCGTTCCACTGTAATTCTTCTGAGAAGGACCTTCCGTATCTGGGAATCCACTGTTACATCTGTAAACAGAAATTTAAATGGGAATCAGGGACATATTAGATAGAGATACCACATATACAAACGTGCTAATCGCATCTAAAGAAAAGTCGATGCTTATCATTTGATGAGCATTCATAATATATTTTACGAGGAAAAGTTGTTTGCATACTGCAAGCTAACCTGTTGGACCACTATCACACTCAAGAAGGCCCCTAAAAGATTTTCAAAAAGTCGCGCCAAAGACCACCTGGCGACAAACGCAGGACCCGTTAGTGAGAGAGGATTGCATATTAATATTGCAAAAGTGCCATTCTGACCTATTCCAAAGTTTCTATTCAATATCTAATCGGGATGGTCCTAAAATAAGATTTCCTTATCCCCGTTTGAAATGCATGGTCGACTCGAAATGACGACCATACACCCACGCTATGGCATCGAACCAAGGATTATTAGAAAAACGGTGAACTGCGTGAATGAATGTTTTCACAGGCCTCGAATTGAAAATCTGCTGAAGACGTTTCAAAGTGTTTATCCTTAAAAGGTGGAATGGGAAATATGAAGTGAAGGGTAAATCCTAATTAGTTTAATTCACGATGAATAACATCGAATACATGAATAACTTTCAATGGGAAGTGTAAAATTTATACATAAAATAATTACATATAGTCGTAAAAAGCTAAAGATTTGCATAATTTAGTTCAGCTATACAAAATTGAATTTACTTTGGGAAATTTAATATAATATGAGGCATAAGATGAGCCAAACGTATCATCAGTTGTAAAATTTATGCTTAGGATTCTTAAACGTTGAGAAAAATGTACAAAAATTATCATTGCATACATTTTATATAATCAGATAATAATGCATAAAATGACTAAATTTTAAGAGAGTAATAAAATATAACAAATACATTACTAAGAAGTATGTCATTTATTCATAAATGAGTACTTCATACTTGAAAACAAGATTCATTTACCCAACTTTCGATACTTATTAGTTCGATTTCTGGACTCCTCATGAATCTGCATTATTTCCTCTGGCCATAGATTATCTTCATCCTCCACATAATAATGTATCCGTAAGGAATGAAACTGTTGTTGAGGTGTTTTCTATGAGGCTGAATTTCTCAACGGTCGGAAAATAGACTAAAATCAAAGAAAATATTACTTTTGAAAAGCTAAGATTGATAAAAATCATATAATTTTCGTTTGAAAGCAAAGTTAATTACGAATAACTAAACTGAATGCAACAATTTTCAATGGTCATATTTATGTATTCGGTGATAAAGTCATTTTTTATTTATCTTCTACGTGAAGGTCCCTCTACAAACATACAAATGTATGTAGTACAAGGTTTGGCAAATGTTTTCAAGACTATCAAGACAAAGTATATCTATGATAACATAATCATTAAGATATGGAGTCTAGTATATAAAGTAGAAACACATAAAAATACTTTAAGAAAGGAGGATGCCAACACCAATACTTTGTTAAAAGTAATTATAATATATAGTGTAGCAACAAAAAATATTAAGGCTGAGAAATTGTTCCTTCCTTGAAAAGTTTCTCAACAAAAGTTGAATTTTGCTCATTATTGACCAATAAACTTAGGGTGTAAAATATGTTTAAGAAATACATATCATTTGGTAATTAGGGTTTTACTTCAGAGACCAGAGTGTACCTGAAATCAATGCAGATTATTTGAAAGTCCTAGGGTAACCAATTGATGAATAATTGAAGAATTTGTAGATACCTGCAAACGCGAAAAGCCACGTGATGCCGAGTACAAAACTTGCCACCATCTCCAAACGGTAAACATTAAAAGTATTTTAAAATTAATTTTGAGCTCCTTAAACTTCAAGTTATCTACACACAAATATCAATTTTTTCTCAGTTGGTCATTTGACTAACTCAGAGAAACCACTTGGTATGTATTCACCCATATGTATATTAAAAAAATTAACAATTAAATAGTATAAGTCATAGAAGAGACAAAAAAGGAATCCGGCGGTCAATGAACTAAGAGACAAAGGTTCTCCAAGGAGAACCATTGTCTCTTAGTAACAGTCATGAAGAAATGGATTTGAAGTAAATTTTCTATTTAAAAGAGAAAAAAAGATAACTACAATTTGCAAAATTAGCTACAATACATTAATAAAATTGATTATAAAATAACTATTATAAGATAAGGATTGAATTTTCACAATTAAATCTTACAATCTCAGCCTTCATTTTCGTCAGAATTTTTCCCTCAAACGATAGAAAATATTTCATTAAGTAAGGATAGATTTCTGGAAAATGAGAAGACATTCGAAATTGAAAGATGTATGCGTATAATGAAAGCTATGAATGAAAATGAAGGTACATTTTCATTGAAATTATAGGCAAGTAAGGAAATTAAAAAGTTAGGATATACTATACGGATATATCACAGAACAAAACTCCAGAAATTGTTGCTTCACAACGAAGATCCGCTGTTAGGGAGATGGACACCATTGCGCCATGCACATACATACAGAAGCACTTTCAAGTAGGTAGTTTTGTAACGGAAACCTTCTGCTTCAGAGAAAGAAAGAATTGAAATATAAATACTTTAATACGGCTTTCATTCGTGTGAAAAAAGAGCTCCACATCAAGCCATTTCTTCCATGCGTCCACTGCTAGCAAAAGGAATATCTCACTACCATAAGGACTGAAGGAAAAGAACTTCAGGAAAGGAGCTTGACTATTCTAGAATATTCATTTGAATTCTTTCCGGCCTTAATAGAAGTTGTTTTTCCTATTTAACATAGGAAACGCCCCTTAGATAACATCAGCATTTTGAACTGAAAAGGATCGAATGTAGCCGAGGAATATTTCCCGTGATGTAGTGGTTATGCAATTCAACTTAAACGGAAATCATAAACTCAAACATGTATTTGCGGATAATGGGTCTCTGGAAATCAGACTCCGTAATTATCTCCCTCTCAAATTCGCAATATAAATTCAAGTTGAGCAGATTGCAGCATTCCATCTTCGATAACTTTATAACTTCTGCACCAAATGATGAAAACTTAATCCTAGGAACATTAAAACAAAGTACATTTTTAATCAGAATAATAATTCAACTACTAGGGGACTTCAAAAAGTGAGGAAAGTAGTACGGATTATACAGTACTCGAAGGAAAAGTCGGATCAACCCGCCTTTAACGGTTTATGAAGGAATAAAACAGAATTTCCTTTTATATTGCTCTTATATCGTAGAATATCTTCATACTTTATCGATAATAAACATTATTTCTAGATTTTTTACAGTGTGCTTGTGATTTTTGCAAACCGACGAGCAAATCACCAAAAGAAAGACTTCCAACACTCATTTGGTGACATTTCGTTCTTTGATTCTATAGAGAACCTTCTCAAATCAAAGCAAAAGACCGTGATTTCGTGATTGTTCTCTCACATGGAGAACGGGGAGAATTTTCAAAAAATCGCGCAAAGGACCACTCGGTGACGAACTCAGGATCCGTTTATGAGAGAGAATTGTATATTGATATTAGATAAGTGCCATTCTCAATTGTTCCGAAGTTTTAAGCCCATATCTTATCGGGAAGGTTTCAAATAAGATTCCTTTATGCCCGTTTAAAATGCAAGGTTTAATCGAGATGACGCTCTTGCATCGAGCCAAGGGCCATTACAGACACGGTGAACTGCTTGAAAGAATGTTTTCAAACGCCTCTGTTACCATTCCGGGTTTTATCTTCCAAACCTATCGGGAAGGCATTAAAAAGAATCGTTTTTAGTTGTGAGGACACGGTCAAGAAGGTGGAACGTTAACTCTCACATAAAGGCAAGCCAATGCTAATGGAGCAAAGATATTGATTGCTATGATATGTGATCAATTTTTTCTGGTAGTTTTCGTTCTGGCTGTATGCAATAAATCGCATTTACAAGAAAATGAAATGTAATGATTCTAAAAACGGACTGAACTGCTTCATTAGATCGGGGTTGACGACCCTATGGCATCGGTGCCCACGAGAGAGATTGATTCGGTACGGCCCTAGATAAAGATCTATTTTAGTATGCAGATACCCTTCGGTTTCGCTTTGATAGAACTCCACCTCTGCATTGTGGTTTGAAATTACCAAAAACGATCTTGAAAGAACGCCAGAGTTTCGCGATGCATGAATATTTACTAGGGTAGGCCACCTTGAAATTTAAAAAAAACTTAAACATTTTATACCTTTAAAACATAGTATAAACTTTTGGCTGAGTAATGCTTATGGTTTCATGTAAATATTCAACATATTCACGAAGTTTCAGCTTATTTTGTCTGACGGTGAACTCCAGCTGGAGGGGCGTTTATGGACGATCTCGATTTACGTCAACATATCAACTTACTCGGACTTTTAAATGCCTCTTTGTTTTGCTTCACTCCTTAATTCCTGGAGAATTACTTTGAAAAACAAGAGATTATCTGAGACTTAGGTGTAATTTTAACTTAATTACTTAAAAAGTGAAGTATCTGACAAAAGAAGAGTTTTGCTATCCAACATCAGGGAATCGATTTATGTTTACAATGAGGAATCGCCAAAGTGATGTTAAGCTTCATGATGAAAGTAATTGTATGTGAAAGTAGATGAATGGGAGGTAAACTTTGAATCGGGCTTTGGCTCCATAGGCCGGGGTTCGAAAGATGAAAGAACCAATTCCTTATAATAGATTAATCAAAATTTTATCTTAAAAGAATGTATGAAATTTGATGGGTGAAACTTCAGTAGCTATGGTCTCAGGTTCGATTCTCGTAGGTGGAATTTTTTCCTTCATTGTCAACCCTAATCTTTTAGAAATTAATGGTGTTGTGATAGTAACGACTACTTCAATTCATTACCTTCTGTTTTTATATTGTCTTAGCTGAGCGAGGATTCGTGAAGGCGTCAAAAATCCTGTTGATTTGAGCTAAAATTGAAAATTACTTGCATCCACGAGCGTGGTCGCATCGGCGAAGTGCTTTTAATGAGATCTAGTGCAACGGTTGCTCTTTCGAAGGATTGAAGACATGACTTAATGTGTTTTCCGCAATGGAGGAATAGACAAAGAAATTGCCCGTCGAAAGGCCTCCAAAACCTAGTCCCTTCCCAAAATTCTACGCCTATTCGAAAATTCAAGCTTTGGATACTTTTGTATTTAGAATTATTTATTTTTATTTTCATAGTTTCAAATTTAAGTAATTTGCGGTTTTCGCGATTATTCAACCTCTGTTGGTGTTTTCCCGCGCCATTAGCTTCTTCCCATTTTCAGGAGAGAAGATTTTTCCCAAGAATCCCAATCTCTGTAGTATTGTTCTATAGATATTTTCATAAATATATTCCAACTTCAGCTTAATTGGAAGAGAGGCTAACTTGGGTGAAGTACCTAACTGTTACAAAGACTTCATTCATTCATTTAACGGGTAACATTTCCGCACTGTAAAGTTCCCAAATATTCTTTATTATCATGGTGAATATCTGGCTAAATGGACAAAATTATATACAAATGATTATACGATCATCACTATCAAACTACTGCAAAGAATAATACACGTGCATTTCTGAGTTTCATTAAAAATTATCAAGATTATCAAGAATTACTCATAGAGAAACTAGCTTCCGAAAGTGACAATTTTTACGTATTTCCCTCGCCTATTTTCGAAGGTTTCCCGCGCTGCCGCTAGGGCGATACTAAATAACTTCATGTCTAACATATATCACATTGCTTGATCGAAGAAAAACAAGCATGAGAAGGAACGTTATACTTTACTATTGCAATTATTTAATAATGCTAAAATTCCTGTAGATCATACGTAATCAACTTCCTGACATTTCAAGGCCGAAAACGCACTTTCAGATATTACGTGCTATAATTACCACGATATAGCGAATAAGTACAACTCATCGATCGGAACACCATCTGTTGACGAACCACATCAAAGATGGCGGAAAACTTAAATTTACTTTTTCTATATAAAGGCATCGCTACTTCCACATTCTCTCATTAACTAAGAATTTCAAAAAAGGATGAATGCGAAATGTTTGTGCAATTTATATCTCGAATATTCACCAAAATCCCTCCATTTAAAGTGGAGAAAGGATCTTTTAATAAAACCTTTTCCATAAGGGTCTTCAATTAGATAAAATGAGTAAATGACACACAATTTTGAAATATAATAATATATTTTTATGTGAAATATGAGGTGACGTTTCTGTAAAATTATAAACTAATTATCCAAGAAAAATACTGACGGAAATCGTAATTACAACGTACGCACATGGATAAGCATAAATACACTACATAATGTAAATATAGTTCTTTTCACCACTTGAAAAACTGATAGGGTAACAAAATATGACATTCGATAATACTGTATGGAAGAGTCTTGCCTTGAAATGCCGGGATTATTGCACAATAAGTTTAAATCATGCAGCAAAAATAATTCAAAGTGTCTTGAATAGAAGAATTGAGGTAAATACTAATAAACATAAGCAAATAACAGTTCTGTTATTAGTGAGGAAAATATACGAGGGATGCCATCGGGTTAATGAGGGTAAGAGATGTTTCGAATTTAAAACGGACGTTTGTGGATGTTTATTTGATACAAAAAACCCTTGCTTTGAGAAAGTAGAAAAGATCAAGCCCAAGTTGATTATAAAATGGGAAAAAAGAACAAAGAATAATTGTAGCTCTCCCTTTGGTCCACAAATAGATCTATTGTCCCATTCCTTAGCATAGCTCAAAGAGAAACGTTTCAAAACCAAACATATTAATCTTCTCAGTATCGAATTAATCCTCTCCTTGCGAAAAAACAAAACAGCTTATGTAACAAAAAATTAGACTTAGAAATAAAAAGATAATTTCTCAGTAAGTTGGATTTAACCGACTGCTACTGCACTGAAGAGACTCTCAGAGTATTACGTAAAAACTTAACCAAATAAAAGGGCACTTGGTAGTTGAATTTTATTAACTCAGCGTTGGAAAAGTCGAAGTGATGAATAGAGACCTTCCGAAGGAATTATCAAGTCATTTCGAAATAAACTGTTGAAAATTAATAAGAATGCCACCAATATATATAAATTCACGTGCACTTTTATGAGGACGATGTATCTTATTTGGCATCGAACTGGAGACTTTTAGGTAGATGGAAAGATCATCTGTCCAGGGAGAGGATTAGAAAACCATGAAAGCTTAGGAGTCGTGTAAATTATGGCTATTGGGGCGGCAATACACAAAACCCTTGCTTTGAGAAATTAGAAAAGATCAAGCCCAAGTTGTTTATGAACGGGAAAAAAGAACAAAGAATAATTTTACATCTCTTTTTGGTCCACCATTAGATCTATTGTCCCATTGCTTAGCATAGCTGGACGCGAAACGTTTCAAAACGAAACATTTTCAGAATATACCACAGCGTTACATGACGTACTCCTTAATTGAAGTTTATCAAACACAAAGATATGAATCCAAATGTACTTTCATTCTCATGAGACGTCTATGAAGAGATTGCAATTTTCTTTTACTTTTTTGCCTTTTTTCGGCTACAAGAAAATGAATACATCGATTTGACATTTTCTCTTTGATACTAAGATGATCAATTATTAATCTTTTTTACGGGATGTCAGTCGATATTGAAGAATTGGGCCCTTCACGGATGTGCATTAGAACTAACAAAAGTACCAGTAAATTCTCTATGGAAATACAGGGAGTAGTTCTCACTAATTTCAATTTGGATAATGTAACATTTATGTATGAATTTCTTACCTCTGACTAACTGTATGTCAACGTTTATCGGATAGCAAACTTCATGTAATGAAATAAGTAAATAGTCTGATGTTTGCCTAAGTATTGAAAATTTGATGAATACATTTATATCATGACTTATTTGACTATAACAACAACATCATATTGCCAATTTAAACTTTTATATCTTTATTTACGATATTAGTCACTCAAAACGACTCGAAGATAGCGCGTCAATACGCCACGGAGTTAGAGTTTAGCAAGGGCAAGATTTATACACGATTCATATACAATGCATTCATAATGACGAAAAGGAATTTAGAAGTTTTCTATTTCTTTTCATATAAGATTCTATAATATCTCATGGTTGAGTTCACAGTAGAACATGTAAACCTCTACCCTTGGTATCGGTGAAGCAATTTTAGTTTCAGTAAGGAAATCGGAAAGAATCTACAGCTAAATGCATTGCCCTAAGCTTTCTAAGGTCGATCCTACAAAAAATATTCACTCTTATCGCATTGTTTTACAGTAATAATTTAACATGATGGAGAAATAGACGCTATCCCCTTAATATTTTTTAAACCAACCCATCCAACCTGTTTACCAGGTGGTTAGCAAAGAAAAGAGAATATAAAGGAGCACACGACCTCAGGGCAACCAAGCATTTCTAATATGGCACAATAAACGGATTTATTTGGCATAAAACGTCAACATCTTCCAAGTGATGGCTGAAACCTCCATAAACTTTCGTGTTTCCCCATTTATTTTAGAACTCTTTCGAAAAAATATTGAAATCAACCTTAAAACGTTTTATTTAGCTGAACATTTAAAGCAACTTCAAAATTAAAGCTGATATTTACATTTATAACCTGCAAACCGCCACTGGCGCATGGCAGGGGGAAAACGAATCACTTCGCACATTATATGATTAATATTACGAGAATAGGCTGAAATAAACAGAAAAAAGGATGATATCGCTCCTTATATGTATAATTCTTCAAAGCAAGGCGAAGATCGGCAGATATACGTCGTATTTAGCACTTTATTTAAAAGGATTCCAATATAATATTGAAATTGACCAAAGTATTCCCTTATTACATAATTCTTATTCAATTCATCATTTGAAAAAAACATTTTTACATCTCGTTTTATAGAATTATAAAATTGGAAAAATAACAACTAACAATCAAATGTCATGCATCGTTGATCCAATTTTTATAGAATAAATAAGTGAAAGAAAAACACGAGCACATATTCCCTATCTTAAATGAGGAATTCACCAAAGTGTCGATTAATATATGCACTTTTCATTTCTAATAAAACCACAATGTTCCAAAACGAATCCCTTATGAAATTTCATGTCTTTCGGTAGTATTCTTGTTTTCCTTCTGCTGTCAGTTCTAATTTAATTTCTCAATGTAAAGGTTATCTGCATTTGATTAAAGCAAAGTGTACGTGTTATTCTTGTGAAAACGGAAGTTTTCGTCTCCGTAGGATCTGAAGACGATAATGTGAATAATATATGAAGTTCTCGCTGTGATAGGAGCTTATTTAAAGTCATCATAAGTTTGAAATTCGATCAGCATTTGGTACTCGAATAAACGCAACCATGCACGTATTCACACACATGATGCTATTTCATATTTTATAATTTAATTATTTTGAATTCAGTGATTCGGCGCGAACGGTGTATTGATGTTTCTGTTCGGAATATAAAATTCTATTTATTGAATCGAAAACATTGTATTAATAGAGAGAGATTATTCAAGATATGATTAATGAAATTGTTTATTTTGTGATGTAAAATTATAAAAAAATAAAGATATAAGTTTTTATTTTGACCTCAAAGGACTGACGGAGTCAAAGTATGGTTGATATCCATTTTCATAGTTATCTATTTAAATTTTAAGATCGAAAGTATTATGCGAGAATATCAAGTTATTTTAAAATAGAATCACTGTAAAAGTCCATTGGCTTATCAAAATAGGTATAAAATATAACAAATATTTCTTATGACTTCAGACCGCTGACCAAGACGATCTACTGAAAACTATTAACTATATTCCCAATATTAAAGTTATTATGGGAACCTATCTCTACGCTATGATGTTGTTTTAGAATAAGAAATATTAAAGGATAAGATTTTCAATTCGGTGGAATGCGGGAGCTAAGCTAATTCCTCCTCTACGCAGGATTGATTTCCGAATTTTCAATACTCTGTGCATGTCTGATGCTCTCATTACACATTTTTGAACTCTAAAGTATAATATGCCCAATCTACATATGATCGCTTCCTCAACATCTTATCAATGCGATTTTGCCTTTTACACGTAAGGGGCAAATTCTGATTCTTACTGCAGACCTTAAATTGATGCTTTGCAAGGAGTTTGAAACTGAAGCGCTCTGTATGCATTCTGTTATGAAATATGTAATTATAGCATAAATTTTTGAAAACAATTTTCAAGCATCGCCAAGAAAAACCTTCCAATAACTAATCGAACTTTATTTGCATTTTTCAGAACATACTAAATATACATCTTATCTCCATCCAGAAATGTTCACAAACTCAAAGATAAGAATACTATGCTATAAACTAGATTGGTTGAATGTCTCATTTTCAATCGAACATCGTATTTAATTTCAATCTACCGTGGGAAAGAAGCTTGAAATCTACTAGAATGAACTCTAGTTGCCTTTATAATGTTAAATTACAGCTTCTCTCGCCACGGATAGAACCGGGAAACATTGTCGACCCTTCCCTGCCCAAGCGTGTATTTCAACTACCCCAAGCCTTGTTATTTCACAGAAAAATGCATGATATATCCCGTCTGCACTTTAAAAAATTTCGAATCCAACCCTTAACCATGTGGTGAACAGGAAGAGGAAAAAATGGAGGAGATGCCGACCTCGGGGCACTCTGACTATTTCATAAGGTTGATGCTTAATAATGTGTATGGAATACCACTGTATGGATGTCTCGGTGCCTACTAATGCTCCTAGAAAGACATCTAATGCCCATCACCAAATCACATATAGAAATAAAGAAATAATTTTAACTTACCTTCTTATATGTGTTCCAACATTCATATATACGCAGTGCCACTCAAACATTAATCACTGAATAGAGCACTCTTTAAACACAGAAAGCTGCACACATTACAAATCACACTTCACTCACTTGCCCACTATCATAGCACTACACACAGTTATCCTTTTCTTATTCTGGCCCTTCTCAGTCGTCTCAAAGGAAAGAGGCCGGAACCGTGCTTGGTCGTCCTTCTAGCCATGGAGACATACTCACCTTTGCAACGCCTCTGGTCGAATTGTGACCACGAAATTAAAGGCCCCAGGTGACGAAGACGTCCTTCAGCCAAGTATTTGTGAAACACATAGGCGTCTGAGATAAATTGAGAAAGGAATGCATTGAAATTTAACTCGTTATGTATGATCTTATCAATAGTGCTCAAAATGTGCAACTTCCCTAAATTTACATATTCTTAACCATTCTCAACAATAAATGTAAGGCCCTATGGTTCGCAAGTCAAATTTATCGAGCCATCACCAATAGCAAATTGAGTATAAAATGTTTTTTATTATTCTGGAGTTATATGTAAATATTATACCATAAAAATCGCCACAGCTTTTAAAATAGGCCTTGGATATAAGCGTTACTGAAAATGAGACTAAAGTAGTTATTAGAATCCTTTCCTTCAGGAAATGAATACCTATAATGTGTACAGTTTGATAAGAATTGATTTATACCAGAACATCCCTCGTTTTTTCAGTGAAATTATATTTTCTCTATTTTTAGATTGATATATCGTACAATATTTCGTCATGTATTGTAAAATGTTATGCATGCAAAGCTTATTACGACCTATTATGAAAATGTAATGAACATCATAAAAAATATAAATGAAAATAAGAATAACAAGATGAAGTTAATCATTAAAATTACTGACAACTGAATTACCTAGATATTTTATACAATCTACATATAATATTATGCATAATATTTCTCTAGGAAGACTTTGATTATCTATATTTCATAAAGAATCCTTTTAATATGATCTTTCCTTATGGGAAAAAAAATTATATTATAATCCGGAAAAACGAGCAGAGATGTCTATGCAATAAAAAACACTATATATATGAACATACATAATCATGTCTATTTTCTAAGTGAATCAAGAGCATCTCATGAAGCTACTACATATTTAAAGGCAACAATTCTATCATTTTACTACTTTTCAAAGATGACATACTAATTGGAAAGAAAAGGAAATGGAAAACCACATTAATGGATTTTATCAATTATTAATTAATCTAAAGCAGCTCTGAGGGCGGCGTAATGGTTTAGAAAGGTGCACTGATTAGTAAGATTTCCCCAGAAGTCTTATCTATCATTTCCAATTCGTCCAGATCCTCCCTTTTGGTTTCCGGTGGAGAATTTTTGCCGGAAAGAAATTCAGGTGTCCGCTATCCAAAGGGTGGGCGCCACAGCCATGTTTTATGAACCTGTTTCAGAAGGAAGAATAAAGATGATTTTGAATCATATTTGTTATTTCTCTTAATCTATACAGTAACCAAATTTAATTTTAATCGCTATAACGTATCTCTTCATACATCATAGCACATAATTACGAATATGGAGGGCTAAGAGTTTCAAGTATAAGGGAGAAACAGAATGAGAATTGCTTTCTTTGCAAACGCAATTTATTCTCGCAATTATGCAGACCAATCTTCCACATTCGCCGAATCAGATAATTAAGAAACGAGCTCGGGATAACTATTCTTGTAGAACTTTTGCAAAAAGATTCGGCAGATCAGTAGGCGATGGATTCTGCGACTATGGTCGGAGAACCCATCGCATGCGACCAGTGATTATAGATATCGATATTAACTTGGCGACGGACCAATGATCCATGTTCTCTATCTATCTCTAATCTTAAGCCGATTTTGAAGGATTTCGTACTAAACTCAATTCCAATTTTCTGTATTTTGTACAGTTTATGCGTAATCATATGGATAAATATATTCCCTCCAAATACACTAAAAACAGAATAATGAACCAAGATGGTATAACTAATAGACTAGGAAAGCATTAAAGAAACAAAAACGACTTAATTTGAAATTTAAAACTGCTAAGAGTCTTCCAAACAACATAATCACGGATCAAATAAACGGCGTATATAAACGAGCAATAACACAAACGATACGAATTACCTATAACTCCATACACCAGAGAAAATGAATGAGCAAAGAAAGAAGGATATGAACATACCTGAAATATCTTGATGTTACAAATATATGGAAATTATAAGTCTCCAAAAAAACCGTTGGTAGATTTCTTTTCTCCTGTAGTATCTCGATTGCTTCTTCTGGCCATAGATTATCTTAATGCTGCAAAAAATGTACTTTCCATGAGAAAGGGACCTCTTGGTGAGACGATTTCTTTGACGATGAATTTCTCAACAACCTGAAAACATACCAAAAGGAAAGAATGTATTACTTTTTATAAACAAAGAGTGATACAAAAACAAAACTGAATGCAACAGATTTCAAAGATTATGATTGCGTATGCATTGCCGAAGTGAGGTAAGAAATGAATAGGAGGATGTATAGAGAGGACGATTGTATGAGAATACAGCAGCCGAGTTATAAAATCAGTGGTCCACCCAAGGATTATAAACACATCTCGAACCTAAAAAGAACTGTTTATCGAACCATTTATTTACATTAATTTAATGTGAAATGTATTATTAAATGGTTAATTGCCCTTGTATTTCTGTAAAATGAAAATATAAAATAAATTAATGTGCTAGGCAATCTTAATCCGTGTATCCATGGCCAAAATCAATCATCTCGTCTTCCGACAATCATTAAAGAGAAACAATTTACATTTATTCATCAAAATTCATGGAAACTCCAAAACGAAAAACGAGATTCTTTGTAAAACTTTTATAAAGCCAATGATACTTCCTACTCCATTCTTCACTGTCTTGAAAATATATTTGATATTAACATTACTTTAAAATATTGGAAAATACTAAGAGAATTTCACATCTATCTTTCTTTTGGATTCCTTAAAAATTTTATAGATAAGGTAAGATTAAGAAAATCAATAGTATGAAAACTGAATTCGATTCTACTTAAGATGAATTGGCAAATTTCCTATCAAATCATATGCAAGGAAATATAAAAATAAATAATGTGAGAAAATATGGCTTACCATAACCGTTGTATTACAGAACACCGCGAACGGAGAGATGGACACCATTCTGCCGTGTACATTCAGACTCCCAGAAGAAAATATCACTATGAAGTAGGTGATTAAATCGTTGTCACGAAAACCTAATCTTTAACAGAGATAATTAAAGTATCAATACATGATTACTATGCCGTGTGGAGAGAGAGACATTTAAAAATTCTTCGAAATGCCAACTACTAGCAATAGGAAAATCTCACCACCACATGTGGAATATGAACTGGAGGAAAGGAATTTCAGGAATGGAGCTAGACTATTCTAGAATATTCATTAAAATTCTTTCCGAGCTTAATAGAAGTTGTTTTTCGTATTTATCTTTGAAAACGCCGCTTTGATAACATCAGCATTTGGAACGGAGAAGGTTGAATGAAGGCGAAGAATATTGTTTGATGTAGTTAAAAAAGCTGACAATCAGTCCGAGAAAATTTTACCCAAATGATCCCCAGTTATTCTGAATGAATCGGCTCAAACCCACTAGTGATGTCCCATTAGACCTCTCGGATGGTCTCTCCACTAACTAAAGATAAAAGGCGATAGTCCGACCTCCCCTATTCCTTTAGGGAACGGCATTCCTCGACCGACAAATTCGGAGGTCCTCCCCCAACACGCGTCGGCCGAATTCCACCCTTTATGATAGAAGACCCGAAAAACGGTCATCTTCCTTCTCTCTCGTCGCTCGGCTGGCTGGCCAAAGGAAGTCGCTCAAATTTCAATCTGTATCGAACGTCGCCGACGTCAGGGACTCTCTGTAGGAACAGGGGTTGGAGAACGTCCAGGTCTATCAATTAAAAACAACTAGACCGACAGCGGCGCAGCTAAAAGCCGAAATCAAGAGCGTAACTCTCCGTGCACTCCCACTTCTTGTTGTGGCGCCGCATCCCTCGGTTGTCGTGAGCGACTTCTCGAGATACGATACGTTTGCTGTTTGAAAATAAGAATCGTACCTCTTCAAACCCCCGGCCTCAGTGCCGCAGATGTCAGGCCTACGGCCACACTGACAGGGCGTGCCACATGCCGCATCGATGTGTGAAATATGCCGACTTCAATAAAGAATGTGTCAAGCCACCCACCGAGGCGGCAATGTGTGCCAACTGCCAGGGGAATCACCCTGCGAGCTTTGCTCAAATTGGTTTGAATTGCCGTTCCAAGAAGCTACCTGAATTCATTAATCTAAGGGTGAGAGCGGTATCGCTGATCGGTGATCGTTATAACAATAATTTCGTTTCCATATACAACCCCACTTGACAGGATATACGTGCTGATGACATAGAACGCCTCATGGCACCACAGCTGTCCTGGGAGGAGATGTTAACGCCTAGTGCACCTCGTGGGGCTGTCGCCGTAGGTGGAATCTTCAAAAAAGCCCTACATAAACATCGATTTAACGCTCATAACAGTGACAGTCTCACCAATATAATCACCGGGAACCCCTATTTGATTGATATTCATAACAACCTTCTATCCGGAGCAATCTTTTGTTGAAGCCCTAGAAGAAGGAAGATGAATTTAAGAATTGCAAGTTAAAGTAAAATATTAATGAATTTGACGAGGTCGGACGTATGGGGAAGGAGATATGGCGCAAAATCAATCGCCTTGTTGGTAAGAAAAAGGACAACAGAGGGTCTTTTATTATTCATGAGAACGAAGGCATTCCAAAAGACGATAAGAAAAATTCTCTGATTTCCTCTCGGCGCAATATCAGCCGTCCGAGGACACATGGTTAAGGAGCGTGGTGGAGGGAGAGGTCGCTCTAATAAAATCGTTATCATCCCAAAGCTGGGGATATATCTTACAATTAGAAAAAAATACTGACCGATTAATCTTCTCCCCATATTGGGCAAGGTTTTGGAGGGGTTGTATATCTATATAAGTATAAATGTATAAATATATACATGTATATATACATGTATATATATATGTATATGTATATATATATATATATATATATATATATATATGTATATTATATATATACATATATATATATATATATATGAATATATATATATATATATATAAATATATACTCACACACTGGTAAAAAAAATTTCCCTAAGCCCTTCATCACATCCACAACAGATGCTGTAATGCGTGGTTGACGGTCCTGATGACTGTATCCACGGGGACTAACGAGTTGTGTAAACTAAAGTTTAAGAACAGCGGGTCTAACTGTTTAAAGTATAAAACTATGTAGTTTTTAGTCAGGGATTAAAAATATATATAAATATATAAATACTGCACAAAAATATGTAAATAAAATAAAGGGAAGGGGTTGGAAAGGTAGAGGTGGGGAAGGAGGGTGTTTAAAAATTTCGCGGTGGAAAATTAAAACATAAATATATTGAATTTAAAATATAAATAAATCAAATCGGAAAATTAGTTAAATCATTTGGATTCCTGTCAAGTTTTTTTTATTTCCTTTCTTCTGTTTATACAATTTACATTTTTATCCTTAAATTCCTTTTCTTACTTATAAGCGTTAGAAGGCGCTGCACTTCCAAACACGGAAACAAATGATCGGAAAAGTCTTTTAGTTATATTTATTTATTTATTCAATTATCGATTTTACTTCTCAATATCAATTTGGCCGTCAACCCTGTTTTAAAATCTCACCTTTTTAAAACCGCGAATTACAAAACAAAAACTTAGGGAGACTTACGCGCATGAAGTCCCTCGGACCAGTCGCCGCGTTTATCAATATCCCTTAGGGAAACCAGAAAAGGGAATGGCTCAACTCGCCCTCGCCAACTCGCCGCGGGGACAATTCGCCGCGGGCATTTTTAAATACGTTCTGAACTATGAAATTACTCGTTCTTCGCAAGGGTTTTAATTATCTAATATCATAGAAAGAAGAAACTAAGAGATCTGCTAAATTTTACGGTAAGACCATAGCACCATTTCATAGAACCAATTAATCCATGTTAACCCTTGATTGGTTTCGTGGGGTCGATATAAACCCAGGCGATATACTTCCTTTGATAAAACATAAGCTATTTAAGATATTTATACGCCAATTTTTTACTTATATAAATAATTTTGTACTACATTTATGATCTGATAATTTCGTTAATTTTGAGAAACGAGTTGTCCTAGACCCACGAGGAAGACCTGCACTAAGGTTATAAACAATCCCACAATGAATGAAAAGAATGAATAACGTATTAGATATATTCCTCTTGGAAATTCGTTAAGGCTTGTGATATTTTATCAGTGGCCATGAACCTATGTATCTCGAGCTCTTTTCATCGTGCTTATGTCGCCGCTAACCGTGAATACTTAAAAAGCGACTTTGAGAGTTGGGCTTCTAAGGGGTCAAACAAAGAAGTATGTGGAAATTTTACGCGGTGTTTCAATACAGGCTTAGAGAGGTAAGTACGACCAAGGAAATTGAAACGGAATGCGGACCCTGAGTATTAGAATGAGAAATAAGGAGACTGTGAAAGAAATCAAGAAAATTGTACAAGATGAGAAATAACAGGGAACAACATAGGGTAAAATATAGGGAGGTTATCAAATTGCTTAACAGTGTGAAAAAGGAGGCAGAGGATAGATTTCTGGAATACTTATTGGGAAATTACGTAAGCATTAATTTTTATAGGCATAGAAAGCACCGAAGAGGGTGAGAACGCTAAATATAAGCGATAGAGGGACTTCAAAGGAATGTTCTAACAACTACTAAGGAGATAGAAGAGGAATTCAGAAACTTATTCTCCAGTATTTACGAGGAAGAAGATAAAGCTTCTAACTTATTTCTATTAGAATGCCAGACTAATTCGTACATATCTTTTGTTACATGTTCTAAAGACAATTAAAGAAAATCAGCGAGTTAAAAAACAGTAAATCTCAAGGTCCAAACGACAAACGAACTGAGGTTCTTAAGTTAGGAAGCCGCGATATAATTATTTATTATAAAAATATTTAACGTAGACATTAACTACGATCAGCTGCCAGAGGTTTGGAGATAAGCTACTGTACTTCCGATACACAAAGAGGGAGCAAAAAGTCACTAAAAAATTATAGACCTATCAGCTTAACTGTCTAAATTAGTCTCATTTGAAGTGGTGAATCTTTTCACCAGTGTACCCATCAGTGAAACATTGCAAATTTTGGAAACATTGTTATCAAAACGGGACCAAGTGTTAAAATTTAACATTATATCCCTAGTTAAGCTGTGCACAGACCAAAATTTCTTCTTCTTCGACGGCATTTTTATGAACAAACCGATGGCCTTTTATGGGACACACTTTCTGGGAGACATCTTTATGCACAATTTGGAATGTAAACTATTTAACTGTTCTTCTGATCTTTTGAAATTCGTCAAATGTTGGTTCAGATATGTGGATGATGTCTCTTGTGTATGGTGTGGTATTCAACCATTCTTATGACTTTGAAATTCTTCACTATACTGATGGAAACCAAAGGCTTAATTTGAGATAATTTTCCATACAAATTCCAAACAATGTAACGTGGTTAATGAGCACCTCCCATTGATTCCATGCATTCTATCACCAACTGACAATGTTGCTCTACCTCCAGTTCCGTCCCCTCTCTGTCCTTTCCCCCACGCCCCTCTTTCTTTATTTACATTTTTCACGTCAGTCTTAATTGTTTATATTATGCTTAACGTTATTGCTAGGTCACTTTATGATGAATATCAATCTCCGAAACTAGCCTTTTTACTGTCTTTTACTGTTTATAATAAAAATTTGAGGAAGGAAGAAAGGTATGATAAACGGAGATGTTAATGGAATTAGGTTGGGAATGTCTGGAAACTAGGAGGAAGAAAAAGAGGTTATTATGTATGAATTTATATTTGCACTGTTTTGGTATCGGTAACTGCGTATAAAGTTATATTGTATAAACGTCGACACATGACATGAGGAATATCTGCGACGGCTTCGTTTACTTATAATAATAATTATTGATACTTTAAAGATGATGATAATTTGAAAAAGGCTTGAGGATATATTGGCTAACATTAATTAGTTTTTTCTTGGAACTGGTTGAATACTCTTACTGTCGCTGGAAAATTCTTTTCAGAGAGATATGCTTTAATTTATTAATGATATCAAGTAATGAATAGATAGCTTTTCTCCTTCTAACTCCTTGTAAAGCATTATAATCAGGACCGCAAGTGGAAGTGAGACTTTCAGTAACAAATTTTTCAATTCGAAATTAAGAAAATAGCTATCAAGAAAATCTTTACTTCATCGTAGCTGAATGTCAAATTGAAAATTTAATTCTTTATATTTTAGATTATTTCTGATGAGCCAAATAACAATTCTAATAATAAAATTTAAAAAATTATCGCTTTCCATATACAATCAATTAAATTAAAAGTATTCGATTAAACTATTTGAATAAATTTACATGAAAATAGCTATCAATAGAACCTTCACCTAGTCACTAATAGCAGTTCAATCTGAAACTCAATTTCTTATCTCTTATATTATTTTCGATACCGCAATGGATTACTGATCTGATTTTAATGTATGTAGCTCTCATAACGGAAGATATTTAACTAATCCATTTAAATATTAAAGTGTAAGAAACCTATCCATAGCTATCAATTGAATAACAATTACTCGTTACATACATTTAAATCGTTTACAGGCTATATTTCTGTTCCGAAATTTAAATAATAAGTTAATGAAATTCAGAATACCTCAGACTAGCATCACAGGGAAAATAATCAATCATGATTTATATTCTTATAGTCGTTTGTATAAATTTCCTCGTTGAGAATGCACAGGCATCTCAGCTATTCCTTTCAAAAACCAGGTGTCATTAGAAATGTGTTATTTATTAGGGGAGAAAAACCACAATATGACCATGTCCACCATCCATCTCTTGTTTGATTTTAAAAGAGAGATCGGTTTCAAAGAAGCTTCTTGAACCTCAAGCCTCCACCCCCAACATAAAATACTATGGACATAATCAGATGGCGATTTTTAGTATCTATTCATAAGTCCTCATAGGTATCGCTAATTAAATAATCGCGTTCTTTATTAATCGCTGGCAAACTGATGGAAGACTATACAAACATTCATAGTTTCGTATGGAAGGAAATTTGACTGGTATGTGGAATATTAATCGCAGGATAAACCATAGAGCTAATATAACATTACTTATGCCTTCCAAGAATGATTTTCAAAACTCAAATACAAAACGCACTCAATTTGTACGCGCACGCTATTTCTGTAAGACTTAAACCCTGCAATGTATCCGTCTGGGATTCGATTCTTCGATATATTCATATAAATATAATTCGCCTTGCGAAAAATGTTCATCTTACCAAAATATTGTCGAAGATAATGAACCAATAACAGATGACATAGATAACGACAGTGTATTTCTGTTAAGAATTATTAAGGATAATCATGGATATAAGAAACCACAACTTGCGTTTGAATTGTGTAGTGACTATTTGTCTGCGACAATTTCATTGCCTACGAATCGGATCAGATTGCAATGCTGAATTCATCTATCCTCTACCAAATAAAATTTTAATTATAAAAATTACAACAAATTACCATACATACCATGCAAAGAAACTGATTGATTTAATTCCACTGAAATCATTACGCTAACCAGTTTGACAAAAAGCACTTTGCTTGTGAATAAGACACACTGTAAGATTGTGGTCGATGCTTTAAAAGAGCACTTCACTGCACTGAGAAAACGAAAACACACCATTTATACTTTGGGTAACACCTCATTCAGTCGGTTAGGAAACCGGCTGCATTTTCTAGCTCACTAACTCACAGCCATGGCTGTCAGCTCTCCCTTGATCCTAAAGAGCAGTCAGCTTTCCTCGTCGTCATACTTCAATAGAATTCCATCTTCAGTGTTTGGTGAAGTGGTTCCCTCGGCAATGCTAAGGAAGCAAAAGAACCACTATCGGAAAATTAAGAATTGTGTATGGGAGCGCATGGTATGCTTAAAGCATGTTTTTTAGTTTTATTTGCATATACTCAGAAAGATAAATAAAGTATGGAGTTATTTGACTCAATAATCGGAAAGATGTTATCATCGTGAACGTTGAAAGAAACCAATTCTGTAAGTTAGCTTTTGCTTGAGCTCTGAGTCAACAAACATAGGGTCGAAATTTCAACAAACAATAAAGAATGATGAATATGAAGACACAGCAGCCGATAAGGGAAGGAATCATAATGTTCCTAAAGTAGTATTACAGTAGTTGGCAATTTGTGAACTATAATTTACCCTTCAAAGTCAAGGTTCGAAGTGCCAGAACTATTTTCAGTCAAATTGAATAAAATGTATGAAACGACCACAGGTGATTGAGTAATAAATCTTCTTTGCAGATATCTACAAGGGAAGGAAACATCTGATTTCAACAAGATAAATTTACGAAAATATCTGATATAAAAGCGTATCATAGAATAAAGAAGATACAAATGAGCTACCCCAGGAATAAAGCAAGACCAAAACAAATAAATCTAAATTTTAGATAGTGTAATCAAGTTATCAAATGAAACATTTTCAGACGAAGAAATAACTCTTCTCGAAAAGGCACCAAACTCACCATAAAAGAAAGCACCGTTGCAGACGTAGAATCTTAAATCTTGATAAAATTCTTCCAGAAACCTTCCCTTATGAATTTAGAAATCTGTCCCTGCAACAAATGTAAGAAATGTTCAGATATTCAAATCATTACTAAAAGAGCAACCAAAATAGTTACCGGATGATGAAGTTATTCTACAGTTAGGGTTGTTTCTATGGAAAAGCAAATAAATGGAGTATTATTCATATAATGGTTAAATATCGGTATTAACACGCTAAAGCAATGCATAATTTATTTAGTAAACCCCTACTATAACATCAATTTTTAATCATTATCACACCGAAACTATATTGCTCACCCAATTTACAGATGAATATCATACCAATAACGACAATTATATCTTCAATTAATTCACGTCCTAATAATGTCCCTCAATCTTTGAATGAGCTTTTAAAGAATTGCCGCTTCTACAAAATTGAGAGCGATTAACACTGAATACCGACACAAATATTTCATGCCGTTTACACGCGAAATTAAGATATACCTGGACAATGTAAGGGAAGAAGACATTGAATCTCCAATGAATAATATAAGGATCACTTCGGAAGTTAATTGCAATACCGTAATATAAAGATTGAAAGATATTGTAAAACCACACCTTTAATTCGTTTGCAGGTTCCTTCTTTGCCTACTTATCCATCGTTAAGAGTCAAAAACAGGTCCGCACGGTTCTTTAGCTACGACTGCAATGAATCATTTCTTGAAAGGTTACGGATTTGCGCCAAAACTGACTTTCTAACCCATCATTTCATCGCGACGACGGATAAAGGCGGGATATGTGTTTTGTGACGATCTAGATTTTCCAACGAAGACGGTACTGAATAAGTTCGAGGATATAATCTGAGAGAGGGATACTGGGGTTTTACAAAACACGAATGAATCGGACATTGTGTTTTCATACGAAATTAAATATCGTTATACGTTACAGTATCTTCAACATTTATAGGCTCCCTTCCTGGAATGAGAGTCCGTTCTCCCTTCAAATGCCTTTATTCTTGCTCCAGAACGCGCTTGGGCGAATAATTGTCAAGAGGAGTAAACCGAATTATTCAAAAAATATATGTCAATATCAACGCAGCAAACGCAGCATTAAAAACTATTTTTCTAAACATTGTGGTTCTCCTCAGAGAGACAATTACAGTTTAGCTACAGCCACTTTAACAGCTGATGTTACGAACTCTCTTCCTCTTACTTTTATTGAGGGACTTCTTTTATGTGATGCAAACAGCTGGCATAACCCGAAATATTGCATCGAATAATCGACTGAATAGATATCTTCTATCTCCTGGTTTGATTGCACACTAATTTTTTTCCCTACAACTTTGTAAATATTGTATACCTTGAATCATTGGAGGATAAGGTTTAAGAGCAAATGAATTTTTCATCAAATATTTTGACAAAAATTTTGGATTTTGCTAATGAATAAGTTATATTTAGAATAATAATTTAATAAGAATGTTAATAATGAATGAATGATTATTGCATAAAATTCAAATGATAAGGATATGAATTACCAAGTTATCCAAGAGAACAGTACTTATTTTCTATCATCCATCAGCTCATCAACTTTCATACTATTAAATTAGCTTTCTGAAGAAAATGCTGTTGATACTATACATAATAAATAAGGTTGTACACAAATATTTTCAGATTCAGCTTTAAAATTATTATCCCCTAAAGGAATCAAAAACTTCATGTTTCTACAAGAACGAATACTTTACCCAATTGGTTGTGAGGAAGCCATTAATTCTATAAGCATTTGATATGTTTAATGTATAAATTCTCTTAAGTAGCCAAAAGCATTGAAAATATTCTTCAACTTTCCCTTTCTTAAATTAATTTGTTCATTTATGGTGTTTTTTATGGCTTTTGTAAAATATATAACAATAAAAAGTGTGTAAGATTCAAAAGCATCAGAAACATGCCATACGAATTAATTAAAATGCCTTGAGTGCCAATATTTTTATCACAGAATTCCCAAGTAAACTATTTATTTAAGTGTTACTCAGATGCTTCAGGAGGCAGGATGGGAATCTTTAGAAGAAAGAAGGCTCAATCAGAGATTTAAATTACTAGACAAATTCAGACAGAGCACGTTCATAGAAGATGTAGCTGATATTATTCGCCCTCCTTGCTATATAGGCCATTCTGATATAGGGAGAAAGATCAGAGAAATAGATACTAAAACCAGTCAATTCAAAAATTCATTTTTCTGAGAACAATAAGCGAAAATAATTTACTAGGCAAATAGAGTCATGGTGCTTGCACCAGTACAGGCAGGGTACATATGTAGATGTAGATGTATTTGCCACAGAGTTACAAAGAACTGTCTTCCCAAAAATTGATTTCTAAATGAGTTTAGAGCAGAGAAATTTAATATTTCATGGAAGACGTGAGATACTATAAGTACATAGGACATGCATAACAATCTGGTACCAAACTATAGATTGAGATGCATCTTTTCTTCCATTTTTTGTATAAGTTTGCTTTCCCCTCACTTTCTTTTTAAGTGTCATTCTTTTTGTATCACTTTCATTTCATTCTTCAGTTATTGTTTATAAAATAACTCTTGTGATGTCCTGTGATGTGTAATATTTAAAAGGAATACTTTAATTATAATTCATAGGAATGCAACTAAATTAGATGATAGATGATAATGCTTTAAAATTCATTGTAAAATTTCTCTGGTGTTCATTACTACAATAAGTATTTCAAAAACTTAAACTAGTTATGTGCATATCAGGTAAGTGTGGTCTATATTTGGAGGCAATTGAAATTAATGACTTTTCTTCATCTAGAAAATAATTATAATAGGGAATAATGGTAAAAATTAAACTTTATTGGCAATGTAACATGTTAGGATTGTAAATTAATCAACCACTTGAATGACTCCTGTTTCTTTATCAACAACTCAATTAACTTGTTAACATCAGTGGTAATCTATTTCATTGTTTAGTTAACCATAAGATTGCTACTTCTCCAATATCCATAGCAATGGTTTCAGATAATCCTTTATATATTATATTAAAACATGCTATTTTGGTGACTAGGGCTTTTCTCCCTTATTACTAAACTGATTCGAATAACTGAATGACCATTAAAAAGGAAACGTTTTCAGGTTCCTGCTAAGAATAATCAAACAACTTGAGAAATCACCTTTTGTTAATAAAATTGAATTAATACTTTAATTATCGAGTTACATCCTGGACAAAAAGATACCTGGGTTGCTATATAAAGATTTAATTTGTTTACTTAGTGACTTTTGTAAACAATTTTTAAAATCTGATAGATATGACTATTTGTGGTCTAGAAATGATTGAAACACATTTTGCATGTTCTATCATAGTCTCCAGGAAGGAAGACCTCGACTATTTTGAATAGAAGACTCATTAAATAAGAATAATTTTCATATGCGTCTTCCATTGCCCATCTCTCATTAATTCAATAAATATGATTCAGTGAATGCATTAGATGTAATTACATTACAGACAAGTAGTAGTTATTTTTATATTTTTGTGGGAAAAGAAAGATCTAGAAAATAAATAAGTAACATTGATGCAGAAGGTATATTTTGTTGTTTTATCTTTGTTATACAGGTTTAACCTTAAGCTGTAGGTGACATACCATAACGGGTATACAAAAAGTATGCGTAAAGCTGTTAGTGATGTTTTCATATTTGTTTGAATTCGTTATTTGATATATCCATCAAGTGAATTTAACTATTTGCTATAAAATAAAATGCATATATCCTTATAGTGATGACGTGTACTATTCATTATTATATTAATGTAAGAAAGTTTTTAAAACATTTATCACAGTTAATATGACATAAAAATCTGTTTATAAGTTCGGGATTCGTTTAGGTTCAAATGGTTGGGCATTAGAAAACTCTCATAGAGTTTTATTACTGGATGTGTAGATATCTAAGGCGATAATAGAGGTATATCAAAACAGAAACAGAATATAAAGGAGTGTATTTTAGGTATGTTTTAGTGTGTTTTAGTGTTTGTGTATTTGTTTGTAGCGATTAGAGTGTTTGTTGAAACGTATTTGCTTGGGGAGATTGAGTATTTGTCTGCAAAAGTTTTGCACAGGGCAATTAGTTATATTATTAATTATATAATTAATGAATTATAATTACTACAAGTCACCCTAAAATGGAGTGAAAATCCTGACATAGAAGTTGACTAATTCTGAAGAATCAAATTTCAATTTGAAACAAAATGATTGTTCCTAAAAAAACGAAATTTTTGCAATTATGATAAAACTGCTCAATTACATCACACATTTTGGATTGTGATTACTAAATAATATTTAGAATATGTCTTATATAAGACTTAGTTGTTGAATTAAAATTTTAATTTTAAGACACATCTAAGAGATTATCAGAGATATGTAGAGACTGTAATACTTTATGCTCTGTGGTGTTACTTACTACAATAAGTATTTCAAAAACTTAAATTAGTTATCTGCATATCAGGTAGGTATGCTCATTATTTGGTGGCAATAGAAATTAATGACTCTTCTACACCCAGAAAAAAATAAGAAAAGAGAGTAATGGTAAATTTTAAATTTTATTGACAATGTTACATGTAAGGAATGTAAATTAATCAACCACTTGAATGTCTCCTGTTTATTTCTCAACAAATCAATTGCCTTGTTAACTTCAGTGGTAATCTATTATATAGTTTACTTAAGCATAAGATTGCAGCTTCTCCAATATTCATACAAATGGTTTCAGATAATTTCTTGATTTATAATGACTACAATGAGGACATAACAGGAAATATTGCATATTTTTCTCAAACAAAAACCAATCCAACAAATGAATTTTCTTTTAAATAAAATGACTTTATTTCTTGGGAATATTCACATTGGTCACTCTTGATATAAAGGGGATTAATAAAATATTTCAAAGATTAAAATACATTTAATGGGAAATCACATAAATATTATGTTTATAGAGCATGATAATAAGCATCAGATTTTTTAAGTTGTACTGCGTCCTTTAGCACATCCTGTGTCCTATTCTCACCATGATCAAGTGTGATACAGAGCAAATTGTGCACAATTGTCTGAGGGGAAATTCATTTTGTCAAAAGACAATCTCAAAATAAAAAGGAGAAATCACAATCCATGGCCAATGGCATCACCACCCTCAATTCTTTTCTCAAGCACTCAATGGAAAAATTAAAATATTTAAGAATCAAGTAATACTCTAAACAACTTTCAGAGGATTACTAGATCAGTTTAGTGGAATGTGAGGTATCTTTAAAAAAAGAGGCCTTTTTTGCTGTCTACACTATATACTATCCTCCCTCCACTCTAGACTGACACAGCACCCATGAGCAAGAAAAAGTTCCCTTCCAAAATGTGCACCAACTAGAATGCAAAAATGAAGAGATTAGATCTATTGCATGAGAATATCTGTTGATTCAACTTCACTCAACAGTGAAACATATTCAACACTTTATTTCAACATAGAAGAGCAATAGGTAATGACTTTCTCATAAAAGAACTGCCATAGGCGACCTACAGTGCAAGATTGTGTACCATCCATCATTTTGTTACAAAATCACATATTATAAAGATGATTGAAATTCAAAATAAAGTTAAGTCTAGGTTATTTTTTTATTAATTTTTCAAATTCCTCTAGCACCTTTTTTTATTTGACGACTCCTAAAATACCCATTCATGCAATGCATTACAGATTTTTTAATTATAAGCATCCAGTGTAAATGAACTTCTTTTTTCCTGCATAAAAATATTTATGAGGCAGTGAATTTTTATAAGATTCTTCCTTGGATTTTAGATAATTCAAAGTGATTGTTATTTACACCTTCACTGCACACTGGGTTTTAAATCACTAACAATATTTGTGAATAAAAAAATTAAGGAAAGAATATGCCAGCTGAAATTGGAAACATTAAGCTCAAGGGATGGTGAAACATATATGCATAATGAGAAATATATAATAATAATCTAAGTATTTTCTCTAATAATAATCCTTTTTTCTTTTTAAATAAGAATCTGATGAACAAAGGAAATTTGCTATCCAGAATAGTTAGTCCTAATCAATAATTAAGATATGATCACTGTCTAAGTTACCAATGCAGTGTTGACTGAGCCCTATCACCAGTAGCTATGGCAACTTTAAAATTGTAGCTTAAGCTAAAGAGATTTTGGGGGTAAAAATACAGCAACATCTAATTGGTATCCATGTCATGAGCATTTAGTCCACTTCCTGTCATTACTATTTAGCAAGAACTTTTTGGTCAATTAATAAGGTACTACTAACTTATAGATGACTATGATTAGGAAGAGACATTTTTGGCTGTTGCTTTCATTCCCTCACAACTCTTGTTAATTACATTTTTTTGTTACAATCCTCATACTGCTACACATACAATACTAATAATTTTTCTATTTTTGAGGTCATGATCAGCAGTAACTAATGGTGTCTGTTAAGCACAAGAATATTAATTGAGGAAAATAAGAAATAGATTATAACTACTGATTCTGAAGAACCAACTCCAAATTTTTTTTATATAATGATAGGAATTTCATGAAATAATTTATTTCTTGAATATATTAAATGAAAGACTTGTTGTATGAATTAGAAACAAACATCAAGTGACTGTAAATTTGAGAGCAATTCTTCCTTTAGTCATGGGAAATATCCTATAAGATTCGAATTCCAAAGAATATTGTATCATAGAAAAAAATGAGTGTTAATTTTTGACTTTAGATAACCACCAACATGACGACCAATGCATTTCTATCAAAGAATTGTGATAATTAGGTTAAACGATATCAGTTTTATAATTTACATAGAGATATTATGTTCTCAATTTTAAGACACATACAGTTTGTATACTGTTTATATTATGTATTGCTTACAAAAGTTCTCTATGAATCTGAAATTATTTTACCATCATTTTCTTGCCTTTATCGATTTTCGAATCATTACACTTGAATATGCTATAAATCTATATTCTAAACTTTATACAAGGATTGATTAGATCGAGCACATAGGTGCTTTGACTTTTCAATGCATAACCATTTCAAGCTATTTCAATTGATTTAAATGTCTTTCTCTACAATTAAAAGGAAGAGCTGAAACTGAAGAGCTGGGAAACTGGGCGTATCACATGGAAGATGAAAAGAAATGACTTATAATAAGATTCAATTCATTACTCTACAACGAATTGCTGAAATTTTTTTTACGAATAACTGCATCTGTACTTGCTAGAAATATTTTTAAAATGTGATCATTTTCATTCATGCATCTAAAAAAAACTTACTAATATCTTAAATTAAACCATCATACCGAAACTGAAATTTATATTTGAAATATGTACATGCATATAAAAGATTATGTGATACTTGTGTATTAAAAAAACTTCATAAACGATTTTAAGGATTTCGTCCTAGGCCAAAAAGCACTGCATTGATGTATAGACAATAAGATCTGCAAGGCCAGGATAATTCGAAATTACTGATGCCTGTGAATAATTTTCATATGTTTCCCCTAATAAATATATAACTTAGGAATAAATAAAACAGAAAAGGGCAGGGAAATGAAGTGGAAACGGTCAACATAGGGTGGGTGGTGTCTTTTTGTATTCCTAAGAGCAAAATATAAGTTATAAGTGGGGGTGATATGAGAGAATCTCATAACACAATTGGCTTTGCAGATGTTTTATCAGACCCTGCATAATACTCCCACACAAACGTACGCGCGAAAGCGAAATCCGCTTCGGAAACGGCCTAATTGTTTTGATAATTGAAAAATAGCGTAGTTTTGCTACAAAAAGACATATCTTATACTAATTATTCAAAAGTAACGCGGAGTTTCTCCCCTTAAACGGCCTATTATGCAAGACGCTCCTAAAATCTAACAACCGAAGGCGAAATTCCCTCTGACAATAGCTTATTTTTCAGATATTGGAAATCAAACTGTAGTTTCGGTTCAGAAAAGCTCAGTAATGCCTAATGTGTAATAAGGAAAGACGGAATCAGTTAAGGAAATGGTTTATATTTCCAGATACATGAAAAATAAACTGTACTTTTACATAAAACGACATTCATATAGCGATATATTTCATGAATAACGTGTAGTTTCGTTCCTGAAGCATGTTATTTGAAATACGTTCGTAATATTTAACAATTGAAAGCTAAATTCGCCCCTAAAACGGCTTCTTTTTCCAAAAATTGGAAAAATAAAAATAGTTTCGCTCCGATAACGACATTTTCGGAGAAATTTCATAAATATGGTGCAGTTTCGCTCCGAAACGGGTTGTTTTTCAAGACGTTGCTAGTATCTAACTAATTAATACAAAATACGTTCTGAAAACGACTTTATATTTACATATATTTCAGAAATATAATGTAGCTGTAAAAACGACATATTTTTCGCGAGAGATTTCAGGGATAACGAGAAAGGTTCTCCAATAACTAGTATTTTTCTAAAACATGCCTAGTATCCAGAAAATAAAGGCGAAGTCTGCTCTGAAAAAGGCTTATTTTTCCTGATATCTTTAAATGCAGCTGAATTTTCTATCCAAAATCTTCCCTTATTTTCCATATAGTCCTCAATTCTAACAAACGATGGTGAAATGCGCTCCGAAGACGAGTTCTTATAAGAATTATAAATGGAAAATTGGCTCCAAAAACGACATATTTTACCAGAAATATGAAAATTAGAGGGCATATTCGTTCCAAAAACGTTTCATTTTTCAGAAATTAGTAATTAATATTAAACGAGGGCAAAATGCTCTCCAAGGAAGGCTTATTTATCGAGATATTTGAAGAATAAAGGTATAATTCCCTCCAAACACGAGGTTTTTTTGAACCATTTCTTTTTCTCGATGATAGCAAGTTCTCTCATTTTCACGGAATATCGCTTGAATAACGTTTTTGGTATATTTCCCGGTGAGGAGTTAAGAAGGTAATCCTCTCGATCTGCTAAGAACGTTATTCGTATCTCGATTTCAACAGTAATCATAAAAATCAACCATAATTCCCAAAAAAATGTTTTCTTAACTACCATTTCGTAAACGTCAACGTAACTGCCGCGATCCCCCTGGAATAAGCAGTATTTAGCACGTTTTATAAATATTGTCAATATGGATAACAGATCTAAAATCGCCCGAAAAAGTACTTTTGCTCTATTTTAACGGAAACTTCTGTATTTACGCTTATCGTTAAAAAAGTTGTGTCTGATTTACATTTTAGAAGGAAATCGTCTAAATTGAGGTGACTGCCCAAAAAACAAATCATTTTTGACCGAATGTAGTAAAATTTCGTCCAAACTCACGCAATTTCGCCCGAAATCTTCAATTACTTAATTCCATTTTGGGAAAAATTCTTTAAATTTCCGCGAAACATCCCAAAAGTATGTCGAAAACTGCTGGATTTTGGAAAGAATCATTGAGGTGAAAGGTCAACAAATAATTCCTATTTTATTAGTTTCAGGAGAAAATCGTCCAAATTACATCCGAATCTGACGATAAATTCGTTGTTGGATTAGATCCGAATAAATGGGTTCGATATTCAAAGAAATCTTCTAAATTTACTCAAAATCGCTCGAAAAAGTCGTTTTTGAGTACCGTTGTTGAAAAAATCGTCGAGATAGACGTGAAACGTCCAAAAAAGTCATTTTTATATCTAAAGTGACTCCAAAAAAGGAATAAATAATTTATAATAAATAATAAACTCCAAATTGATACTAATATGCCCGCAATAGTCGTTTTTTAGCGTCTTATTTAACAGAAATGTTTAATGCAACGTCATACGAAAATGTGATCATTTCTCAAATTTGGAAGAGCATTCTAGTTCACGTAAGCGTAAATCAGAAAGGGAAAAGTAACGTGTCTGGGATCGAAGCAATATCTGGTATCCAAACACTTTGTATCCGTAAATCTTGCCACCCATTTACTTTCGATTAAAACCACGGCCTTGAAAATGATTGAAAACAGGTAATTATAGAATTCACAAGGAATATTAGTGGCCGCAAGCCGAGGCAAGTGGCCGAGCAGCTTGGAACCTCTTTAAAGAAAGAGAAAGTCCCCTCCAGAGCAAAACAGTATACCAAACAAGCGGGATTGCGGGATAGTATTTTATGCCCGAAGGTCACCCAACCGCTGCCGGTCAACTCTAATAAAAGGGAAACAA
Source organism: Pachydiplax longipennis (assembly GCA_036926295.1). NCBI lineage: Eukaryota > Metazoa > Arthropoda > Insecta > Odonata > Libellulidae > Pachydiplax > Pachydiplax longipennis. The sequence continues at coordinate 4,501,535 of JAVFKF010000035.1, read as the reverse complement.
GTGCGAATAACGGTGAGGCGTTCGAAGGAATGGTAAACAAACAAACAATCGCCCCTAATTCCACCTTATTCTCAAGCCGGTGGCAGTCGAAAGTAGCGAAACGCAATAGAAGCCAGGGGCGATAAATAAACATATTTTTGACTACAAAGCAGGGTTCCTGTCACTCCATGATTCATCGAATAGAAAGATAATGGAGGACATCACGGGGAGATTAGTTGAAAACAAACCACTGTCGCCTGGTTCCTTACAGACCGCCCTTTACAGTGTATGATTACTTTTTATATTGATTGTGTAATACCACTGACATCCCCTTCGACATGGCAAGGATACAGACAGTTATCATAGAACACAAATTGACATAGAGAGACCATATAGACAACGTTATTACTCAAGCAAACGTCCTCATCCATGGGCAGAATATTTTATTCTTTAACAAAAAAGAAAGACGAAAGGTCGAATTCTATTGTACCAGGCAATGGTCAGACGATTAATTTCCCAAGCGTGCCTTGCTTGGATTTATTCATCCAAATCTGATTTTGAAATAATCAACCGATTTGACAAGAGATCCATTGAAAGAATTCACAGCGTTCCTCCGTTAACAATCTGATAGAAACTTATTAGATTAATAAAAGTTGATTCTCTTAGTGTGTCTTGCAGAAGAATTACTAAGAAATTCCAGACCAAGCTTGCCGGATGGACCAGAGGTTTTCGAAACGTAATGAATGCAGATCCAACCATAAAAAACATAAACGACGATTATGTTATTGGAGATGAATCAATTTAAAAGATAGCGCCACAGCCAGACGGCAAACAATCAAAAAATGACTATGCTATTTCGAAAAACCCGACTATCCAAAATTCTTAGAAGCTAAGTGATCTCAAAGAGCATTAGGGATTTTCCCAATCAACTTAAAAATTACAAAGGTTATTTTACGTAATTTTTTTGTGAAAAGGAGCCACATCAAGTGGATAAGGGTGGGTACAACGCCTAGGTATCCAACAAGGGTATGAACAACGACTGAAGTGCGAATAGAATCATAATTACACTAAAAGTCACTCCGCTAATAATTACTAGCATGTTTAAGTTATCCAAATTCACAGAAATAAAATTCGCGAAAATGTACCATTAATTTACTTAAACGAAAATAGTAATAAATGCCAACTTAAATTATATTTCACTGAGTTGTTGTTTCTGAAATGTAAAATTATATAACTTTTATGCTTTCTGATGATATAAAAAGTAATCGAAGAAAAATCAGACCTCTTATATTACATTATACTACAAGGAGTAATGGCAGTTTTTAAAATGTTAACTTGTGAAAAATAAGCACTTTCGTTCCCTTTCCTGTTTTAACGATCTTCTTATCGCCAAAAGTGCAGTGTTGATAAAGTCATCTCCGTCTACATACATACTCTGCAAAGCCACCTTATATCGATTGAATTTTGTTAATGATCCTTGAAAATTCTTTAAGAAAGAAATGCTTTAATTTCTTAATTTAATTTAATAAAATAAATAGAGAGAGATTTGTTTCTATCTCCTTCTAAATCATCAAAATGAGGAACGCAATAAATAACGAGATTCATATCCTAGAGAGTGCACGATGAAATTTGAATGTTTCAAATTAAGTCACGACACCATCAGAGACGAACGGAATATTTTAAGTGGAATCTTTTATTTCCCCGTTGAGAATAAGCGGCATTATCTACATAATGAGCTGGATTATCATATTCTCCGTAATTGAATGTTTACTTTTTTTAAATATGTTTTTTAAACCACCACTGGGAAGAAAGAAGTTTCTTAAAAACTTTTGAATTCGAAATAAAATAAATTCCTATCATTTTACATTAAATTGGTCAGCAATAGGAAGTCAAGAAAAAACTTGCTATATTTTATGCTAATTTCAATTGGAAATTTACAATATTAACTACCTCATTTTAATGTAGGTCGCTTTTCCAATACAATACTTTCGATTTAACCATTTGAATCTATAATTATGAAAAAACAATAGATAGAATGTTAATGAAAACCGTTAAGTACTTCGTATTTTCCACAAATTTCATTTGCAATGGCTTTCCACAATGTCAGGCCTGAACAACTTGATTTGATAGAATGTACACTTTAGTAGTACTTGGATGTTAAAATAAGAACTTATTTCATAATCATTTACAATATTTTTGATATTCCAATGAACTATCTTAATAATCTAATTTCGATATATATTCTCTTAAGAACACAATCGTTTCGATACAACAATACGAATAAAAATATGAAAGTAGTTTTTGGCTGTAGTTATATGTCAAAATCTTAAAGTATTACTTTATATACTATAATAAAATGAGATGTATGTGTGCAGGATCCCCTATTATCGATTAAAAAAGGTGGCACCAATTTCAGACTACCATTAGTGATTCTAAAATCACCCCAAAGATGAGTAAACATTCTCAATAGAAATGCGTGTGGACTTCACTTTATTCGGTTGCGGAAGACGTCTCTTATGTAAAATTAAATTCTAATTATCAGTCATGCAAAATCGATACGATTACCAAAATAAAGAAGAAGAATAAAAGGGAAACAAAAATAATTTCTAAAATGTGTGGGGGAGAGAGCAAAACTGACCGTGTGTAGTCCTATTCCAAAATTATAAGCAATTCGAATTAGTAACACATTGTTTATTTCGTCCAATCACTCGACTAAATAGAAGTACTAGAGTCTATTGATCGAGTATGTATGATGAAAATTAAGCTTTTGCAAGTTTTCTTTAGTAATTAGCTCGTAAATGGAAGAAAAAATCTAGGATTTGTGAACGTTAAGCGCAATGCGATACGTTTCGTTGATAAACTCCTACGAGAAAAATGTTACCGATACGAAATTACTCTCAGATGCAGGTTGGAAATCGTTGAAAGAAAGGACATTAGAAGCTAGGTTGCGATTGCTTCAAAAATTTAGGGAACTCACGTTAAGGAGGACGTAATTTATATTATGCTGCTACTACGGCCGATCCGATAATAAGAAATAAATAAGAGAAATAGATGCTAATAAGTCGCCTTAAGGAGTATTTCAGTCCGCAATAATAACAGGTTAAAATAGTAACTCAATCGTCGGTGTTTATACCCCTTGCCACACGTCAAAGGCGGATTGCAGGGTATTTATGTAGAAGAAGGAGGAAATATATGGATGAAGGAAATTCACCACAGACATGAAGGAAGAGAAATGTCGGGCAGTAACATTCCAGAAAAAAAGATATCGACCTTACGTAACCTGCGTAAGGGAAGGGACTAGTTTATTAAAATCAGTGTATTGAATATCATTGTTTTGCAAGAGAGCACGTGAAGGAGGAAAATAAAGTTCATTTTCAGTCTCTTCAACCTCAAAAAAGAATTAAAACTTAGTCAACAATCACTTACTGCAGACATGGGATTTTGAATTATTTCCGTATGGATAGAGGACGAATTACTTAGGGATATTTTAACTTTACTTATGTAACTGTCGCCTTTCGGAGTCAGGCATGGGGTGCATTACTCATGAGTCCACTTCAGTAATTAGCTTATACAGAAATTAGCATTTCGGGTAAATAATTACGTTAATAATCTACATCTCATATCTTACACAGGCGATCTTTGAGAGTGAGGATAAGTTGAGTTGACTAAAACTGAGAATCAAAGAGTAGATCAACTCTTCTAAATTATAAATTCAGCGTGGGTGTGATTTTACTTCACTACACTCTAAGAAGCACAAATTATACCCCACGGCTTTTCTAATGTTAATTCCCATTCAAATCTCATCCGATCAGCTGTATAGGCTACCAACGTGTAACTTTGTGTAAGGATCTTGTCCAAATTCACGTAAACCAGAGAGTAAAATTGGATTCTAGGAAACTCTCTGCTTTCTATGCAAAATTCTCAAAAACTGGCATTTTCCCATAACAGTTACGTGGTCATCCCATCAGTAAGAATAGTGGTGGTCGTAATGAAAACCTATAACTGCTTACACCAGATAAAATGAATGAGTAAAGAAAGGAGAATATGAACATACCTGGAAAAGAGCGTTCCAAGCTGAATTGTCTACAGATATCTGCACTAACATTCACACACACTACTCATTTTGCTTTGAATATTACACTCACTTTGCAATACTATCACAACACTAAATACACTAAATCTTCCGTCTTCCCATCACGACGTCATAACGAGAGCCTTCCGCACTTCCAATTGGACTGCAATTCAATGTTTCGTCGTTCCACTGTAATTCTTCTGAGGAGGACCTTCCGTATCTGCGAGTCCACTGTTACATCTGTAAAAAGAAATTTAAAAGGGAATCAGTGACATATTAGATAGAGATACCGCTTATCCAAACGTGCTAATCGCATCTAAAGAAAAGTCGATGCTTATCATTTGATGAGCATTCGTAATATATTTTACGAGGAAATGTTGCTTGCATACTGCAAGCTAATCTGTTGGACCACTATCACACTCAAGAAGGCCCCTAAAAGATTTTCAAAAAGTCGCGCCAAAGACCACCTGGGGACAAACTCAGGACCTGTTAGTGAGAGAGGATTGCATATGCATTATTGGATAAGTGCCATTCTGACCTATTCCAAAGTTTCTATTAAATATCTTATCGGGATGGTCCTAAAATAAGATTTCGTTATCCCCGTTTGAAATGCATGGTCGACTCGAAATGGCGACCATACACCCACGCTATGGCATCGAACCAAGGATTATTAGAAAAACGGTGAACTGCGTGATGAAATGTTTTCACAGGCCTCGAATTGAAAATCTGCTGAAGTCGTTTCAAAGTGTTTATCCTTAAAAGATGGAATGGGAAATATGAAGTGAAGGATAAATCCTAATTAGTTTAATTCACGATGAATAACATCGAATGTATGAATAACTTTTAAAGGGAAGTGTAAAATTTATACATAAAATAATTACATATAGTCGTAAAAAGATAAAGATTTGCATAATTTAGTTCAGCTATACCAAATTGAATTTACTTTGGGAAATTTAATATAATATGAGGTATAAGATGAGCCAAACGTATCATCAGTTGTAAAATTTATGCTTAGGATTCTTAAACGTTGAGAAAAATGTACAAAAATTGTCATTGCATATGTTTTAAATAATCAGATAATAATGCATAAAATGACTAAATTTTTAGAGAGTAACAAATATAACAAATACATTAATAAGAAGTATGTCATTCATTCATTAATGAGTACTTCATACTTGAAAACAAGATTCATTTACCCAACTTTCGATACTTATTAATTCGATTTCCGGTTTCCTCAAGAATCTGCATTATTTCCTCTGGCCATAGATTATCTTCATCCTCCACATAATAATGTATCCCTAAGGAATGAACCTGTTGTCGAGGCGTTTTCTATGAGGCTGAATTCCTCCACCGTCGGAAAATAGACTAAAATGAAAGAAAATATTACTTTTGAAAAGCTAAGAGTGATAAAAATCATACAATTTTCGTTTAAAAGCAAAGTTTAATACGAATAACTAAACTGAATGCAACAAATTTCAATGGTTATATTTGTGTATTCCGTGATAAAGTCATTTTTTATTTTTCTTCTACGGGAAGGTCCCTTTAAAAACATACATATGTATATAGTACAAGGTTTGGCAAATGTTTTCAGGACTATTAAGACAAAGTATATCTATAATAACATAATACTAAAGATATGGAGTCTAGTATATAAAGTAGAAACACATAAAAATACTTTAAGAAAGGAGAATGCCAACACCAATACTTTGTTAAAAGTAATTATAATATATAGTGTAGCAACAAAAAATATTAAGGCTGAGAAATTGTTCCTTCCTTGAAAAGTTTCTCAACAAAAGTTGAATTTTGCTCATTATTGACCTATAAACTTAGGGTGTAAAATATGTTTAAGGAATACATATAATCTGGTAATTAGGGTTTTACTTCAGAGACCAGAGTGTACTGAAATCAATGCAGATTATTTGAAAGTCCTAGGGTAACCCATTGATGAATAATTGAAGAATTTGTAGATACCTGCAAACGCGAAAAGCCACGTGATGCCAAGTACAAACCTTGCCACCATCTCAAAACAGTAAACATTAAAACTATTTTAAAATTAATTTAAGCTCTCTAAACTTCAAGGTATCTACACACAAATATCAATTTTTTCTCAGTTGGTCATTTGACTAACTCAGAAAAACCACTTGGTATGTATTCACCCATATGTATATTAACAAATTTAACAATTAAATAGTATAAGTCATAGAAGAGACAAAAAAGGAATCCGGCGGTCAATGAACTAAGAGACAAAGGTTCTCCAAGGAGAACCATTGTCTCTTAGTAACAGTCATGAAGAAATGGATTTGAAGTAAATTTTCTATTTAAAAGAGAAAAAAAGATAACTACAATTTGCAAAATTAGCTACAATACATTAATAAAATTGATTATAAAATAACTATTATAAGATAAGGATTGAATTTTCACAATTAAATCTTACAATCTCAGCCTTCATTTTCGTCAGAATTTTTCCCTCAAACGATAGAAAATATTTCATTAAGTAAGGATAGATTTCTGGAAAATGAGAAGACATTCGAAATTGAAAGATGTATGCGTATAATGAAAGCTATGAATGAAAATGAAGGTACATTTTCATTGAAATTATAGGCAAGTAAGGAAATTGAAAAGGAAGGATATACTATACGGATGTATCACAGAACAAAACTACAGAAATTGATGCTTCACAACGAAGATCCGCTGTTAGGGAGATGGACACCATTGCGCCATGCACATACAAACAGAAGCACTTTCAAGTAGGTAGTTTTGTAACGGAAACCTTCTGCTTCAGAGAAAGAAAGAATTGAAATATAAATACTTCAATACGGCTTTCATTCGTGTGAAAAAAGAGCTCCACATCAAGCCATTTCTTCCATGCGTCCACTGCTAGCAAAAGGAATATCTCACTACCATAAGGACTGAAGGAAAAGAACTTTAGGAAAGGAGCTTGACTATTCTAGAATATTCATTTGAATTCTTTCCGGCCTTAATAGAAGTTGTTTTTCCTATTTATCATAGGAAACGCCGCTTAGATAACATCAGCATTTTGAACGGAAAAGGATCGAATGTAGCCGAGGAATATTTCGCGTGATGTAGTGGTTATGCAATTCAACTTAAACGGAAATCATAAACTCAAACATGTATTTGCGGATAATGGGTCTCTGGAAATCAGACTCCGTAATTATCTCCCTCTCAAATTCGCAATATAAATTCAAGTTGAGCAGATTGCAGCATTCCATCTTCGATAACTTTATAACTTCTGCACCAAATGATGAAAACTTAATCCTAAAAACATTAAAACAAAGTACATTTTTAATCAGAATAAAAATTCAACTACTAGGGAACTTCAAAAAGTGAGCAAAGTAGTACGGATATACAGTACTCGAAGGTAAAGTCGGATTAACCCGACTTTAACGGTTTATGAAGGAATAAAACAGCATTTCCTTTTATATTGCTCTTATATCGTAGAATATCTTCATACTTTATCGATAATAAACATTATTTCTAGATTTTTTACAGTATGTTTGTGATTTTTGCAAACCGACGAGCAAATCACCAAAAGAAAGACTTCCAACACTCATTTGGTGACATTTCGTTCTTTGATTCTATAGAGAACCTTCTCAACTCAAAGCAAAAGACCGTGATTTCGTGATTGTTCTCTCACATGGAGAACGGGGAGAATTTTCAAAAAATCGCGCAAAGGACCACTCGGTGACGAACTCAGGATCCGTTTATGAGAGAGAAATGTATATTGATATTAGATAAGTGCCATTCTTAATTGTTCCGAAGTTTTAACCCCATATCTTATCGGGAAGGTTTCAAATAAGATTCCTTTATGCCAGTTTAAAATGCAAGGTTAAATCGAGATGACGCTCTTGCATCGAGCCAATGGCCATTACAGACACGGTGAACTGCTTGAAAGAATGTTTTCAAACGCCTCTGTTACCATTCCGGGTTTTATCTTCCAAACTTTTCGGGAAGGCATTAAAAAGAATCGTTTTTAGTTGTGAGGTCACGGTCAAGGATGTGGAACGTTATCTTTCACATAAAGGCAAGCCAATGCTAATGGAGCAATGATATTGATTGCTATGATATGTGATCAATTTTTTCTGGTAGTTTTCGTTCTGGCTGTATGCAATAAATCGCATTTACAAAAACTGAAATGTAATGATTCTAAAAACTGACTGAACTGCTTCATTAGATCGGGGTTAACGACCCTATGGCATCGGTGCCCAGCGAGAGAGATTGATTCGGCACGGCCCTAGATAAAGATCTATTTTAGTCTGCGGATACCCTTTGGTTTCGCTTTGATAGAACTCCACCTCTGCATTGTGGTTTCAAATTACCAAAAACGATCTTGAAAGATCGCCAGAGTTTCGCGATGCATGAATATTAACGAGGGTAGGCCACCTTGAAATTTTACAAACTTAAACATTTTATACCTTTAAAACATAGTATAAAGTTTAACTAAGTAATGCTCTTGGCTTCATGTAAATATTCAACATATTCACGAAGTTTCAGCTTATTTTGTCTGACGGTGAGCTCCAGCTGGAGGAGCGATTACGGGCGATCTCGATTTACGTCAACATATCAACTTACTCGGACTTTTAAATGTCTCTTTGTTGCTTCACTCCTTGATTCACGGAGAATTACTTTGAACAACAAGAGAATTGCTGAGACTTAGGTGTCATTTTAACTTAATTACTTAACAAGTGAAGTATCTGACAAAAGAAGAGTTTTGCTATCCAACTTCAGGGAATCGATTTATGTTTTAAATGAGGAATCGCCAAAGTGATGTTAAGCTTCATGATGAAAGTTATTGTATGTGAAAGTAGATGAATGGGAGGTAAACTTTGAATCGGGCTTTAGCTCCATAGGCCGGGGTTCGAAATATGAAAGAACCAATTCCTTATAATTGATTAATCAAAATTTTATCTTAAAAGAATGTATGAAAGTTGATGGGTGAAACTTCAGTAGCTATGGTCTCAGGTTCGATTCTCGTAGGTGGAATTTTTTCCTTCACTGTCAACCAATATCTTTTAGAAATTAATGGTGTTGTGATGGTAACGACTACTTGAATTCATTACCTCCTGTGTTTATATTGTCTTAGCTGAGCGAGGATTCGTGATGGTGACAAAAATCCTGTTGATTTTAGCTAAAATTGAAAATTACTTGCATCCACGAGCGTGGTCGCATCGACGAAGGGCTTTTAATGAGATCTAGTGCAACGGTGGCTTAGGATGCAAGAATGTTTACCCACATTTGCCTTTAGAAAACATACAAATATCTTTTCCGCAGTTTAAGGGTCAGGTGATTCTGCAAAAATTCATTCAACGAAATATGTAGTTCCTTTCAAGATTTATAACATACAATGTTCTCAACATAATAAACATGGATGCAAATTCACAAAATAAACTTGGTGAAACTTCCAACCTTCACTTCTCTCTATAAATTGTCAAAAAAACATACATTACCTCAAATGAGCTAGCTATGTTATATGATTTGAAGATACTATTGGCCACACAAATGTTCAGACTTTATTCTGAATTCACCCTTAATTCTCATTGATTAGATTCATAATCATCCATCAAGCTATTATCTATCGAAAAGAATTTCCATTTTGATTAATCCATGAAACCTTTACAGCTACATGGAGTATGTTAATATGTGGCTGCTACCCTGAGTAAACATTTTCATCATTCATGGAATAGCCAAGTAGGTATGGCATTTGTATTTAATGTAGTACATCCTTGTTTCAATTCCCAGTTTGTTCTGTATATACTAAATGACATCAGCAGGACTTCTAGAATACCTACTCCTACCTCAATAATTAATTTGTTGAATTTCAACATGGAGAAGAAGTAAGAAACTCAAAATACCTTAATAAGTCTAAAATCTATTTTAATATTATTTTATCTAAGAGGATCTTGCACACAGATATGAATAAGCATTGGCATGGGATAACCAAAATCTCATTTATTACTAATTTATTTTTATGTACTTTTACTACTCAATTGAGCATGTTAATTTGAATCTCTCTCATTGCTGTACAATTTCATTGAAGAATTAGATCAAGGCTATTACCGGATTGTCAGACAAAAAGTTCTCATTTTGGATATCAGTCACAAGCTCCCCTAATAAATAACTTTTCTTATGCAGGCTAAATCCATTGGTAACACATTAACAGTGTGTAGTTTCTAAGAATAAAAAATTAGGCAGACTGGTATAACACTATAAACCAGTTAAATCCATATTGCAGATGGTGAATGACTCATCTGCAAAACATTTTTCAGAAGATACTTTTAGTTTTCCAATCAGTATCCTATGATAGGAATGTCAACTGTCTTAGTTAATAAAAAATATTACCTGCAATATTCAGTTTGATTTCCTCTTCTGTAGCTGCTTGATTTGGCTTGGGAAGAATGTGAGCTCCAGAAGTTGAAGTGGTCAGTAGATCAGGAATCCAAAGTGTTAAATGTGCAGGTGCTCACCAATCACAGTCACAATTTCAAAATGGAGAACACCTGGATATAGAAAAAATCATATTAACATAATTCAAAGACAGCCAACATGGAATAAAGTAAAAGAAGAGACATTTTCTTAGACAAGACACTTCCTGTAAAACAAGAGATATTTTTAATATCTGTTATAGCATATATCAATCCCTTCAAACTCATAATCTACCAATAGCAGTAAAACCAGCTGAACATTCTTTCAAGAAGATAAAGTGAAAGCAACATCTTATCATCATAACTTGGCTTTGTAATTCTCTTAGGCTTTCATTATATTTTTAACAAGGGTCTGCTTTTTGTATGAAGAGAAAGCCGCAGTTTTATGATCAAGGTAACGCTCACAAAGCAACGCACTCCCTTTCTCATTTTTTCAGTATGTTTACAAATTGAGATTGCAGAAAAAGGTAACAAAAGCAGGCAAATTTTACATCACGTTCTGCCATCAGAAATAGTGATTACGGAATTCTCACCCTAACTTTCAATTTATATCAGTTCATACAGCGAGTTGGTGATTGTTCTCTTAAAAAAAACCTCAACATTTTCACATAAAATAAGTAATTACAATGTAGAATTTTACAAGGAAACACTGCACACAAGGTAAAGGGTGAGTGGGAGACCCTGACGATATCAGCCGATTTCGTATTCATGAATGAGGGGAATGATTGGCCTTAGTGCATTGCAGAGCATCTGAGAATGGGAATAATCTGTCTTATGAGGGAAAATGATTGTCTTAAGCATTATAGCATTATTTTATCCATGTAATTCATTTAAAAGGCACAAAGAGAAAATCACCTACTAAGCAAGAGCATCTTAAACAGGTATCACTGTTGTTGTAAATCCCTTACTTTTTCATAGGTGTTGTCAAATACTACTTTAAGCTAATAATTTATGTTTAGTGACTCGATAACCTATCATAGAAATTTTAAAAACTTAGTTTTCATCCGAATGTTATGCAGCGAAACAAAAAAGGAACCAAATAAACACAGTCGTATGAAATAAAATTTCTTAGGACCGTGTACGGCTGTGCAACGTCAGACAAATTATGGAACACGTCATTAAGAGAAGGCCTAGGTGTACAGCAAACCTAAGGAAACTTACCCAAAGCAGGCGTTGGAGTATCATTTAGTTGGTAAAAAAAAAGGGTCGCAACACCATGAAAGGGATGGTAAAAGTGAAGTCGGAAGATTCCTAAAACCTAAACCAGAAAAGAGGAAGAAGTAGCGTAGGTTATAAGGCATAGGAAGACATCTAAGATTAGGTAATTAGGCATTGGATAACATCTAAGAATTGGTAATTTTTTAAAAAAATATACCTTAAACCGCACCTTAGCATACTATATATACAAGGAAATTTTTAACCTTTTTTTCATAGGTGTTGTCAAATACTACTTTAAGCTAATAATTTATGTTTAGTGACTCGATAACCTATCATAGAAATTTCTCTATGACGCGAACCGAAATCGCACGGATATATTTCCTCATATAGAACTTCCTTCGTTTAACGGAAATTATGTTTGTGCATATTTGTAAAGAAATTTCATTCCAACACGAAGGATTGCTTGCTTGATACGAAATTTGCATTTATTCATCGGTCCGTGTTAAAATTTTTCTACCATTTAATAGGTAGAAAAAAAGTTGCGAAACTTGCAATGCATCGGAAAGTTAATACGATCAGGGTATTTTTGAAAATATATCTTAAACCTCACGGAAGCATACGATACATGCCAAAATCATACTTCAAGGATTATCGAAACACTACAGATATTCATTTTAATAGAAAATTCTTCACTGTCATCATTAGTATCTCCTCGATGAGCCTCGAATGTTTCAGGCCATCCTCAAGGTAATGGGAATAAGATTTTAACTTCACTCATCCCAGTTTACTCTTTTTCTGTATAAAAATGAGATTTAAAACGATTTACTTGGGAAGTAACTCCGTGTCTATTGGGAGAGATTTCTTATAAACAAGGATAATCGAAGTAGGAAAATATTAGGCAACTTACAGAGAATGAATTTCTCTAATTTATGATGAATTCGGTGTCTTCTTGTAATGAAGGAGGGGTTTCTTCAAGAGCAGCTGCAGCAACATAAATACGTACCTTTCGTTTAAAAATGAGTAATCGCGAGCAAAAGAGTAAGGAACCTATCAAAGAAAAGCTGCAGGTATTTGACGAAGTGGATCGCATAGTTAAACTCAGATTGTTCGTTCGTTTGGTATTCCGACATCAACACTCTCTATAGAAACGCATAATCGAAAAAAAAATCAATGAATAGGTCAGCAGTGGACACAGAATTGACCGATTTCACGCAATTTATCATGTTGAAGAAGTATTCCTAAATTCCTTTGAACATATGCGGTCAGGGGATATAAGATTCAGTGGACATACTCTCCAGGAAAACGCAAATTCTACTGCTACAAAATTGGGAAAGATAACTTCTATTACTCTAGGTGAATTTATTTCTTAGCGGGAAACGCGAAGTTAATTTTCTCAAGCCTTTATACACATGTAGGCAGCGTAAGACGGGTTACCTTTGAAAACAATGGGTTCTGTACTGTTCATCATTCTCTGAAACCACATTTTATGGAACAAAAATGATCCTTTACCAAAAGTTCAATAAATTTACTAGCACTGTTCCTCATAACTCTTAAAATAGTTTCGAAGGCCAGAGAATTTTTTCCAATGGCGCAGTGCTGATAAGTTTTTTAAAATTCATTTGCAGGAGTAGAGCCGACCCCTTTAATCGAAATATTGTGGCGTGAAAGATAAGTAGGACAGCTGCTTTTGAAAGAGGTATATGTTACGGAGGACTTAATATCAAGGGAATAGTACTCCAATGTATGCTTGAAGTTATTACTAACTCTTGATGAAAAATCAGTTCTGTGACGAGGAATAAAAGCTACTTGCCAAACCTATTGTGCTTCATGTATATAGAACAATTTAGTGAGACTTCTCCTAGAAGAATTCGCCCATCATCATTTCAGAAATATTTTATAGGAATTTAACGAAATGATACGAGTATTTTTATTAAATGAACTTTAGAAGCCATTAAAGTACTCTATCTTGTTACAATAAATTCCACGAGAAATAATTTTTCATCTGGAAAATAAAAGGTATGCTATCACATGAACGTCCTTTTCACTTTCACCATATTGAATGACCGCGTTTTATCTATTATATATAGCTACTTCTCTGTATATTCCTATAGATTCATCAACGTGAACGTTTTACGACGTACTGGCCCCACCCTCTAGATACCACAATAATTCAGACTTCGACGCTAGCTATAATGGTTTAGATACCAGAATGTCCCAAAAATTGGAATCTTACCATAGGAATGCTATGTGCGGATTTTTGAAAATTATTTGAGGCACTTTTCGGTAAGATAGAAGAACCAAAAGCTCGCAGGGTGGAGTTGAGATACTCTTCTATGGTTCCAATGGTGGAAATGTAACCAATTGAACGTGAGTTCGACGCCAGATGGGTGCGTGAAATTCTTTCGTAAGAAATGCATTGCTGCAAATATTGAGGTTTTTTTAAATACCTTCCCGATAAGCTGGAGGATAAAACCCCGTAACAGAGGCAATTTAAAACGTTATTTCAAGCTGTTTACCGTTTCTCTAATGGTCCTTGGTTCGATGCAAGTGCCTCATTTCGATTCTACCATACATTTCAAACGGGGATAACGGAATCTGATTTTAGGACCTTCCCGATAAGATATTGAATGAAAATTTTGGAACCGGTCAGAATGGCACTTATCTAATATTAATATTCAATTCTCACTCAGCAGAGAGTTCCACGCATGGCGGTCTTTTGTGCGAATTTTCTAAAACTGTATTAGGACCTTTCTCGGTGCGATAGAGCATTCAAAATCGCGGAGTTTGCCGATAAATTGGTCTTCATAGCATCAGTTGAAGGAATGTTACCAAACGAGGGTTGGCTCGAACCTAGAAGGTCCCCGGTTCGGCTCCAGAACCGGGGACCTTAAATCTCACATAAGATATATACGGTGGATTAAAGAAAATTTATAATCGGACATTTCCAAAGAATATAATGTCCGTATCCCAGAATGTGAGTAGCAGTCAGTGTGAGTGAGTACCTTTTACAAAAGCGGTTTATCGTTTCCCTGATGATCCTTTGTTCGTCGCCAGGATGCTAATTGCATTGTACCGTACAATTAAAGGGAAATTCGGAATGTTAGTACCTTTGTGTTACCATATCGATACGAAATTCAGCAAACAGTAGAAGGGTCTTTACCGAAACTTAATCGGCGACAACGTTTACTGCAAGGACCTTGGTTCGATACCAGACCTGGTATATTTTCCCGTTTTAATCTACGCTTAGCTGAATTTAGGAATGCTTTTGCAAGCAGTTCTGAGCGTGATAGGATGTTTTGGTAAATATTCAAAGATTATCTTGCAGTATGCAAGCAACTTATAACCGTGTAAAAAATTCTCAATGCTATGTACAAAACTGCCAGAAACTAACTCAAATATTTATGTGCCAAAACGTTATTGAAATATCTTCAATACCTCTATGTATATAATGTTAGAAACATCACATAGTTACATGCAGCATTATTATTACATCTAAAGTCTGGAAGGTTATGTAATTTTATGTCGCTGAATTTTGATTTCTAAGGTTTAATAATGCTTTTATCCCATGAAATGTTCTTTCCCATACATTTCATATGGCTTTATCTTCCCCACTAATAATTTCTTGAGAGTTGAACACAACAATCTCCTCAGTCACTCCTAGCATATACTGGTAAAGTTACACAAATTTGTCGTTGTTATTGTTCGATTGCGACAATAAAACGGTTATATGCTACCAAAATAAAAATCTTTATTCAATTTTCTTTTTTTTGGTAAGGGTCTAGACTTAGTAGGACAATTATTTCTAATTTAATTTCTTAAAAGACCAAAAGTCTGCAGTAGATCGAAACGAACTTTATGTGCCTTTCTTATGAACATATTCTAGTCTTTTAGTGTCAAACCAAGGATACTTTGGTAGAAAAATATAGATATTTTATAGTCCATTCTAACACTAACGAATCCCCAAATTTCTATTTCGTCGGGAGGACCGTGAAATTAATGTTTTAAATATTTCTCCCACGTATTTCTTACGGGAGTTAGCGACATCGGATGGACAAATACACAACGGTGATTATTAGATAAGATTCCATTATGAAGCACTCAATTTTAATGACAAGTTTCCAAGATGCAAGATTTATCCATGTGAATCATAGACTGGTTTGACTCTATATGATTCATTTCTTTGGGTATATCGAAGCTACTCAT
The DNA here is from genome assembly GCA_036926295.1 of Pachydiplax longipennis. NCBI lineage: Eukaryota > Metazoa > Arthropoda > Insecta > Odonata > Libellulidae > Pachydiplax > Pachydiplax longipennis. The sequence continues at coordinate 4,485,683 of JAVFKF010000035.1, read as the reverse complement.
TCTTCAGAACTTTTGTAGAATTCATATTTCTTAATATTGTTTTGAGGTTGGTTGTGATATAATGTAAGCATCCGAGACACGAGTAATTTGGATTCTTTTGTTCCCTTGAATGATAAGAATAGATTTTTACACAGTTCGGCTTCATTACATTCTGACTCAGTGAAGAGAAATAAGGCAAATTATGTCATTATTTATATGTCCTCATTCCTTCCAATTACTCATAGAAGGCTGTCCTTTGCGTACATTCCACACCAAACGACAATACTGCGAATTTCTGTGTATATTTGCAGATGTATTTCACAAGGCTGGACAAGTCATTGAGTAGCTTACGTAACATGACTGTCCCCTCATTATATACCATAACTATATTATATACTAAATAACTAAATTACGTGAAAAACAGGTTTAAGGGAGTGTAACTACCTCTTCACTAGTCTTGATAAATTCAGCCCACCAAATACATTCAAAACAAAGCTACATAGCATTGTTCTGTTTTCATTATTTTCTCCTAATGTTCCCACGAATATTTGTTTCTTTTATACTTAATGCATAAGTTTATATAATTGATTCAATATGAAATCTATTATACTTAGTAATTTTTGTAAGAGATTTGTACCTGCTCTATTTTGATTAATTTAAGATTGTGAGAATCGTCCTAAAATTTAAAAAATAAGTAATAAAAATCTCTGCTGCGACTTATAGTATTAACGGTTTGAATTTAACCGATTAGATCGGACATATATACACACACACAATGGCGATTATTATATAAAATTAATAACAATACATATCCACGAAATCTCTGTATTTCTTACGTTCCTTATGTTAGATTTAAATATGGAATTATAGACGCGAAAGAGATCATTTTCATATTAAGATTACAAGTAAATATAGCATAATTTATAAGGAAATTCCATGGCATCTCTTCTTAATAGAATAATTATCAAGCATTTATATTCGTACACCATTCATTGCAACTACGTCACGAATATTTTCCTATTAATTCACTTGGAAATTAAACTACGTAATCGAAAGTGAAGCTATTGTTTTTAGTATTTTTCGAATTAAATTCGAATAAAGTTTGTATGAATAAATTATCATTTAATTAAATATTAAAAATTACGAAAATAGTTTAAACTTTGAGCTGTAGGGGGAGAAAAGGGGGTATTTAGAACGCGAATCGAAACAGCCTCAGCGGCAGCCAATCAGATCTCTCCGTTTTGTTTAAAACTTAATTTCAACGGAAAATCTTCAGTTGATTAGAAGACATCTGATGGTGAAGAACTGCTAAAGGATTTTCAAGAAAACCGTTTCGAAATTCGAATTTCTTTTGAATTTCAGTCGATACGGAATTCAGTTATCGTATTTTAAGTTCTATGTGTTTGTAAATTGTTTGGGATCGATGATTAATTAGTGACTTAACGGTATTTAAGTGTATTTGTAGCGTCAAGACATCCCTGCGACTGCTTTAGGACTTCATCATTGCCTGGTAAGTACCGAGAATTAAACTTGGTTAAATTGATTGTAAATATTCATCGTTTTCGTCATTTTCTAAATGTTTCATTGTGTTCACGATTCATATGTATACGTAAATATGCCAAGAGCATAATTTTAGCTAATACAGGAACATTTACTTAATTAAGTAATTTAAAATATAATAATTTTATTTCATAAACACATAGATATAGAGTTTAAATAGTTAGACATTCTTGGTTATCATAGCAAACCATATCGTAATTTAAAATCATTGTCAACGGCAGCTGATCACTCTCATAACATTCACAATACAGTAATGTCCCATGATTTCACGAATGAATTAATTTGATGTTTTTATTTTTTTTCCAGATTTTGCTATCTCATCTCTGCATTCCTTTCGGAGTTTTGGAAGGACACTGAAGTGGATGAGGAAGGCTTACCAGAGGACCACAAGTGGCGAGTTTTATAATAATTACAATTGATAATGTATAATTTCTTTTATGGAAAATGTAAGAATTCTGAGTTAATATGAAAACCACCTGAGCTTATATAAGATTAAACAATCGGTATTTCCTTGGTCTGCTATTAATTTGAAACAAATATTACCTTAAATTAAGACATAGAAAGTTGGGTGTTATATATAATTATATATATATATATATATATATATATATATATATATATATATATATATATATAATTAGCCACTTTACGAACAAAATCTTCTTTAGGAATTAGTTCAACTCTTTCTGAGACATTCGGAGTCTCGCACACTTATCTCATACACCCGATGCCAATAACCTTTCCTCTCTCTGCAAACAACTTTCGTTTACATTCAGTGAAAATGTAAACATTGTCATATTTACTTCTAGTGTTTCATGGTAACGACTCAGTGTTATCTCAAGGCCGTGTGACTCTACGTTGCGATGATACCTTCATCGTTACACTTCACTTACATTCTAAGCTATTCTGAAGTTCAAGTACGTTCTTGTTTCCTAAACTAACTTCTTAAACAGTTTACATTGTAACCACTGTTTGTAAACATCACTTTTGGCTGACTTTTCTCTCTTCAAATTGCATCAAAATATATAAGTGACGTTTAAAAAGAGAATGTTTCATATTAATTGCTAAAAACAAAATGAAAGGTTGTTCATTTGATCAAACGATAAGAGTTAAAATTAGAAATTTTCGAGTTCCTATTCAACTTGAATTATTGTATCACTAAATTAAAATGCAGAAAGAGATCATCAAAGTATCTATCCATATGCGTAGACCAAAAAATATAAATGTTACTATATGAACAATACTACATACACAAATCTCCTCTATGATGATGATATGAATTTGTACTTTAAATTTTCAATGTGTTATATCTCACTCCAAAGTAAATGCACCCGAAGTAATCAAACTCCAGTCTTTATCGCAATCACTGAGTTTCTTAATATAAATATTAAATAAAAGGCCATAAGATTGCAGTCTTAATATTTGTATCCAGAAGTAAGAGTACATATAATGAATAATACATTGGAGAGTGTCGGCTGCAATCCGGCATAAAACTTGGACCTGTTACAAAGGTTCACTCACTCTGAGGTACTCATACAACTTTTTCTGTTATTGAATGCCTACGGTATGCAAACCAGAGGAAGTTTTGACTGCGTTCCAGCTATGCCTATCTCCGATTCCATTTTCAAAATATTTCCCTTTCTATTCAGCTATGCCTTCCGAATCTAGGTCTTTGTCCTCAACGTTGCCGTTGAGAATGAAAGAATGGATATGAAGCTTATTTATATATTAGCGAATTCTCCCGTAAGAGTAGCGGAAATAAATTTACTTTATAGAAAAATGATCTACTATTATCTTATTTTTCTGTTCCACCAGAAAAACAGCCAAACTAATTGTTATTCAGTTATGCATATATTATATAATAACAAAATTAATGTATAGCATCCGCGAAAACACGTTGTAGAATGTATTTTTTATTTTGTGGTTAAAGCAATATCACCCTTTATTTTTATTTCTACCTTCTGAATTATTTCGGTGAGAATTTTCCATAATTTTAGAAGGAAGCAATGTATTATTTTAACGTTTATTCTCGACGTGCAATTTTAAGCCAATTACAGTATAAAAGATTATATTATTTGAAAATTTATTTGGCTCAGTCAACATCTTCAAAGGTTTCGAATACTTTACGTAGCGTGTAATGTCGACTGTATTTCCCCACACACTTCTCATGCCATTTTTCTGTATTCGTATGAGCGTAAGGTTCAAGATTTTGTTCCTAGGAGTTGTTTATACACTCAAAATTACACTAATTATACGTCATGCTTCTCAAAATTTCGACCAAAATACGATATTCGACCATGTATCCGACAAAAAAATGAATATTAATTTAATTTTTATTTAATTGTCTCGATTTCGTAGGACCATTATTTTAGATTAAACCCTGCTACAGATAAAAGTCTGCAACCGATGAAAACGAACTTTACGTGCATTTCTTATGGGAGTGTTTCGGGTCATCCAGAGAATCAAGGATACTTTTGATAGACAAATATCAATATCTATTACTCCATTGGACCTTAAATGACTTCGTAAATATAATCCCATATCACGTCCGTTAATGCATGAAATTAATGTTCCTATATTTCTCCCATGAATTTCTTACGTAAGTAACTGACATCGGATAAATAAATACATACATATTGAGGATGATTATATAAGATTAATTTTCTAGTGTTATAATAATTATAGAGGCTTACAAATTCTATGTGAGAAACAAAAGCAAGGGAATTTAATTAATATTTCTGTCAAAATTTTAAATTAATTATTACCTAGATCTACATAAATACCATGTAAGCCAACTTTTGCATGTAAATTTGAGAGTGATTGTCAGTTTGGTCGAGGAATATACTCTATTCGATTCGAATTAACAAGAACGTCGATAAAATGAAACAAAAATTCGGTAAACTTTTGAGTTTTAGAAAACCAATCTCCTTGTTGGCCAATGCCTTTAGACTAATTTAAAAAATCTTAAAGACATCAAGGGTTTTCTCTAAGAAGTAGATGATTGACATTCGGAAATTATGGCCTACATTTTACCTAATTTACAGTGGGCTAAATTTTCGGTTTGATATATGTAACAAAAAAGATTTCCATTAAATGATAAATTATTTTACGATCATTTACTTGCCCCTTTAGATTTTCAAATCATTAGAGTGTAATCTGCTCTAAAACCATAAGCTAAAATATACAAATAAAGGTTATGTCGAGTTTGCATGTGCTTCAATTCATCAATGAGTTACCATTTCAAGTAATTTCATTTTTTTTCTTTCCTATTTTTCTTTCTTTTCCTATGACTGAAAGAAGCAATTCTGGGGCAACTGGTAACGGAATACTTAAAGAAATAACGCATGGTGTACACATCTCATGCAGTGGATTGCAGTCTCAGGGATATGAAGAAGCTGATGAGTCAAGGTTAAAGGATGCAGAAATAACCAAAGGACACGAAGAACTAGATGAAGACGCAATGGAAGGGTGCAGGGCGAACATCATTGAAGATAAAATGAAATGAAATATAATAAAATTCTCTTGATATTCTTATGCAAGGGTTGATTTTTTTATTGTTACTTTCAATTATATTTCTAGACATATTGCTAAAGTAATAGGTTTCTCTTTGATGTAAAATCTAATTATGATATTACATTAATATCTACAAATCCTAGATGAAATATATATTTTGATTGACGTATAAGCATATTTAAGTTTATATACTAATAATGTTTTGTGAAAAATACTAATATTATTAAAGATTTTAATGATTCCATCCTAGGCCATATAAAACCTTGATTAATGTATAGACGTTCAAATATGTAAGGCCAGGAGAATTTGTACTCAATGATATTTTCTATTGAATTCCCCTAATAAATATCAGCCTTTGGGAATGAAGAGGAGAAAAAGGGAAGGGAGAAGAAGTGGCAGAGGTTTACTGAGGGAGGGATGTTTTTTCTTTGAGTGTGAGAGTATGAGGAGAGCATCTGATGACAGATACACACTTCTTTACTGGTGTATATGTTATGTGCTGCTACATCATACTCTGACACACACACGTGTGTCTCTCTGAGTATGAAAGGACGTGAGAAAGTGTGTGTGCTTACGCGTGGGGGAATAACATCTCCCAGTTTACCGTCGTATATAACAAAGCGTGTCACGTAAATGTCCAGAACTATTTCGAAAGATTTACTTGCATATCAAGTTACGGAAATGAGTTCTTTAGCCATACGCTATATATCAAGTCTGTATCTTCCCAGAAAGGTGCTCATCAAACATACGAATTTCCTATTTAAGTATATGGTAGAAATTTAGAAGGAAAGCACCATATTTCCGAAGAAATATAAAACCCAGACCAAGATGGGAAACCACGGAAATTTTATAATGTAATATGAAAGTAAAATAGTTAATATTTAATTCTTATATATAATTATTTAAATATAAAATATATTTAATATAATGTAAAATAAGTCTTATATATATTGATCGATTGATTCTGTAGATAAGTTTGAAATCGGGGCGGATACAGAAATTTGAGAGAAATAGATTTAATACGAATCCCTAAAATACATAGGAAATGTTTTCTTTGTTTATTTTATGTAAACAATCAACTCATGTTTGAGCGACTCTAATTTCTCAAGCTAAGGTTTATTGTCCCCCATAAATCGTAAACTGCACGACTCCTAAAATTTCAAGATTTCTTCATTCTCTCCGTAAAGAAATGAACTTCCTAACTAAGAGTACACGACAATTGACAATTCCAATAACTTTTCCTCCCGTTTAAAACCGTTTTTAAATTATCAGACGGGTAAAATTGACGATGATTTTATCGATCATACTATCGCCAGACTCACCGAATTTGTAAACGTTACTTTTGCAAAGAACTCGAAGATAAAGAAAACAGCCACCTCAGTCTCCCCCATTTCCAATTTAGATAATATATCGACTAGAACAGCACCAAAAAGCAGTACCGAAAACCGCTTTTGTCGTACCCTCTTTCGAGAAACGTCATTCGAAAAGACATTGCCAGTTTCAAAAATGAGAAAATCGAACCAGAAATTGACGATCTGGATGACAACAGTGATTTTAACATGAAGATTTGGAACTTCGTAGGCAAAATCAGGGACAGAATATGGCGGCCCCGCTCATCGACGAAAATGGAGTAAAAGAGTCTGACGCGGAGAAATGCACTTTGTTCGCGGAAATCCTCATTTACCTTATTCAGGGAAGGGGAACGTAAACAAGAGAAACGTTATCGCAGAATAATACTTCTTCGTCCGAAGGCCACAGAATTCAACGCAAGCGAATATACTCCGACCACCTTTATGCCACCATTGACGGAGATAACTGAGATATGCCCTCATCTTCAAGCAGGCGGCGCACAGTGGGCTAGAATCGAAAAAAGCTGGCCAAGAGGCCAAAAATGGTTTTTTTGAGTACGGTTCGTAAAATATGTAGCAAAACTCACTGTCCGTTCTCAATCATCAGCAAGTTTCATCGCATTACCACTTAATGAAGAATTTAATTTGTCTTGAACCGGAGAGGTGATTAAATTTTACATGGAATCCAATTAAACGTAACAATATGAGTAATTTTCCAAAATATACATTATCCAAATTAAACATGATATTGCCACAAAAACGCCCTATTTATCTCGATATTTAAAAGATATTGCGAATCAAAGGAAGGATCATCCGAAAAACGAATCACTTCGCTCAATAAATGAAAATTCTTCCAAGATTACCCTGAAATCGACGGAAAAATGGATGATATTGCTCGCTGTATGAATATTCTTTCAAAACAAGGCGGAATTTGGTAGATAAACATCGTACTTGGCACTATATTAAAAAAAATCCATAATAAGATTTAATCGACCCAATGTCGGCTTATTTAGCTCGGCATTTAAAAATTATCTCACAAAATAAAAATGATACCGCCACAAAGACATCGTATTTTCGGTGATAATTAAGCATCTTTTATTATGAAGCTGAACAGGTTCCAAAATCAGCTTGTTTAACCGGATATTAGTGAATTTTTCCAAATAAAGGCTACAAATCGCCGGAAAACCGGCATTTTCGGCTCGATATTTGAAAAATTATCCGAAATAATGATGAAATCGCCCCAACAAGCAAATAATAATAATTTGAAATTCATGTGTGATGGAAAGAGATTTCGACAATCGCATTTTATTTTTTAAGAGATATAAGGATGAAAAACGTAAACGAGCAGATCGAGTGAATTTCTTAACATATGGAATCTTTTCTGTGACTGCAATCTAAGATCGAGGATAGCAAAATGTAACTAGAAAGACTATCGCTCATTCTCTGTCCGGACTACAGTTAGGGCGAGCTGTAACTTCAACATTTTCCCAAGATATACATATTGATAATATTCAATCAAGATTCATATTCACATCGCGTGTTTTATAATTATCTCAGTTCTAAAGTAAGAGGCACCTCAGATAAAAATTTCTTTCATGACACTAATAATATATGAATTTCTAAATATCGGATTACGTTAGAATGGCTGAATGCATTCAAAAAGTTCAATGACACACGTATTAATCTCTAAGATATGTAAGAGTTAATATTAAGCAAATCATGGTGTTATGAAATTCATTCGCTTTAGGACGATGTATGTTATTTCCGTACATTATGTTAATGAAATACGTGAATTAAACGATAGATTAACTTCAGGTTTACCTCTACTTTTCGATAATAATAACAGTAACAATTAGGAATCAAATGTCATGCATCATTTATCCGATGCTTATAGAGTAAATAAGTGAATGAAATACATGAGGACATAGTCCCAATCTTATTTGGAAGAATTCACCGATGAGTCAATTTATATATGCACCATTAACAGCAATAAACCACGCTATTCCTAAACGAAGCCCTTATGAAATTATTTTGGCAGTAGCATTGATTTCTTTCTGATATCATCTCTAATTTAATAGAAAATTACTCTGGAACCGATAATAGCGAAGTGTACGTGTTTTTCTCGTGAATTTTGGTGTGGGTGCGATCTGGGGACGATAAAGTAAATAAGATTTAAACTGCTATCTGCGCTGGGAGTACATTTTAAGTCATCTAAAGTGCGAAAGTCGTGCAGCTTTTGGTAATCGAATAAAAGTTATCATGCACTTATTCACACACATTATGCATATTCATATTAGATAATGTTTTTATTTTGAATTCAGCCATTTTAGCACTGATAACGTGGAAATTGTATTGATGTCTATGATCGTAATGTTAAATTCTAATTATTTAATCGAAACCAATCTATTAATACAAAGAGATAATTCAATTTATGATTATTGGAATTGTTTATACTGTAATCAAAAATTATTAAAAAGATAATGAAATAAGCTTTTATTTTGACGGCAATGTACTGACGGAGTCAAATTCCCGTACATTTTTATTTTCATAGTTTTATATTCAAATTTTACAATGGAAGGTTTTGTGCAAGAAAATCGACCTATTTCAAAATAAGATCACTTTAACAGTCCATTGGCTATTCAAAAAGGTTATTAAATTTAACAAGTGTTTATTTTGACTTCTGACCACTGACCTATCTTCTGATAGCTATTCGCTATATATCCAATATGAAAGTCTTTGCTATGATACTGCTTAAGAATAAACAAATTAGGAAATACATTTTGAATTCGGTAGAACAGGGTAGCCAAGCTAAAATGCTCCTCGATACACTAAGGATATTTTCCATATTCTGTGCGTTTATGATGCTGTTGTGTCACATTTTTGAACTTTGAAGTTTAATGTGCTCTCTCGATGGTATTCCTCTATGTAAGATCGATCCTTGAACGTTTCATCTATGCGTTTTTGGTACTATTCGCGAGGTAAAGATTCTAATTCTTATTGCGGGCCTAAAAATTGATGCTTTGAAAGGAGTTCGAAACTGAAATGCTCTCTATGTTTTCAAATATGTAATTAAAGCATACCGTTTCGAGAAGTATTTTCCACAAAATATCATAATACTTAATAAATACAATATCCAAATTATAGACGCAGTAACGTATACTTCATAATTAAGAAAATACGAACTCAAATTTTGGAGGAATAGCGAGAAGGGGCACAAATAAGTTATTCTTAAAAATTGCACGAAAACATTGTTTGTGTGGGTTCTGCAGCGCACATAATACATATCGCCGTCGAAGCAGCTTCTGATTTGTTCATCATGGATGTGGAAAATATCCTTAATAAAATACATTCTTGTGTACCTAGTGTATTTATTTCCACATGCACACCGTGAGTGTTAAATGCTGAAAGAATTTAGATAATCAGCGGATGAAAAATATTAAAAAACTCTTGGAAACTGTAAAAGGCGCCGGTAAGCCCCTTTGCCAGCCATGGAAAGAAATTTTAAATTCTACAATCCTCTGAAATCCTACTTTCCAACACGGGATAAATGTCCTTGAAATTAAGAAGAGTATTTTGAAAAAGATACTCAAAACTTCGGCTATAGTTTATATATACAATCAAGCATCTCTTTTTCAAAATGCTATACAAGTTATTGAAAGTGATAAAATATCGGCAATCGAAGTAGCATGAGAAATTAAAATTAATTTAATAGTGTCAAGAGCATTTAGAGAACAAATATCTTCCATTAGAACCCACCAGGTCAATGGTGTCCTGCGTTAAGGGGAATGTAAAAATCTAGTCACTTTAATAATGCTATGCATGGCATACGATCCATATATCACGCATTTAAGATGAAAAAAAGGTATTGTGGATGTTCAATTATTTATCTATCATTCTAACACCAAATTTTTACAAATGAACTCTTAATAAGGAATGGATATTCTATCAAACCTCAGTGTTTTCTAACCGGTAAAGCAAATTTAGTTTCAATGTAGCAATCGGAAATTATCTTCAGCTACAGCATTGCCTTAAACCTTCTATAGGGTGAACCTACTTACACTATTCATTCTAAATGGGTTGTTTCAAAGAGGAAATGTAGCATCATGGAGGACTAGCCAGACCCCATGCTAAAAGTTTTTAAATCTAACAATTAACCAGGTAGAGAACAGGGGAAGGAAATAATACAGGAGCTCACATACTTGGGGCACCCTGATTATTTCACAAGAGTAGAGCATAAAGAGGTATATTATGGGATATCGTCCTATAACACTGCAGGGACGCCTTGGTGATTAATAATACGCCTAGAAAGACCTCTGATGCCTGTCAACAAATCATATATAGAAGCAAAGAAAGAATATTAACTTACCTAATTATAAGTATTCCAAGACAGGGTGTGTTCACGTACATATACACTGTCACTTATACACTAATCACTGATTACAGTGCTCACTGAACACTGAAAGATGAACACATTTCAAATCACACTTCTCTCACTTTCACACTCGCACATCACTGACAACACACAAGTATCACCCCCTTATTCTGGATCTTTGTGGTCAATTCGACGGAAGGAGGGCGGAATGTTGCGGGTCGTCCTCGAATGGCACCTTCTACCCCTGGAGAGGAACTCACCGCTGCAGGACCTCACGTCAAACGACAACTACGAAACCTAAGGCAATGATTTTGAAAATGTCACTTTCAACAAATATACAATACCTACTTGAATACTTATACAAATATACAACATCTAATTATACTTAAATAAAAAGTAGGAATTGGCATAGGTAGGTATTATCCCTTTGGTCGAGGTTAACATGATCATTTTTTCAAGATTTTATTAACAATTCTTCCACAAATCCTCATGTTTATCTTTTGTTACCTACGTGTATTTGCATTCCTATTATAAGAAAGTGCTGTAGCGTGTGTCCTACATTACATAATACACTCATATAATATATTTCCCCATCATTTTTTGTATTAATCACAGCAGAGGCGTACCAAGGATTTGACTAAGGGGGTTGTCCTAAGCCACATAGTAAACATAGTATACCTTCTACTTAGTATATAAGAGGAGGAAACCCTTTGGCCGTTTGGAAAATGGTTCTTAATAGAAGAATAACAAAGGAAATGTTTTATAACACGGATGCAATCCAAGATTTTGGGAAATATATTACAAAATTTCCAAGATCAAGGACTCTAAGACCTGGTTCTAACGTAAATCCCATGACAAAGTGTAGCTAATTTCTCTACAATTATCCATCTTAGCTCCTGAATTTATATTCCTTCACCATCAATCACACGTGGGTCAGGAAAATTACAAATATGTAAAGCATTCTGATTTTCTAATATACCACGAAACCTGAACTTCAATAAGGAAAATTTACCATAATTCAATCCAGTGAGAAAAATAGAAGACAGGTTATTGGCGAGCAGGTATTCCTCGCATGCGTATGCTATGTAACTTAACAGGCAGAATTAAAACCATTCCAAATCGTGAATAAAACACTAAAGCTGTTTCTTCCTCAAGAAAACCCGTTTTCTCTTGGTAAGGGGAAAATATAGAACACAGCTTTACAATGGACATATTTTGCCAGAAAATAGTTTCTATTTCGAAGAAACTAATACGTTTCACCCGCTTAACGTAATGCAAATGAAATAAATCGCAATTTGTGTTACATATATTTCGAAAAGATGGATGCTTTTACTTAAGTTGGGGCGGATAAAAAAATCAACGGTGTTCTGGCTGTTGTTCCGCGATACTCTGCAGCTACATCTACTCTTTGTTTTCGAATCAAAGTCTCTATATCCTCTTCTGAAGTACATTGGAATGGTACATGGTGTTGGATAATAATAGTAGTTGAGTAACAGTGTTAGAGAACATTAGAATTGGGTACATAGTTAATCGACAGAGCATAGCATCATGTGACAACATCTATTATCGTTAACTGCTCCTAATCTGCATTATTTTCTCAGTTTTATAAAACAAAATTAATTTATTAGGCGTTATGAAGCATTACCAAGCATAACGAACTCTGACGTTTACAAATTAGAATTGCTTTTAAGCGATTGGAGAAATTTCATCTAGTAATAAACTAGAAAGTATTAAACGTGGTGAAGGTTAGTCAGAAGGTTCAAGGAAGGGATGGCGGAAGTAACTCATTATGTTTTAAAGTAGAGAAGATTCCATTTCTACAATGCTATGAAACTAGAGACTATACAACATCGTTCATTGCAATCCAGGAACAACAACCCATTAAAAGAAACTGGATCTTCGCAAAACCATGCCGTTCAAGATAAACGAAGTGTCGGTACGGGAGGTTTGTTGAATATCACACTGCTATTTAAATGTGTATATCACCCCGATCTCTTTCAAAATAAATAAATAAGGAGACTCGATTACGACAACGAAAGCTTGTTTACACTTCACTGTAGTTTGCGTTGGTAAGTCTTAACTTTTTTAACTATAATATCCTTCATTTTTAGAAAAAGCCTGCACAACAGTGACGTTTCTCTTAATTTGAAACTATCCCAGAATATCTTTAAAGCTTTATTTAGTTTCAGAATTATACTACTAAGAGCTACAATAATTGTGGGCTATAGAAATATCCAGAAATAAAGAAATGCTTGAGAAACGAGGTGTTCACAATTCAAGAGAAAAGAGAATTTCGCAAAATTTTCTTAAAAGTTACTCTTAACCTGTACAGGAGCTCCAGTATGATGATTGATGCTGGGAATCACTTGGCAGAATATGTCATTAACCAAGACTTTAGGCAAGGTCTGTCAAGGGCTTAGTTCTGTCTTCACGTAGATAACCTTCTGAAAAACAGAAAGAAGAAAATGCAGCACCTTGTATAGCCTTCCGAGAACTTGATTAAAATGTTCCCTGCCGATGATCAAGTATTTCTCTAAACTGGAGAACGTAAATTGCAAATGATCTATCATTTAGAAACACTGAGCAAAAGGTTTAACCTGAATATTTCAAGAGAATAACCAAACCAAAGGAAGTTTTAGAAAGTAATCACATAAAAAAATTTTTATAGGAACAGGTGCCTCATTTCAAGTGTTAGGGATGCAATATGACGTACAACGAGGACAGAGATAAAAGAAATGAAATTAACTTTTTCGTGATAACATGTGGGAGAATAAGAAGAAATTTCAATGGTAAAATCAGGAAAGAAACCCAGATAGTGATTCATATATTATTGGCAATTTTAAAAACTTAGTTTTCATCCGAATGTTATGCAGCGAAACAAAAAAGGAACCAAATAAACACAGTCGTAGGAAATAAAATTTCTTAGGACCGTGTACGGCTGTGCAACGTCAGACAAATTATGGAACACGTCATTAAGAGAAGGCCTAGGTGTACAGCAAACCTAAGGAAACTTACCCAAAGCAGGCGTTGGAGTATCATTTAGTTGGTAAAAAAAAAGGGTCGCAACACCATGAAAGGGATGGTAAAAGTGAAGTCGGAAGATTCCTAAAACCTAAACCAGAAAAGAGGAAGAAGTAGCGTAGGTTATAAGGCATAGGAAGACATCTAAGATTAGGTAATTAGGCATTGGATAACATCTAAGAATTGGTAATTTTTTAAAAAAATATACCTTAAACCGCACCTTAGCATACTGTATATACAAGGAAATTTTTAACCTTTTTTTCATAGGTGTTGTCAAATACTACTTTAAGCTAATAATTTATGTTTAGTGACTCGATAACCTATCATAGAAATTTCTCTATGACGCGAACCGAAATCGCACGGATATATTTCCTCATATAGAACTTCCTTCGTTTAACGGAAATTATGTTTGTGCATATTTGTAAAGAAATTTCATTCCAACACGAAGGATTGCTTGCTTGATACGAAATTTGCATTTATTCATCGTTCCGTGTTAAAATTTTTCTACCATTTCATAGGTAGAAAAAAAAGTTGCGAAACTTGCAATGCATCGGAAAGTTAATACGATCAGGGTATTTTTGAAAATATATCTTAAACCTCACGGAAGCATACGATACATGCCAAAATCATACTTCAAGGATTATCGAAACACTACAGATATTCATTTTAATAGAAAATTCTTCACTGTCATCATTAGTATCTCCTCGATGAGCCTCGAATGTTTCAGGCCATCCTCAAGGTAATGGGAATAAGATTTTAACTTCACTCATCCCAGTTTACTCTTTTTCTGTATAAAAATGAGATTTAAAACGATTTACTTGGGAAGTAACTCCGTGTCTATTGGGAGAGATTTCTTATAAACAAGGATAATCGAAGTAGGAAAATATTAGGCAACTTACAGAGAATGAATTTCTCTAATTTATGATGAATTCGGTGTCTTCTTGTAATGAAGGAGGGGTTTCTTCAATAGCAGCTGCAGCAACATAAATACGTACCTTTCGTTTAAAAATGAGTAATCGCGAGCAAAAGAGTAAGGAACCTATCAAAGAAAAGCTGCAGGTATTTGACGAAGTGGATCGCATAGTTAAACTCAGATTGTTCGTTCGTTTGGTATTCCGACATCAACACTCTCTATAGAAACGCATAATCGAAAAAAAAATCAATGAATAGGTCAGCAGTGGACACAGAATTGACCGATTTCACGCAATTTATCATGTTGAAGAAGTATTCCTAAATTCCTTTGAACATATGCGGTCAGGGGATATAACATTCAGTGGACATACTCTCCAGGAAAACGCAAATTCTACTGCTACAAAATTGGGAAAGATAACTTCTATTACTCTAGGTGAATTTATTTCTTAGCGGGAAACGCGAAGTTAATTTTCTCAAGCCTTTATACACATGTAGGCAGCGTAAGACGGGTTACCTTTGAAAACAATGGGTTCTGTACTGTTCATCATTCTCTGAAACCACATTTTATGGAACAAAAATGATCCTTTACCAAAAGTTCAATAAATTTACTAGCACTGTTCCTCATAACTCTTAAAATAGTTTCGAAGGCCAGAGAATTTTTTCCAATGGCGCAGTGCTGATAAGTTTTTTAAAATTCATTTGCAGGAGTAGAGCCGACCCCTTTAATCGAAATATTGTGGCGTGAAAGATAAGTAGGACAGCTGCTTTTGAAAGAGGTATATGTTACGGAGGACTTAATATCAAGGGAATAGTACTCCAATGTATGCTTGAAGTTATTACTAACTCTTGATGAAAAATCAGTTCTGTGACGAGGAATAAAAGCTACTTGCCAAACCTATTGTGCTTCATGTATATAGAACAATTTAGTGAGACTTCTCCTAGAAGAATTCGCCCATCATCATTTCAGAAATATTTTATAGGAATTTAACGAAATGATACGAGTATTTTTATTAAATGAACTTTAGAAGCCATTAAAGTACTCTATCTTGTTACATTAAATTCCACGAGAAATAATTTTTCATCTGGAAAATAAAAGGTATGCTATCACATGAACGTCCTTTTCACTTTCACCATATTGAATGACCGCGTTTTATCTATTATATATAGCTACTTCTCTGTATATTCCTATAGATTCATCAACGTGAACGTTTTACGACGTACTGGCCCCACCCTCTAGATACCACAATAATTCAGACTTCGACGCTAGCTATAATGGTTTAGATACCAGAATGTACCAAAAATCGGAATCTTACCATAGGAATGCTATGTGCGGATTTTTGAAAATTATTTGAGGCACTTTTCGGTAAGATAGAAGAACCAAAAGCTCGCAGGGTGGAGTTGAGATACTCTTCTATGGTTCCAATGGTGGAAATGTAACCAATTGAACGTGAGTTCGACGCCAGATGGGTGCGTGAAATTCTTTCGTAAGAAATGCATTGCTGCAAATATTGAGGTTTTTTTAAATACCTTCCCGATAAGCTGGAGGATAAAACCCGGTAACAGAGGCAATTTAAAACGTTATTTCAAGCTGTTTACCGTTTCTCTAATGGTCCTTGGTTCGATGCAAGTGCCTCATTTCGATTCTACCATACATTTCAAACGGGGATAACGGAATCTGATTTTAGGACCTTCCCGATAAGATATTGAATGAAAATTTTGGAACCGGTCAGAATGGCACTTATCTAATATTAATATTCAATTCTCACTCAGCAGAGAGTTCCACGCATGGCGGTCTTTTGTGCGAATTTTCTAAAACTGTATTAGGACCTTTCTCGGTGCGATAGAGCATTCAAAATCGCGGAGTTTGCCGATAAATTGGTCTTCATAGCATCAGTTGAAGGAATGTTACCAAACGAGGGTTGGCTCGAACCTAGAAGGTCCCCGGTTCGGCTCCAGAACCGGGGACCTTAAATCTCACATAAGATATATACGGTGGATTAAAGAAAATTTATAATCGGACATTTCCAAAGAATATAATGTCCGTATCCCAGAATGTGAGTAGCAGTCAGTGTGAGTGAGTACCTTTTACAAAAGCGGTTTATCGTTTCCCTGATGATCCTTTGTTCGTCGCCAGGATGCTAATTGCATTGTACCGTACAATTAAAGGGAAATTCGGAATGTTAGTACCTTTGTGTTACCATATCGATACGAAATTCAGCAAACAGTAGAAGGGTCTTTACCGAAACTTAATCGGCGACAACGTTTACTGCAAGGACCTTGGTTCGATACCAGACCTGGTATATTTTCCCGTTTTAATCTACGCTTAGCTGAATTTAGGAATGCTTTTGCAAGCAGTTCTGAGCGTGATAGGATGTTTTGGTAAATATTCAAAGATTATCTTGCAGTATGCAAGCAACTTATAACCGTGTAAAAAATTCTCAATGCTATGTACAAAACTGCCAGAAACTAACTCAAATATTTATGTGCCAAAACGTTATTGAAATATCTTCAATACCTCTATGTATATAATGTTAGAAACATCACATAGTTACATGCAGCATTATTATTACATCTAAAGTCTGGAAGGTTATGTAATTTTATGTCGCTGAATTTTGATTTCTAAGGTTTAATAATGCTTTTATCCCATGAAATGTTCTTTCCCATACATTTCATATGGCTTTATCTTCCCCACTAATAATTTCTTGAGAGTTGAACACAACAATCTCCTCAGTCACTCCTAGCATATACTGGTAAAGTTACACAAATTTGTCGTTGTTATTGTTCGATTGCGACAATAAAACGGTTATATGCTACCAAAATAAAAATCTTTATTCAATTTTCTTTCTTTTGGTAAGGGTCTAGACTTAGTAGGACAATTATTTCTAATTTAATTTCTTAAAAGACCAAAAGTCTGCAGTAGATCGAAACGAACTTTATGTGCCTTTCTTATGAACATATTCTAGTCTTTTAGTGTCAAACCAAGGATACTTTGGTAGAAAAATATAGATATGTTATAGTCCATTCTAAAACTAACGAATCCCCAAATTTCTATTTCGTCGGGAGGACCGTGAAATTAATGTTTTAAATATTTCTCCCACGTATTTCTTACGGGAGTTAGCGACATCGGATGGACAAATACACAACGGTGATTATTAGATAAGGTTCCATTATGAAGCACTCAATTTTAATGACAAGTTTCCAAGATGCAAGATTTATCCATGTGAATCATAGACTGGTTTGACTCTATATGATTCATTTCTTTGGGTATATCGAAGCTACTCATTCTTCAGAACTTTTGTAGAATTCATATTTCTTAATATTGTTTTGAGGTTGGTTGTGATATAATGTAAGCATCCGAGACACGAGTAATTTGGATTCTTTTGTTCCCTTGAATGATAAGAATAGATTTTTACACAGTTCGGCTTCATTACATTCTGACTCAGTGAAGAGAAATAAGGCAAATTATGTCATTATTTATATGTCCTCATTCCTTCCAATTACTCATAGAAGGCTGTCCTTTGCGTACATTCCACACCAAACGACAATACTGCGAATTTCTGTGTATATTTGCAGATGTATTTCACAAGGCTGGACAAGTCATTGAGTAGCTTACGTAACATGACTGTCCCCTCATTATATACCATAACTATATTATATACTAAATAACTAAATTACGTGAAAAACAGGTTTAAGGGAGTGTAACTACCTCTTCACTAGTCTTGATAAATTCAGCCCACCAAATACATTCAAAACAAAGCTACATAGCATTGTTCTGTTTTCATTATTTTCTCCTAATGTTCCCACGAATATTTGTTTCTTTTATACTTAATGCATAAGTTTATTTAATTGATTCAATATGAAATCTATTATACTTAGTAATTTTTGTAAGAGATTTGTACCTGCTCTATTTTGATTAATTTAAGATTGTGAGAATCGTCCTAAAATTTAAAAAATAAGTAATAAAAATCTCTGCTGCGACTTATAGTATTAACGGTTTGAATTTAACCGATTAGATCGGACATATATACACACACACAATGGCGATTATTATATAAAATTAATAACAATACATATCCACGAAATCTCTGTATTTCTTACGTTCCTTATGTTAGATTTAAATATGGAATTATAGACGCGAAAGAGATCATTTTCATATTAAGATTACAAGTAAATATAGCATAATTTATAAGGAAATTCCATGGCATCTCTTCTTAATAGAATAATTATCAAGCATTTATATTCGTACACCATTCATTGCAACTACGTCACGAATATTTTCCTATTAATTCACTTGGAAATTAAACTACGTAATCGAAAGTGAAGCTATTGTTTTTAGTATTTTTCGAATTAAATTCGAATAAAGTTTGTATGAATAAATTATCATTTAATTAAATATTAAAAATTACGAAAATAGTTTAAACTTTGAGCTGTAGGGGGAGAAAAGGGGGTATTTAGAACGCGAATCGAAACAGCCTCAGCGGCAGCCAATCAGATCTCTCCGTTTTGTTTAAAACTTAATTTCAACGGAAAATCTTCAGTTGATTAGAAGACATCTGATGGTGAAGAACTGCTAAAGGATTTTCAAGAAAACCGTTTCGAAATTCGAATTTCTTTTGAATTTCAGTCGATACGGAATTCAGTTATCGTATTTTAAGTTCTATGTGTTTGTAAATTGTTTGGGATCGATGATTAATTAGTGACTTAACGGTATTTAAGTGTATTTGTAGCGTCAAGACATCCCTGCGACTGCTTTAGGACTTCATCATTGCCTGGTAAGTACCGAGAATTAAACTTGGTTAAATTGATTGTAAATATTCATCGTTTTCGTCATTTTCTAAATGTTTCATTGTGTTCACGATTCATATGTATACGTAAATATGCCAAGAGCATAATTTTAGCTAATACAGGAACATTTACTTAATTAAGTAATTTAAAATATAATAATTTTATTTCATAAACACATAGATATAGAGTTTAAATAGTTAGACATTCTTGGTTATCATAGCAAACCATATCGTAATTTAAAATCATTGTCAACGGCAGCTGATCACTCTCATAACATTCACAATACAGTAATGTCCCATGATTTCACGAATGAATTAATTTGATGTTTTTATTTTTTTTCCAGATTTTGCTATCTCATCTCTGCATTCCTTTCGGAGTTTTGGAAGGACACTGAAGTGGATGAGGAAGGCTTACCAGAGGACCACAAGTGGCGAGTTTTATAATAATTACAATTGATAATGTATAATTTCTTTTATGGAAAATGTAAGAATTCTGAGTTAATATGAAAACCACCTGAGCTTATATAAGATTAAACAATCGGTATTTCCTTGGTCTGCTATTAATTTGAAACAAATATTACCTTAAATTAAGACATAGAAAGTTGGGTGTTATATATAATTATATATATATATATATATATAATTAGCCACTTTACGAACAAAATCTTCTTTAGGAATTAGTTCAACTCTTTCTGAGACATTCGGAGTCTCGCACACTTATCTCATACACCCGATGCCAATAACCTTTCCTCTCTCTGCAAACAACTTTCGTTTACATTCAGTGAAAATGTAAACATTGTCATATTTACTTCTAGTGTTTCATGGTAACGACTCAGTGTTATCTCAAGGCCGTGTGACTCTACGTTGCGATGATACCTTCATCGTTACACTTCACTTACATTCTAAGCTATTCTGAAGTTCAAGTACGTTCTTGTTTCCTAAACTAACTTCTTAAACAGTTTACATTGTAACCACTGTTTGTAAACATCACTTTTGGCTGACTTTTCTCTCTTCAAATTGCATCAAAATATATAAGTGACGTTTAAAAAGAGAATGTTTCATATTAATTGCTAAAAACAAAATGAAAGGTTGTTCATTTGATCAAACGATAAGAGTTAAAATTAGAAATTTTCGAGTTCCTATTCAACTTGAATTATTGTATCACTAAATTAAAATGCAGAAAGAGATCATCAAAGTATCTATCCATATGCGTAGACCAAAAAATATAAATGTTACTATATGAACAATACTACATACACAAATCTCCTCTATGATGATGATATGAATTTGTACTTTAAATTTTCAATGTGTTATATCTCACTCCAAAGTAAATGCACCCGAAGTAATCAAACTCCAGTCTTTATCGCAATCACTGAGTTTCTTAATATAAATATTAAATAAAAGGCCATAAGATTGCAGTCTTAATATTTGTATCCAGAAGTAAGAGTACATATAATGAATAATACATTGGAGAGTGTCGGCTGCAATCCGGCATAAAACTTGGACCTGTTACAAAGGTTCACTCACTCTGAGGTACTCATACAACTTTTTCTGTTATTGAATGCCTACGGTATGCAAACCAGAGGAAGTTTTGACTGCGTTCCAGCTATGCCTATCTCCGATTCCATTTTCAAAATATTTCCCTTTCTATTCAGCTATGCCTTCCGAATCTAGGTCTTTGTCCTCAACGTTGCCGTTGAGAATGAAAGAATGGATATGAAGCTTATTTATATATTAGCGAATTCTCCCGTAAGAGTAGCGGAAATAAATTTACTTTATAGAAAAATGATCTACTATTATCTTATTTTTCTGTTCCACCAGAAAAACAGCCAAACTAATTGTTATTCAGTTATGCATATATTATATAATAACAAAATTAATGTATAGCATCCGCGAAAACACGTTGTAGAATGTATTTTTTATTTTGTGGTTAAAGCAATATCACCCTTTATTTTTATTTCTACCTTCTGAATTATTTCGGTGAGAATTTTCCATAATTTTAGAAGGAAGCAATGTATTATTTTAACGTTTATTCTCGACGTGCAATTTTAAGCCAATTACAGTATAAAAGATTATATTATTTGAAAATTTATTTGGCTCAGTCAACATCTTCAAAGGTTTCGAATACTTTACGTAGCGTGTAATGTCGACTGTATTTCCCCACACACTTCTCATGCCATTTTTCTGTATTCGTATGAGCGTAAGGTTCAAGATTTTGTTCCTAGGAGTTGTTTATACACTCAAAATTACACTAATTATACGTCATGCTTCTCAAAATTTCGACCAAAATACGATATTCGACCATGTATCCGACAAAAAAATGAATATTAATTTAATTTTTATTTAATTGTCTCGATTTCGTAGGACCATTATTTTAGATTAAACCCTGCTACAGATAAAAGTCTGCAACCGATGAAAACGAACTTTACGTGCATTTCTTATGGGAGTGTTTCGGGTCATCCAGAGAATCAAGGATACTTTTGATAGACAAATATCAATATCTATTACTCCATTGGACCTTAAATGACTTCGTAAATATAATCCCATATCACGTCCGTTAATGCATGAAATTAATGTTCCTATATTTCTCCCATGAATTTCTTACGTAAGTAACTGACATCGGATAAATAAATACATACATATTGAGGATGATTATATAAGATTAATTTTCTAGTGTTATAATAATTATAGAGGCTTACAAATTCTATGTGAGAAACAAAAGCAAGGGAATTTAATTAATATTTCTGTCAAAATTTTAAATTAATTATTACCTAGATCTACATAAATACCATGTAAGCCAACTTTTGCATGTAAATTTGAGAGTGATTGTCAGTTTGGTCGAGGAATATACTCTATTCGATTCGAATTAACAAGAACGTCGATAAAATGAAACAAAAATTCGGTAAACTTTTGAGTTTTAGAAAACCAATCTCCTTGTTGGCCAATGCCTTTAGACTAATTTAAAAAATCTTAAAGACATCAAGGGTTTTCTCTAAGAAGTAGATGATTGACATTCGGAAATTATGGCCTACATTTTACCTAATTTACAGTGGGCTAAATTTTCGGTTTGATATATGTAACAAAAAAGATTTCCATTAAATGATAAATTATTTTACGATCATTTACTTGCCCCTTTAGATTTTCAAATCATTAGAGTGTAATCTGCTCTAAAACCATAAGCTAAAATATACAAATAAAGGTTATGTCGAGTTTGCATGTGCTTCAATTCATCAATGAGTTACCATTTCAAGTAATTTCATTTTTTTTCTTTCCTATTTTTCTTTCTTTTCCTATGACTGAAAGAAGCAATTCTGGGGCAACTGGTAACGGAATACTTAAAGAAATAACGCATGGTGTACACATCTCATGCAGTGGATTGCAGTCTCAGGGATATGAAGAAGCTGATGAGTCAAGGTTAAAGGATGCAGAAATAACCAAAGGACACGAAGAACTAGATGAAGACGCAATGGAAGGGTGCAGGGCGAACATCATTGAAGATAAAATGAAATGAAATATAATAAAATTCTCTTGATATTCTTATGCAAGGGTTGATTTTTTTATTGTTACTTTCAATTATATTTCTAGACATATTGCTAAAGTAATAGGTTTCTCTTTGATGTAAAATCTAATTATGATATTACATTAATATCTACAAATCCTAGATGAAATATATATTTTGATTGACGTATAAGCATATTTAAGTTTATATACTAATAATGTTTTGTGAAAAATACTAATATTATTAAAGATTTTAATGATTCCATCCTAGGCCATATAAAACCTTGATTAATGTATAGACGTTCAAATATGTAAGGCCAGGAGAATTTGTACTCAATGATATTTTCTATTGAATTCCCCTAATAAATATCAGCCTTTGGGAATGAAGAGGAGAAAAAGGGAAGGGAGAAGAAGTGGCAGAGGTTTACTGAGGGAGGGATGTTTTTTCTTTGAGTGTGAGAGTATGAGGAGAGCATCTGATGACAGATACACACTTCTTTACTGGTGTATATGTTATGTGCTGCTACATCATACTCTGACACACACACGTGTGTCTCTCTGAGTATGAAAGGACGTGAGAAAGTGTGTGTGCTTACGCGTGGGGGAATAACATCTCCCAGTTTACCGTCGTATATAACAAAGCGTGTCACGTAAATGTCCAGAACTATTTCGAAAGATTTACTTGCATATCAAGTTACGGAAATGAGTTCTTTAGCCATACGCTATATATCAAGTCTGTATCTTCCCAGAAAGGTGCTCATCAAACATACGAATTTCCTATTTAAGTATATGGTAGAAATTTAGAAGGAAAGCACCATATTTCCGAAGAAATATAAAACCCAGACCAAGATGGGAAACCACGGAAATTTTATAATGTAATATGAAAGTAAAATAGTTAATATTTAATTCTTATATATAATTATTTAAATATAAAATATATTTAATATAATGTAAAATAAGTCTTATATATATTGATCGATTGATTCTGTAGATAAGTTTGAAATCGGGGCGGATACAGAAATTTGAGAGAAATAGATTTAATACGAATCCCTAAAATACATAGGAAATGTTTTCTTTGTTTATTTTATGTAAACAATCAACTCATGTTTGAGCGACTCTAATTTCTCAAGCTAAGGTTTATTGTCCCCCATAAATCGTAAACTGCACGACTCCTAAAATTTCAAGATTTCTTCATTCTCTCCGTAAAGAAATGAACTTCCTAACTAAGAGTACACGACAATTGACAATTCCAATAACTTTTCCTCCCGTTTAAAACCGTTTTTAAATTATCAGACGGGTAAAATTGACGATGATTTTATCGATCATACTATCGCCAGACTCACCGAATTTGTAAACGTTACTTTTGCAAAGAACTCGAAGATAAAGAAAACAGCCACCTCAGTCTCCCCCATTTCCAATTTAGATAATATATCGACTAGAACAGCACCAAAAAGCAGTACCGAAAACCGCTTTTGTCGTACCCTCTTTCGAGAAACGTCATTCGAAAAGACATTGCCAGTTTCAAAAATGAGAAAATCGAACCAGAAATTGACGATCTGGATGACAACAGTGATTTTAACATGAAGATTTGGAACTTCGTAGGCAAAATCAGGGACAGAATATGGCGGCCCCGCTCATCGACGAAAATGGAGTAAAAGAGTCTGACGCGGAGAAATGCACTTTGTTCGCGGAAATCCTCATTTACCTTATTCAGGGAAGGGGAACGTAAACAAGAGAAACGTTATCGCAGAATAATACTTCTTCGTCCGAAGGCCACAGAATTCAACGCAAGCGAATATACTCCGACCACCTTTATGCCACCATTGACGGAGATAACTGAGATATGCCCTCATCTTCAAGCAGGCGGCGCACAGTGGGCTAGAATCGAAAAAAGCTGGCCAAGAGGCCAAAAATGGTTTTTTTGAGTACGGTTCGTAAAATATGTAGCAAAACTCACTGTCCGTTCTCAATCATCAGCAAGTTTCATCGCATTACCACTTAATGAAGAATTTAATTTGTCTTGAACCGGAGAGGTGATTAAATTTTACATGGAATCCAATTAAACGTAACAATATGAGTAATTTTCCAAAATATACATTATCCAAATTAAACATGATATTGCCACAAAAACGCCCTATTTATCTCGATATTTAAAAGATATTGCGAATCAAAGGAAGGATCATCCGAAAAACGAATCACTTCGCTCAATAAATGAAAATTCTTCCAAGATTACCCTGAAATCGACGGAAAAATGGATGATATTGCTCGCTGTATGAATATTCTTTCAAAACAAGGCGGAATTTGGTAGATAAACATCGTACTTGGCACTATATTAAAAAAAATCCATAATAAGATTTAATCGACCCAATGTCGGCTTATTTAGCTCGGCATTTAAAAATTATCTCACAAAATAAAAATGATACCGCCACAAAGACATCGTATTTTCGGTGATAATTAAGCATCTTTTATTATGAAGCTGAACAGGTTCCAAAATCAGCTTGTTTAACCGGATATTAGTGAATTTTTCCAAATAAAGGCTACAAATCGCCGGAAAACCGGCATTTTCGGCTCGATATTTGAAAAATTATCCGAAATAATGATGAAATCGCCCCAACAAGCAAATAATAATAATTTGAAATTCATGTGTGATGGAAAGAGATTTCGACAATCGCATTTTATTTTTTAAGAGATATAAGGATGAAAAACGTAAACGAGCAGATCGAGTGAATTTCTTAACATATGGAATCTTTTCTGTGACTGCAATCTAAGATCGAGGATAGCAAAATGTAACTAGAAAGACTATCGCTCATTCTCTGTCCGGACTACAGTTAGGGCGAGCTGTAACTTCAACATTTTCCCAAGATATACATATTGATAATATTCAATCAAGATTCATATTCACATCGCGTGTTTTATAATTATCTCAGTTCTAAAGTAAGAGGCACCTCAGATAAAAATTTCTTTCATGACACTAATAATATATGAATTTCTAAATATCGGATTACGTTAGAATGGCTGAATGCATTCAAAAAGTTCAATGACACACGTATTAATCTCTAAGATATGTAAGAGTTAATATTAAGCAAATCATGGTGTTATGAAATTCATTCGCTTTAGGACGATGTATGTTATTTCCGTACATTATGTTAATGAAATACGTGAATTAAACGATAGATTAACTTCAGGTTTACCTCTACTTTTCGATAATAATAACAGTAACAATTAGGAATCAAATGTCATGCATCATTTATCCGATGCTTATAGAGTAAATAAGTGAATGAAATACATGAGGACATAGTCCCAATCTTATTTGGAAGAATTCACCGATGAGTCAATTTATATATGCACCATTAACAGCAATAAACCACGCTATTCCTAAACGAAGCCCTTATGAAATTATTTTGGCAGTAGCATTGATTTCTTTCTGATATCATCTCTAATTTAATAGAAAATTACTCTGGAACCGATAATAGCGAAGTGTACGTGTTTTTCTCGTGAATTTTGGTGTGGGTGCGATCTGGGGACGATAAAGTAAATAAGATTTAAACTGCTATCTGCGCTGGGAGTACATTTTAAGTCATCTAAAGTGCGAAAGTCGTGCAGCTTTTGGTAATCGAATAAAAGTTATCATGCACTTATTCACACACATTATGCATATTCATATTAGATAATGTTTTTATTTTGAATTCAGCCATTTTAGCACTGATAACGTGGAAATTGTATTGATGTCTATGATCGTAATGTTAAATTCTAATTATTTAATCGAAACCAATCTATTAATACAAAGAGATAATTCAATTTATGATTATTGGAATTGTTTATACTGTAATCAAAAATTATTAAAAAGATAATGAAATAAGCTTTTATTTTGACGGCAATGTACTGACGGAGTCAAATTCCCGTACATTTTTATTTTCATAGTTTTATATTCAAATTTTACAATGGAAGGTTTTGTGCAAGAAAATCGACCTATTTCAAAATAAGATCACTTTAACAGTCCATTGGCTATTCAAAAAGGTTATTAAATTTAACAAGTGTTTATTTTGACTTCTGACCACTGACCTATCTTCTGATAGCTATTCGCTATATATCCAATATGAAAGTCTTTGCTATGATACTGCTTAAGAATAAACAAATTAGGAAATACATTTTGAATTCGGTAGAACAGGGTAGCCAAGCTAAAATGCTCCTCGATACACTAAGGATATTTTCCATATTCTGTGCGTTTATGATGCTGTTGTGTCACATTTTTGAACTTTGAAGTTTAATGTGCTCTCTCGATGGTATTCCTCTATGTAAGATCGATCCTTGAACGTTTCATCTATGCGTTTTTGGTACTATTCGCGAGGTAAAGATTCTAATTCTTATTGCGGGCCTAAAAATTGATGCTTTGAAAGGAGTTCGAAACTGAAATGCTCTCTATGTTTTCAAATATGTAATTAAAGCATACCGTTTCGAGAAGTATTTTCCACAAAATATCATAATACTTAATAAATACAATATCCAAATTATAGACGCAGTAACGTATACTTCATAATTAAGAAAATACGAACTCAAATTTTGGAGGAATAGCGAGAAGGGGCACAAATAAGTTATTCTTAAAAATTGCACGAAAACATTGTTTGTGTGGGTTCTGCAGCGCACATAATACATATCGCCGTCGAAGCAGCTTCTGATTTGTTCATCATGGATGTGGAAAATATCCTTAATAAAATACATTCTTGTGTACCTAGTGTATTTATTTCCACATGCACACCGTGAGTGTTAAATGCTGAAAGAATTTAGATAATCAGCGGATGAAAAATATTAAAAAACTCTTGGAAACTGTAAAAGGCGCCGGTAAGCCCCTTTGCCAGCCATGGAAAGAAATTTTAAATTCTACAATCCTCTGAAATCCTACTTTCCAACACGGGATAAATGTCCTTGAAATTAAGAAGAGTATTTTGAAAAAGATACTCAAAACTTCGGCTATAGTTTATATATACAATCAAGCATCTCTTTTTCAAAATGCTATACAAGTTATTGAAAGTGATAAAATATCGGCAATCGAAGTAGCATGAGAAATTAAAATTAATTTAATAGTGTCAAGAGCATTTAGAGAACAAATATCTTCCATTAGAACCCACCAGGTCAATGGTGTCCTGCGTTAAGGGGAATGTAAAAATCTAGTCACTTTAATAATGCTATGCATGGCATACGATCCATATATCACGCATTTAAGATGAAAAAAAGGTATTGTGGATGTTCAATTATTTATCTATCATTCTAACACCAAATTTTTACAAATGAACTCTTAATAAGGAATGGATATTCTATCAAACCTCAGTGTTTTCTAACCGGTAAAGCAAATTTAGTTTCAATGTAGCAATCGGAAATTATCTTCAGCTACAGCATTGCCTTAAACCTTCTATAGGGTGAACCTACTTACACTATTCATTCTAAATGGGTTGTTTCAAAGAGGAAATGTAGCATCATGGAGGACTAGCCAGACCCCATGCTAAAAGTTTTTAAATCTAACAATTAACCAGGTAGAGAACAGGGGAAGGAAATAATACAGGAGCTCACATACTTGGGGCACCCTGATTATTTCACAAGAGTAGAGCATAAAGAGGTATATTATGGGATATCGTCCTATAACACTGCAGGGACGCCTTGGTGATTAATAATACGCCTAGAAAGACCTCTGATGCCTGTCAACAAATCATATATAGAAGCAAAGAAAGAATATTAACTTACCTAATTATAAGTATTCCAAGACAGGGTGTGTTCACGTACATATACACTGTCACTTATACACTAATCACTGATTACAGTGCTCACTGAACACTGAAAGATGAACACATTTCAAATCACACTTCTCTCACTTTCACACTCGCACATCACTGACAACACACAAGTATCACCCCCTTATTCTGGATCTTTGTGGTCAATTCGACGGAAGGAGGGCGGAATGTTGCGGGTCGTCCTCGAATGGCACCTTCTACCCCTGGAGAGGAACTCACCGCTGCAGGACCTCACGTCAAACGGCAACTACGAAACCTAAGGCAATGATTTTGAAAATGTCACTTTCAACAAATATACAATACCTACTTGAATACTTATACAAATATACAACATCTAATTATACTTAAATAAAAAGTAGGAATTGGCATAGGTAGGTATTATCCCTTTGGTCGAGGTTAACATGATCATTTTTTCAAGATTTTATTAACAATTCTTCCACAAATCCTCATGTTTATCTTTTGTTACCTACGTGTATTTGCATTCCTATTATAAGAAAGTGCTGTAGCGTGTGTCCTACATTACATAATACACTCATATAATATATTTCCCCATCATTTTTTGTATTAATCACAGCAGAGGCGTACCAAGGATTTGACTAAGGGGGTTGTCCTAAGCCACATAGTAAACATAGTATACCTTCTACTTAGTATATAAGAGGAGGAAACCCTTTGGCCGTTTGGAAAATGGTTCTTAATAGAAGAATAACAAAGGAAATGTTTTATAACACGGATGCAATCCAAGATTTTGGGAAATATATTACAAAATTTCCAAGATCAAGGACTCTAAGACCTGGTTCTAACGTAAATCCCATGACAAAGTGTAGCTAATTTCTCTACAATTATCCATCTTAGCTCCTGAATTTATATTCCTTCACCATCAATCACACGTGGGTCAGGAAAATTACAAATATGTAAAGCATTCTGATTTTCTAATATACCACGAAACCTGAACTTCAATAAGGAAAATTTACCATAATTCAATCCAGTGAGAAAAATAGAAGACAGGTTATTGGCGAGCAGGTATTCCTCGCATGCGTATGCTATGTAACTTAACAGGCAGAATTAAAACCATTCCAAATCGTGAATAAAACACTAAAGCTGTTTCTTCCTCAAGAAAACCCGTTTTCTCTTGGTAAGGGGAAAATATAGAACACAGCTTTACAATGGACATATTTTGCCAGAAAATAGTTTCTATTTCGAAGAAACTAATACGTTTCACCCGCTTAACGTAATGCAAATGAAATAAATCGCAATTTGTGTTACATATATTTCGAAAAGATGGATGCTTTTACTTAAGTTGGGGCGGATAAAAAAATCAACGGTGTTCTGGCTGTTGTTCCGCGATACTCTGCAGCTACATCTACTCTTTGTTTTCGAATCAAAGTCTCTATATCCTCTTCTGAAGTACATTGGAATGGTACATGGTGTTGGATAATAATAGTAGTTGAGTAACAGTGTTAGAGAACATTAGAATTGGGTACATAGTTAATCGACAGAGCATAGCATCATGTGACAACATCTATTATCGTTAACTGCTCCTAATCTGCATTATTTTCTCAGTTTTATAAAACAAAATTAATTTATTAGGCGTTATGAAGCATTACCAAGCATAACGAACTCTGACGTTTACAAATTAGAATTGCTTTTAAGCGATTGGAGAAATTTCATCTAGTAATAAACTAGAAAGTATTAAACGTGGTGAAGGTTAGTCAGAAGGTTCAAGGAAGGGATGGCGGAAGTAACTCATTATGTTTTAAAGTAGAGAAGATTCCAGTTCTACAATGCTATGAAACTAGAGACTATACAACATCGTTCATTGCAATCCAGGAACAACAACCCATTAAAAGAAACTGGATCTTCGCAAAACCATGCCGTTCAAGATAAACGAAGTGTCGGTACGGGAGGTTTGTTGAATATCACACTGCTATTTAAATGTGTATATCACCCCGATCTCTTTCAAAATAAATAAATAAGGAGACTCGATTACGACAACGAAAGCTTGTTTACACTTCACTGTAGTTTGCGTTGGTAAGTCTTAACTTTTTTAACTATAATATCCTTCATTTTTAGAAAAAGCCTGCACAACAGTGACGTTTCTCTTAATTTGAAACTATCCCAGAATATCTTTAAAGCTTTATTTAGTTTCAGAATTATACTACTAAGAGCTACAATAATTGTGGGCTATAGAAATATCCAGAAATAAAGAAATGCTTGAGAAACGAGGTGTTCACAATTCAAGAGAAAAGAGAATTTCGCAAAATTTTCTTAAAAGTTACTCTTAACCTGTACAGGAGCTCCAGTATGATGATTGATGCTGGGAATCACTTGGCAGAATATGTCATTAACCAAGACTTTAGGCAAGGTCTGTCAAGGGCTTAGTTCTGTCTTCACGTAGATAACCTTCTGAAAAACAGAAAGAAGAAAATGCAGCACCTTGTATAGCCTTCCGAGAACTTGATTAAAATGTTCCCTGCCGATGATCAAGTATTTCTCTAAACTGGAGAACGTAAATTGCAAATGATCTATCATTTAGAAACACTGAGCAAAAGGTTTAACCTGAATATTTCAAGAGAATAACCAAACCAAAGGAAGTTTTAGAAAGTAATCACATAAAAAAATTTTTATAGGAACAGGTGCCTCATTTCAAGTGTTAGGGATGCAATATGACGTACAACGAGGACAGAGATAAAAGAAATGAAATTAACTTTTTCGTGATAACATGTGGGAGAATAAGAAGAAATTTCAATGGTAAAATCAGGAAAGAAACCCAGATAGTGATTCATATATTATTGGCAATTTTAAAAACTTAGTTTTCATCCGAATGTTATGCAGCGAAACAAAAAAGGAACCAAATAAACACAGTCGTAGGAAATAAAATTTCTTAGGACCGTGTACGGCTGTGCAACGTCAGACAAATTATGGAACACGTCATTAAGAGAAGGCCTAGGTGTACAGCAAACCTAAGGAAACTTACCCAAAGCAGGCGTTGGAGTATCATTTAGTTGGTAAAAAAAAAGGGTCGCAACACCATGAAAGGGATGGTAAAAGTGAAGTCGGAAGATTCCTAAAACCTAAACCAGAAAAGAGGAAGAAGTAGCGTAGGTTATAAGGCATAGGAAGACATCTAAGATTAGGTAATTAGGCATTGGATAACATCTAAGAATTGGTAATTTTTTAAAAAAATATACCTTAAACCGCACCTTAGCATACTGTATATACAAGGAAATTTTTAACCTTTTTTTCATAGGTGTTGTCAAATACTACTTTAAGCTAATAATTTATGTTTAGTGACTCGATAACCTATCATAGAAATTTCTCTATGACGCGAACCGAAATCGCACGGATATATTTCCTCATATAGAACTTCCTTCGTTTAACGGAAATTATGTTTGTGCATATTTGTAAAGAAATTTCATTCCAACACGAAGGATTGCTTGCTTGATACGAAATTTGCATTTATTCATCGTTCCGTGTTAAAATTTTTCTACCATTTCATAGGTAGAAAAAAAAGTTGCGAAACTTGCAATGCATCGGAAAGTTAATACGATCAGGGTATTTTTGAAAATATATCTTAAACCTCACGGAAGCATACGATACATGCCAAAATCATACTTCAAGGATTATCGAAACACTACAGATATTCATTTTAATAGAAAATTCTTCACTGTCATCATTAGTATCTCCTCGATGAGCCTCGAATGTTTCAGGCCATCCTCAAGGTAATGGGAATAAGATTTTAACTTCACTCATCCCAGTTTACTCTTTTTCTGTATAAAAATGAGATTTAAAACGATTTACTTGGGAAGTAACTCCGTGTCTATTGGGAGAGATTTCTTATAAACAAGGATAATCGAAGTAGGAAAATATTAGGCAACTTACAGAGAATGAATTTCTCTAATTTATGATGAATTCGGTGTCTTCTTGTAATGAAGGAGGGGTTTCTTCAATAGCAGCTGCAGCAACATAAATACGTACCTTTCGTTTAAAAATGAGTAATCGCGAGCAAAAGAGTAAGGAACCTATCAAAGAAAAGCTGCAGGTATTTGACGAAGTGGATCGCATAGTTAAACTCAGATTGTTCGTTCGTTTGGTATTCCGACATCAACACTCTCTATAGAAACGCATAATCGAAAAAAAAATCAATGAATAGGTCAGCAGTGGACACAGAATTGACCGATTTCACGCAATTTATCATGTTGAAGAAGTATTCCTAAATTCCTTTGAACATATGCGGTCAGGGGATATAACATTCAGTGGACATACTCTCCAGGAAAACGCAAATTCTACTGCTACAAAATTGGGAAAGATAACTTCTATTACTCTAGGTGAATTTATTTCTTAGCGGGAAACGCGAAGTTAATTTTCTCAAGCCTTTATACACATGTAGGCAGCGTAAGACGGGTTACCTTTGAAAACAATGGGTTCTGTACTGTTCATCATTCTCTGAAACCACATTTTATGGAACAAAAATGATCCTTTACCAAAAGTTCAATAAATTTACTAGCACTGTTCCTCATAACTCTTAAAATAGTTTCGAAGGCCAGAGAATTTTTTCCAATGGCGCAGTGCTGATAAGTTTTTTAAAATTCATTTGCAGGAGTAGAGCCGACCCCTTTAATCGAAATATTGTGGCGTGAAAGATAAGTAGGACAGCTGCTTTTGAAAGAGGTATATGTTACGGAGGACTTAATATCAAGGGAATAGTACTCCAATGTATGCTTGAAGTTATTACTAACTCTTGATGAAAAATCAGTTCTGTGACGAGGAATAAAAGCTACTTGCCAAACCTATTGTGCTTCATGTATATAGAACAATTTAGTGAGACTTCTCCTAGAAGAATTCGCCCATCATCATTTCAGAAATATTTTATAGGAATTTAACGAAATGATACGAGTATTTTTATTAAATGAACTTTAGAAGCCATTAAAGTACTCTATCTTGTTACATTAAATTCCACGAGAAATAATTTTTCATCTGGAAAATAAAAGGTATGCTATCACATGAACGTCCTTTTCACTTTCACCATATTGAATGACCGCGTTTTATCTATTATATATAGCTACTTCTCTGTATATTCCTATAGATTCATCAACGTGAACGTTTTACGACGTACTGGCCCCACCCTCTAGATACCACAATAATTCAGACTTCGACGCTAGCTATAATGGTTTAGATACCAGAATGTACCAAAAATCGGAATCTTACCATAGGAATGCTATGTGCGGATTTTTGAAAATTATTTGAGGCACTTTTCGGTAAGATAGAAGAACCAAAAGCTCGCAGGGTGGAGTTGAGATACTCTTCTATGGTTCCAATGGTGGAAATGTAACCAATTGAACGTGAGTTCGACGCCAGATGGGTGCGTGAAATTCTTTCGTAAGAAATGCATTGCTGCAAATATTGAGGTTTTTTTAAATACCTTCCCGATAAGCTGGAGGATAAAACCCGGTAACAGAGGCAATTTAAAACGTTATTTCAAGCTGTTTACCGTTTCTCTAATGGTCCTTGGTTCGATGCAAGTGCCTCATTTCGATTCTACCATACATTTCAAACGGGGATAACGGAATCTGATTTTAGGACCTTCCCGATAAGATATTGAATGAAAATTTTGGAACCGGTCAGAATGGCACTTATCTAATATTAATATTCAATTCTCACTCAGCAGAGAGTTCCACGCATGGCGGTCTTTTGTGCGAATTTTC
Organism: Pachydiplax longipennis; assembly: GCA_036926295.1. Classification (NCBI taxonomy): domain Eukaryota; kingdom Metazoa; phylum Arthropoda; class Insecta; order Odonata; family Libellulidae; genus Pachydiplax; species Pachydiplax longipennis. The sequence goes on along the minus strand of JAVFKF010000035.1, from coordinate 4,451,210 downwards.
TAAAACTGTATTAGGACCTTTCTCGGTGCGATAGAGCATTCAAAATCGCGGAGTTTGCCGATAAATTGGTCTTCATAGCATCAGTTGAAGGAATGTTACCAAACGAGGGTTGGCTCGAACCTAGAAGGTCCCCGGTTCGGCTCCAGAACCGGGGACCTTAAATCTCACATAAGATATATACGGTGGATTAAAGAAAATTTATAATCGGACATTTCCAAAGAATATAATGTCCGTATCCCAGAATGTGAGTAGCAGTCAGTGTGAGTGAGTACCTTTTACAAAAGCGGTTTATCGTTTCCCTGATGATCCTTTGTTCGTCGCCAGGATGCTAATTGCATTGTACCGTACAATTAAAGGGAAATTCGGAATGTTAGTACCTTTGTGTTACCATATCGATACGAAATTCAGCAAACAGTAGAAGGGTCTTTACCGAAACTTAATCGGCGACAACGTTTACTGCAAGGACCTTGGTTCGATACCAGACCTGGTATATTTTCCCGTTTTAATCTACGCTTAGCTGAATTTAGGAATGCTTTTGCAAGCAGTTCTGAGCGTGATAGGATGTTTTGGTAAATATTCAAAGATTATCTTGCAGTATGCAAGCAACTTATAACCGTGTAAAAAATTCTCAATGCTATGTACAAAACTGCCAGAAACTAACTCAAATATTTATGTGCCAAAACGTTATTGAAATATCTTCAATACCTCTATGTATATAATGTTAGAAACATCACATAGTTACATGCAGCATTATTATTACATCTAAAGTCTGGAAGGTTATGTAATTTTATGTCGCTGAATTTTGATTTCTAAGGTTTAATAATGCTTTTATCCCATGAAATGTTCTTTCCCATACATTTCATATGGCTTTATCTTCCCCACTAATAATTTCTTGAGAGTTGAACACAACAATCTCCTCAGTCACTCCTAGCATATACTGGTAAAGTTACACAAATTTGTCGTTGTTATTGTTCGATTGCGACAATAAAACGGTTATATGCTACCAAAATAAAAATCTTTATTCAATTTTCTTTCTTTTGGTAAGGGTCTAGACTTAGTAGGACAATTATTTCTAATTTAATTTCTTAAAAGACCAAAAGTCTGCAGTAGATCGAAACGAACTTTATGTGCCTTTCTTATGAACATATTCTAGTCTTTTAGTGTCAAACCAAGGATACTTTGGTAGAAAAATATAGATATGTTATAGTCCATTCTAAAACTAACGAATCCCCAAATTTCTATTTCGTCGGGAGGACCGTGAAATTAATGTTTTAAATATTTCTCCCACGTATTTCTTACGGGAGTTAGCGACATCGGATGGACAAATACACAACGGTGATTATTAGATAAGGTTCCATTATGAAGCACTCAATTTTAATGACAAGTTTCCAAGATGCAAGATTTATCCATGTGAATCATAGACTGGTTTGACTCTATATGATTCATTTCTTTGGGTATATCGAAGCTACTCATTCTTCAGAACTTTTGTAGAATTCATATTTCTTAATATTGTTTTGAGGTTGGTTGTGATATAATGTAAGCATCCGAGACACGAGTAATTTGGATTCTTTTGTTCCCTTGAATGATAAGAATAGATTTTTACACAGTTCGGCTTCATTACATTCTGACTCAGTGAAGAGAAATAAGGCAAATTATGTCATTATTTATATGTCCTCATTCCTTCCAATTACTCATAGAAGGCTGTCCTTTGCGTACATTCCACACCAAACGACAATACTGCGAATTTCTGTGTATATTTGCAGATGTATTTCACAAGGCTGGACAAGTCATTGAGTAGCTTACGTAACATGACTGTCCCCTCATTATATACCATAACTATATTATATACTAAATAACTAAATTACGTGAAAAACAGGTTTAAGGGAGTGTAACTACCTCTTCACTAGTCTTGATAAATTCAGCCCACCAAATACATTCAAAACAAAGCTACATAGCATTGTTCTGTTTTCATTATTTTCTCCTAATGTTCCCACGAATATTTGTTTCTTTTATACTTAATGCATAAGTTTATTTAATTGATTCAATATGAAATCTATTATACTTAGTAATTTTTGTAAGAGATTTGTACCTGCTCTATTTTGATTAATTTAAGATTGTGAGAATCGTCCTAAAATTTAAAAAATAAGTAATAAAAATCTCTGCTGCGACTTATAGTATTAACGGTTTGAATTTAACCGATTAGATCGGACATATATACACACACACAATGGCGATTATTATATAAAATTAATAACAATACATATCCACGAAATCTCTGTATTTCTTACGTTCCTTATGTTAGATTTAAATATGGAATTATAGACGCGAAAGAGATCATTTTCATATTAAGATTACAAGTAAATATAGCATAATTTATAAGGAAATTCCATGGCATCTCTTCTTAATAGAATAATTATCAAGCATTTATATTCGTACACCATTCATTGCAACTACGTCACGAATATTTTCCTATTAATTCACTTGGAAATTAAACTACGTAATCGAAAGTGAAGCTATTGTTTTTAGTATTTTTCGAATTAAATTCGAATAAAGTTTGTATGAATAAATTATCATTTAATTAAATATTAAAAATTACGAAAATAGTTTAAACTTTGAGCTGTAGGGGGAGAAAAGGGGGTATTTAGAACGCGAATCGAAACAGCCTCAGCGGCAGCCAATCAGATCTCTCCGTTTTGTTTAAAACTTAATTTCAACGGAAAATCTTCAGTTGATTAGAAGACATCTGATGGTGAAGAACTGCTAAAGGATTTTCAAGAAAACCGTTTCGAAATTCGAATTTCTTTTGAATTTCAGTCGATACGGAATTCAGTTATCGTATTTTAAGTTCTATGTGTTTGTAAATTGTTTGGGATCGATGATTAATTAGTGACTTAACGGTATTTAAGTGTATTTGTAGCGTCAAGACATCCCTGCGACTGCTTTAGGACTTCATCATTGCCTGGTAAGTACCGAGAATTAAACTTGGTTAAATTGATTGTAAATATTCATCGTTTTCGTCATTTTCTAAATGTTTCATTGTGTTCACGATTCATATGTATACGTAAATATGCCAAGAGCATAATTTTAGCTAATACAGGAACATTTACTTAATTAAGTAATTTAAAATATAATAATTTTATTTCATAAACACATAGATATAGAGTTTAAATAGTTAGACATTCTTGGTTATCATAGCAAACCATATCGTAATTTAAAATCATTGTCAACGGCAGCTGATCACTCTCATAACATTCACAATACAGTAATGTCCCATGATTTCACGAATGAATTAATTTGATGTTTTTATTTTTTTTCCAGATTTTGCTATCTCATCTCTGCATTCCTTTCGGAGTTTTGGAAGGACACTGAAGTGGATGAGGAAGGCTTACCAGAGGACCACAAGTGGCGAGTTTTATAATAATTACAATTGATAATGTATAATTTCTTTTATGGAAAATGTAAGAATTCTGAGTTAATATGAAAACCACCTGAGCTTATATAAGATTAAACAATCGGTATTTCCTTGGTCTGCTATTAATTTGAAACAAATATTACCTTAAATTAAGACATAGAAAGTTGGGTGTTATATATAATTATATATATATATATATATAATTAGCCACTTTACGAACAAAATCTTCTTTAGGAATTAGTTCAACTCTTTCTGAGACATTCGGAGTCTCGCACACTTATCTCATACACCCGATGCCAATAACCTTTCCTCTCTCTGCAAACAACTTTCGTTTACATTCAGTGAAAATGTAAACATTGTCATATTTACTTCTAGTGTTTCATGGTAACGACTCAGTGTTATCTCAAGGCCGTGTGACTCTACGTTGCGATGATACCTTCATCGTTACACTTCACTTACATTCTAAGCTATTCTGAAGTTCAAGTACGTTCTTGTTTCCTAAACTAACTTCTTAAACAGTTTACATTGTAACCACTGTTTGTAAACATCACTTTTGGCTGACTTTTCTCTCTTCAAATTGCATCAAAATATATAAGTGACGTTTAAAAAGAGAATGTTTCATATTAATTGCTAAAAACAAAATGAAAAGTTGTTCATTTGATCAAACGATAAGAGTTAAAATTAGAAATTTTCGAGTTCCTGAATGAGTAGATATCGTTTTCGCAATTGTTCCGGGTTCGACACCAGAACATTTAAATTTTTCCTTTACTATGCACAATACGGTTAACGGTGGATTAAATTACTAAATCACATAAAAAATTTGTTCGAAATACGTCCTTCATTTTCTTGGTTTCTTTTTTGTTTCTAATTATCACTCTTGTGCCGTTTTTTTCATTGTATCCGATTACATTCATTATCGTTCATTTCTTCGTAAATCATAAACCTACACATTTTTCTAACAGCTTCAATAAAAGTCTTTTACGAAATCCAAAACCAACGTAAGACGATATGATAATGAAGATAATGAATATTGTTAATTGCCGCAATCGAAATGCTGCCATCAATAAGAAACCATTAAGGTTAAACGAAGGAAGGGCTAGTTAATAATTGTAGGAAAAATAGAAGTTTACGTAGTGGTACGGTAATTTTAAAAGGTAAATCTTAGTGATGAATGTCGTTTTTAATGTTAATAGTAACACATTTCCCATCTGCCATTCAGTATCCCTGAACATTCCATTAGCTCATGACCGTTCTACCACCAAATATATATTCAACTTGAATTATTGCATCACTAAATTAAAATGCATAAAGAGATCATCAAAGTATCTATCCATATGCGTAGACCAAAAAAACATAAATGTTACTATATGAACAATACTACATACACAAATCTCCTCTATGATGATGATATGAATTTGTACTTTAAATTTTCAATGTGTTATATCTCACTCCAAAGTAAATGCACCCGAAGTAATCAAACTCCAGTCTTTATCGAAATCACTGAGTTTCTTAATATAAATATTAAATAAAAGGCCATAAGATTGCAGTCTTAATATTTGTATCCAGAAGTAAGAGTACATATAATGAATAATACATTGGAGAGTGTCGGCTGCAATCCGGCATAAAACTTGGACCTGTTACAAAGGTTCACTCACTCTGAGGTACTCATACAACTTTTTCTGTTATTGAATGCCTACGGTATGCAAACCAGAGGAAGTTTTGACTGCGTTCCAGCTATGCCTATCTCTGATTCCATTTTCAAAATATTTCCCTTTCTATTCAGCTATGCCTTCCGAATCTAGGTCTTTGTCCTCAACGTTGCCATTGAGAATGAAAGAATGGATATGAAGCTTATTTATATATTAGCGAATTCTCCCGTAAGAGTAGCGGAAATAAATTTACTTTATAGAAAAATGATCTACTATTATCGTATTTTTCTGTTCCACCAGAAAAACAGCCAAACTAATTGTTATTCAGTTATGCATATATTATATAATAACAAAATTAATGTATAGCATCCACGAAAACACGTTGTAGAATGTATTTTTTATTTTGTGGTTAAAGCAATATCACCCTTTATTTTTATTTCTACCTTCTGAATTATTTCGGTGAGAATTTTCCATAATTTTAGAAGGAAGCAATGTATTATTTTAACGTTTATTCTCGACGTGCAATTTTAAGCCAATTACAGTATAAAAGATTATATTATTTGAAAATTTATTTGGCTCAGTCAACATCTTCAAAGGTTTCGAATACTTTACGTAGCGTGTAATGTCGACTGTATTTCCCCACACACTTCTCATGCCATTTTTCTGTATTCGTATGAGCGTAAGGTTCAAGATTTTGTTCCTAGGAGTTGTTTATACACTCAAAATTACACTAATTATACGTCATGCTTCTCAAAATTTCGACCAAAATACGATATTCGACCATGTATCCGACAAAAAAATGAATATTAATTTAATTTTTATTTAATTGTCTCGATTTCGTAGGACCATTATTTTAGATTAAACCCTGCTACAGATAAAAGTCTGCAACCGATGAAAACGAACTTTACGTGCATTTCTTATGGGAGTGTTTCGGGTCATCCAGAGAATCAAGGATACTTTTGATAGACAAATATCAGTATCTATTACTCCATTGGACCTTAAATGACTTCGTAAATATAATCCCATATCACGTCCGGAAATGCATGAAATTAATGTTCCTATATTTCTCCCATGAATTTCTTACGTAAGTAACTGACATCGGATAAATAAATACATACATATTGAGGATGATTATATAAGATTAATTTTCTAGTGTTATAATAATTATAGAGGCTTACAAATTCTATGTGAGAAACAAAAGCAGGGGAATTTAATTAATATTTCTGTCAAAATTTTAAATTAATTATTACCTAGATCTACATAAATACCATGTAAGCCAACTTTTGCATGTAAATTTGAGAGTGATTGTCAGTTTGGTCGAGGAATATACTCTATTCGATTCGAATTAACAAGAACGTCGATAAAATGAAACAAAAATTCGGTAAACTTTTGAGTTTTAGAAAACCAATCTCCTTGTTGGCCAATGCCTTTAGACTAATTTAAAAAATCTTAAAGACATCAAGGGTTTTCTCTAAGAAGTAGATGATTGACATTCGGAAATTATGGCCTACATTTTACCTAATTTACAGTGGGCTAAATTTTCGGTTTGATATATGTAACAAAAAAGATTTCCATTAAATGATAAATTATTTTACGATCATTTACTTGCCCCTTTAGATTTTCAAATCATTAGAGTGTAATCTGCTCTAAAACCATAAGCTAAAATATACAAATAAAGGTTATGTCGAGTTTGCATGTGCTTCAATTCATCAATGAGTTACCATTTCAAGTAATTTCATTTTTTTTCTTTCCTATTTTTCTTTCTTTTCCTATGACTGAAAGAAGCAATTCTGGGGCAACTGGTAACGGAAGACTTAAAGAACAATGTACGCATGGTGTACACATCTCATGCAGTGGATTGCAGTCTCAGGGATATGAAGAAGCTGATGAGTCAAGGTTAAAGGATGCAGAAATAACCAAAGGACACGAAGAAATAGATGGTGACGCAATGGAAGGGTGCAGGGCGAACATCATTGAAGATAAAATGAAATGAAATATAATAAAATTCTCTTGATATTCTTATGCAAGGGTTGATTTTTTTATTGTTACCTTCAATTATATTTCTAGACATATTGCTAAAGTAATAGGTTTCTCTTTGATGTAAAATCTAATTATGATATTACATTAATATCTACAAATCCTAGATGAAATATATATTTTGATTGACGTATAAGCATATTTAAGTTTATATACTAATAATGTTTTGTGAAAAATACTAATATTATTAAAGATTTTAATGATTCCATCCTAGGCCATATAAAACCTTGATTAATGTATAGACGTTCAAATATGTAAGGCCAGGAGAATTCGTACTCAATGATATTTTCTATTGAATTCCCCTAATAAATATCAGCCTTTGGGAATAAAGAGGAGAAAAAGGGAAGGGAGAAGAAGTGGCAGAGGTTTACTGAGGGAGGGATGTTTTTTCTTTGAGTGTGAGAGTATGAGGAGAGCATCTGATGACAGATACACACTTCTTTACTGGTGTATATGTTATGTGCTGCTACATCATACTCTGACACACACACGTGTGTCTCTCTGAGTATGAAAGGACGTGAGAAAGTGTGTGTGCTTACGCGTGGGGGAATAACATCTCCCAGTTTACCGTCGTATATAACAAAGCGTGTCACGTAAATGTCCAGAACTATTTCGGAAGATTTCCTTGCATATCAAGTTACGGAAATGAGTTCTTTAGCCATACGCTATATATCAAGTCTGTATCTTCCCAGAAAGGTGCTCATCAAACATACGAATTTCCTATTTAAGTATATGGTAGAAATTTAGAAGGAAAGCACCATTTTTCCGAAGAAATATAAAACCCAGACCAAGATGGGAAACCACGGAAATTTTATAATGTAATATGAAAGTAAAATAGTTAATATTTAATTCTTATATATAATTATTTAAATATAAAATATATTTAATATAATGTAAAATAAGTCTTATATATATTGATCGATTGATTCTGTAGATAAGTTTGAAATCGGGGCGGATACAGAAATTTGAGAGAAATAGATTTAATACGAATCCCTAAAATACATAGGAAATGTTTTCTTTGTTTATTTTATGTAAACAATCAACTCATGTTTGAGCGACTCTAATTTCTCAAGCTAAGGTTTATTGTCCCCCATAAATCGTAAACTGCACGACTCCTAAAATTTCAAGATTTCTTCATTCTCTCCGTAAAGAAATGAACTTCCTAACTAAGAGTACACGACAATTGACAATTCCAATAACTTTTCCTCCCGTTTAAAACCGTTTTTAAATTATCAGACGGGTAAAATTGACGATGATTTTATCGATCATACTATCGCCAGACTCACCGAATTTGTAAACGTTACTTTTGCAAAGAACTCGAAGATAAAGAAAACAGCCACCTCAGTCTCCCCCATTTCCAATTTAGATAATATATCGACTAGAACAGCACCAAAAAGCAGTACCGAAAACCGCTTTTGTCGTACCCTCTTTCGAGAAACGTCATTCGAAAAGACATTGCCAGTTTCAAAAATGAGAAAATCGAACCAGAAATTGACGATCTGGATGACAACAGTGATTTTAACATGAAGATTTGGAACTTCGTAGGCAAAATCAGGGACAGAATATGGCGGCCCCGCTCATCGACGAAAATGGAGTAAAAGAGTCTGACGCGGAGAAATGCACTTTGTTCGCGGAAATCCTCATTTACCTTATTCAGGGAAGGGGAACGTAAACAAGAGAAACGTTATCGCAGAATAATACTTCTTCGTCCGAAGGCCACAGAATTCAACGCAAGCGAATATACTCCGACCACCTTTATGCCACCATTGACGGAGATAACTGAGATATGCCCTCATCTTCAAGCAGGCGGCGCACAGTGGGCTAGAATCGAAAAAAGCTGGCCAAGAGGCCAAAAATGGTTTTTTTGAGTACGGTTCGTAAAATATGTAGCAAAACTCACTGTCCGTTCTCAATCATCAGCAAGTTTCATCGCATTACCACTTAATGAAGAATTTAATTTGTCTTGAACCGGAGAGGTGATTAAATTTCACATGGAATCCAATTAAACGTAACAATATGAGTAATTTTCCAAAATATACATTGTCCAAATTAAACATGATATTGCCACAAAAACGCCCTATTTATCTCGATATTTAAAAGATATTGCGAATCAAGGGAAAGATCATCCGAAAAACGAATCACTTCGCTCAATAAATGAAAATTCTTCCAAGATTACCCTGAAATCGACGGAAAAATGGATGATATTGCTCGCTGTATGAATATTCTTTCAAAACAAGGCGGAATTTGGTAGATAAACATCGTACTTGGCACTATATTAAAAAAAATCCATAATAAGATTTAATCGACCCAATGTCGGCTTATTTAGCTCGGCATTTAAAAATTATCTCACAAAATAAAAATGATACCGCCACAAAGACATCGTATTTTCGGTGATAATTAAGCATCTTTTATTATGAAGCTGAACAGGTTCCAAAATCAGCTTGTTTAACCGGATATTAGTGAATTTTTCCAAATAAAGGCTACAAATCGCCGGAAAACCTGCATTTTCGTCTCGATATTTGAAAAATTATCCGAAATAATGATGAAATCGCCCCAACAAGCAAATAATAATAATTTGAAATTCATGTGTGATGGAAAGAGATTTCGACAATCGCATTTTATTTTTTAAGAGATATAAGGATGAAAAACGTAAACGAGCAGATCGAGTGAATTTCTTAACATATGGAATCTTTTCTGTGACTGCAATCTAAGATCGAGGATAGCAAAATGTAACTAGAAAGACTATCGCTCATTCTCTGTCCGGACTACAGTTAGGGCGAGCTGTAACTTCAACATTTTCCCAAGATATAGATATTGATAATATTCAATCAAGATTCATATTCACATCGCGTGTTTTATAATTATCTCAGTTCTAAAGTAAGAGGCACCTCAGATAAAAATTTCTTTCATGACACTAATAATATATGAATTTCTAAATATCGGATTACGTTAGAATGGCTGAATGCATTCAAAAAGTTCAATGACACACGTATTAATCTCTAAGATATGTAAGAGTTAATATTAAGCAAATCATGGTGTTATGAAATTCATTCGCTTTAGGACGATGTATGTTATTTCCGTACATTATGTTAATGAAATACGTGAATTAAACGATAGATTAACTTCAGGTTTACCTCTACTTTTCGATAATAATAGCAGTAACAATTAGGAATCAAATGTCATGCATCATTTATCCGATGCTTATAGAGTAAATAAGTGAATGAAATACATGAGGACATAGTCCCAATCTTATTTGGAAGAATTCACCGATGAGTCAATTTATATATGCACCATTAACAGCAATAAACCACGCTATTCCTAAACGAAGCCCTTATGAAATTATTTTGGCAGTAGCATTGATTTCTTTCTGATATCATCTCTAATTTAATAGAAAATTACTCTGGAACCGATAATAGCGAAGTGTACGTGTTTTTCTCGTGAATTTTGGTGTGGGTGCGATCTGGGGACGATAAAGTAAATAAGATTTAAACTGCTATCTGCGCTGGGAGTACATTTTAAGTCATCTAAAGTGCGAAAGTCGTGCAGCTTTTGGTAATCGAATAAAAGTTATCATGCACTTATTCACACACATTATGCATATTCATATTAGATAATGTTTTTATTTTGAATTCAGCCATTTTAGCACTGATAACGTGGAAATTGTATTGATGTCTATGATCGTAATGTTAAATTCTAATTATTTAATCGAAACCAATCTATTAATACAAAGAGATAATTCAATTTATGATTATTGGAATTGTTTATACTGTAATCAAAAATTATTAAAAAGATAATGAAATAAGCTTTTATTTTGACGGCAATGTACTGACGGAGTCAAATTCCCGTACATTTTTATTTTCATAGTTTTATATTCAAATTTTACAATGGAAGGTTTTGTGCAAGAAAATCGACCTATTTCAAAATTAGATCACTTTAACAGTCCATTGGCTATTCAAAAAGGTTATTAAATTTAACAAGTGTTTATTTTGACTTCTGACCACTGACCTATCTTCTGATAGCTATTCGCTATATATCCAATATGAAAGTCTTTGCTATGATACTGCTTAAGAATAAACAAATTAGGAAATACATTTTGAATTCGGTAGAACAGGGTAGCCAAGCTAAAATGCTCCTCGATACACTAAGGATATTTTCCATATTCTGTGCGTTTATGATGCTGTTGTGTCACATTTTTGAACTTTGAAGTTTAATGTGCTCTCTCGATGGTATTCCTCTATGTAAGATCGATCCTTGAACGTTTCATCTATGCGTTTTTGGTACTATTCGCGAGGTAAAGATTCTAATTCTTATTGCGGGCCTAAAAATTGATGCTTTGAAAGGAGTTCGAAACTGAAATGCTCTCTATGTTTTCAAATATGTAATTAAAGCATACCGTTTCGAGAAGTATTTTCCACAAAATATCATAATACTTAATAAATACAATATCCAAATTATAGACGCAGTAACGTATACTTCATAATTAAGAAAATACGAACTCAAATTTTGGAGGAATAGCGAGAAGGGGCACAAATAAGTTATTCTTAAAAATTGCACGAAAACATTGTTTGTGTGGGTTCTGCAGCGCACATAATACATATCGCCGTCGAAGCAGCTTCTGATTTGTTCATCATGGATGTGGAAAATATCCTTAATAAAATACATTCTTGTGTACCTAGTGTATTTATTTCCACATGCACACCGTGAGTGTTAAATGCTGAAAGAATTTAGATAATCAGCGGATGAAAAATATTAAAAAACTCTTGGAAACTGTAAAAGGCGCCGGTAAGCCCCTTTGCCAGCCATGGAAAGAAATTTTAAATTCTACAATCCTCTGAAATCCTACTTTCCAACACGGGATAAATGTCCTTGAAATTAAGAAGAGTATTTTGAAAAAGATACTCAAAACTTCGGCTATAGTTTATATATACAATCAAGCATCTCTTTTTCAAAATGCTATACAAGTTATTGAAAGTGATAAAATATCGGCAATCGAAGTAGCATGAGAAATTAAAATTAATTTAATAGTGTCAAGAGCATTTAGAGAACAAATATCTTCCATTAGAACCCACCAGGTCAATGGTGTCCTGCGTTAAGGGGAATGTAAAAATCTAGTCACTTTAATAATGCTATGCATGGCATACGATCCATATATCACGCATTTAAGATGAAAAAAAGGTATTGTGGATGTTCAATTATTTATCTATCATTCTAACACCAAATTTTTACAAATGAACTCTTAATAAGGAATGGATATTCTATCAAACCTCAGTGTTTTCTAACCGGTAAAGCAAATTTAGTTTCAATGTAGCAATCGGAAATTATCTTCAGCTACAGCATTGCCTTAAACCTTCTATAGGGTGAACCTACTTACACTATTCATTCTAAATGGGTTGTTTCAAAGAGGAAATGTAGCATCATGGAGGACTAGCCAGACCCCATGCTAAAAGTTTTTAAATCTAACAATTAACCAGGTAGAGAACAGGGGAAGGAAATAATACAGGAGCTCACATACTTGGGGCACCCTGATTATTTCACAAGAGTAGAGCATAAAGAGGTATATTATGGGATATCGTCCTATAACACTGCAGGGACGCCTTGGTGATTAATAATACGCCTAGAAAGACCTCTGATGCCTGTCAACAAATCATATATAGAAGCAAAGAAAGAATATTAACTTACCTAATTATAAGTATTCCAAGACAGGGTGTGTTCACGTACATATACACTGTCACTTATACACTAATCACTGATTACAGTGCTCACTGAACACTGAAAGATGAACACATTTCAAATCACACTTCTCTCACTTTCACACTCGCACATCACTGACAACACACAAGTATCACCCCCTTATTCTGGATCTTTGTGGTCAATTCGACGGAAGGAGGGCGGAATGTTGCGGGTCGTCCTCGAATGGCACCTTCTACCCCTGGAGAGGAACTCACCGCTGCAGGACCTCACGTCAAACGGCAACTACGAAACCTAAGGCAATGATTTTGAAAATGTCACTTTCAACAAATATACAATACCTACTTGAATACTTATACAAATATACAACATCTAATTATACTTAAATAAAAAGTAGGAATTGGCATAGGTAGGTATTATCCCTTTGGTCGAGGTTAACATGATCATTTTTTCAAGATTTTATTAACAATTCTTCCACAAATCCTCATGTTTATCTTTTGTTACCTACGTGTATTTGCATACCTATTATAAGAAAGTGCTGTAGCGTGTGTCCTACATTACATAATACACTCATATAATATATTTCCCCATCATTTTTTGTATTAATCACAGCAGAGGCGTACCAAGGATTTGACTAAGGGGGTTGTCCTAAGCCAAATAGTAAACATAGTATACCTTCTACTTAGTATATAAGAGGAGGAAACCCTTTGGCCGTTTGGAAAATGGTTCTTAATAGAAGAATAACAAAGGAAATGTTTTATAACACAGATGCAATCCAAGATTTTGGGAAATATATTACAAAATTTCCAAGATCAAGGACTCTAAGACCTGGTTCTAACGTAAATCCCATGACAAAGTGTAGCTAATTTCTTTACAATTATCCATCTTAGCTCCTGAATTTATATTCCTTCACCATCAATCACACGTGGGTCAGGAAAATTACGAATATGTAAAGCATTCTGATTTTCTAATATACCACGAAACCTGAACTTCAATAAGGAAAATTTACCATAATTCAATCCAGTGAGAAAAATTAGAAGACAGGTTATTGGCGAGCGGGTATTCCTCGCATGCGTATGCTATGTAACTTAACAGGCAGAATTAAAACCATTCCAAATCGTGAATAAAACACTAAAGCTGTTTCTACCTCAAGAAAACCCGTTTTCTCTTGGTAAGGGGAAAATATAGAGCACAGCTTTACAATGGACATATTTTGCCAGAAAATAGTTTCTATTTCGAAGAAACTAATACGTTTCACCCGCTTAACGTAATGCAAATGAAATAAATCGCAATTTGTGTTAAATATATTTCGAAAAGATGGATGCTTTTACTTAAGTTGGGGCGGATAAAAAAATCAACGGTGTTCTGGCTGTTGTTCCGCGATACTCTGCAGCTACATCTACTCTTTGTTTTCGAATCAAAGTCTCTATATCCTCTTCTGAAGTACATTGGAATGGTACATGGTGTTGGATAATAATAGTAGTTGAGTAACAGTGTTAGAGAACATTAGAATTGGATACATAGTTAATCGACAGAGCATAGCATCATGTGACAACATCTATTATCGTTAACTGCTCCTAATCTGCATTATTTTCTCAGTTTTATAAAACAAAATTAATTTATTAGGCGTTATGAAGCATTACCAAGCATAACGAACTCTGACGTTTACAAATTAGAATTGCTTTTAAGCGATTAGAGAAATTTCATCTAGTAATAAACTAGAAAGTATTAAACGTGGTGAAGGTTAGTCAGAAGGTTCAAGGAAGGGATGGCGGAAGTAACTCATTATGTTTTAAAGTAGAGAAGATTCCAGTTCTACAATGCTATGAAACTAGAGACTATACAACATCGTTCATTGCAATCCAGGAACAACAACCCATTAAAAGAAACTGGATCTTCGCAAAACCATGCCGTTCAAGATAAACGAAGTGTCGGTACGGGAGGTTTGTTGAATATCACACTGCTATTTAAATGTGTATATCACCCCGATCTCTTTCAAAATAAATAAATAAGGAGACTCGATTACGACAACGAAAGCTTGTTTACACTTCACTGTAGTTTGCGTTGGTAAGTCTTAACTTTTTTAACTATAATATCCTTCATTTTTAGAAAAAGCCTGCACAACAGTGACGTTTCTCTTAATTTGAAACTATCCCAGAATATCTTTAAAGCTTTATTTAGTTTCAGAATTATACTACTCAGAGCTACAATAATTGTGGGCTATAGAAATATCCAGAAATAAAGAAATGCTTGAGAAACGAGGTGTTCACAATTCAAGAGAAAAGAGAATTTCGCAAAATTTTCTTAAAAGTTACTCTTAACCTGTACAGGAGCTCCAGTATGATGATTGATGCTGGGAATCACTTGGCAGAATATGTCATTAACCAAGACTTTAGGCAAGGTCTGTCAAGGGCTTAGTTCTGTCTTCACGTAGATAACCTTCTGAAAAACAGAAAGAAGAAAATGCAGCACCTTGTATAGCCTTCCGAGAACTTGATTAAAATGTTCCCTGCCGATGATCAAGTATTTCTCCAAACTGGAGAACATAAATTGCAAATGATCTATTATTTAGAAACACTGAGCAAAAGGTTTAACCTGAATATTTCAAGAGAATAACCAAACCAAAGGAAGTTTTAGAAAGTAATCACATAAAAAATTTTTATAGGAACAGGTGCCTCATTTCAAGTGTTAGGGATGCAATATGACGTACAACGAGGACAGAGATAAAAGAAATGAAATTAACTTTTTCGTGATAACATGTGGGAGAATAAGAAGAAATTTCAATGGTAAAATCAGGAAAGAAACCCAGATAGTGATTCATATATTATTGGCAATTTTAAAAACTTAGTTTTCATCCGAATGTTATGCAGCGAAACAAAAAGGAATCAAATAAACACAGTCGTAGGAAATAAAATTTCTTAGGACCGTGTACGGCTGTGCAACGTCAGACAAATTATGGAACACGTCATTAAGAGAAGGCCTAGGTGTACAGCAAACCTAAGGAAACTTACCCAAAGCAGGCGTTGGAGTATCATTTAGTTGGTAAAAAAAGGGTCGCAACACCATGAAAGGGATGGTAAAAGTGAAGTCGGAAGATTCCTAAAACCTAAACCAGAAAAGAGGAAGAAGTAGCGTAGGTTATAAGGCATAGGAAGACATCTAAGATTAGGTAATTAGGCATTGGATAACATCTAAGAATTGGTAATTTTTTAAAAAAATATACCTTAAACCGCACCTTAGCATACTATATATACAAGGAAATTTTTAACATTGTAAGTTCACCAGCAAGTTCTTGTAAAGGCTGCGGAATACTGCAGCAAGCTGTCGAGAAACTACAGTCTGAATGGAACTTAATCATGCCGAACATGTATAAAAAAGAATGTCGAGATCAACCTCGAAATCTTATCGAAAAATTCAATTTTATAGAAAGTTATTGACAGAACTCATTTACTGCTCAAAACCTTAATACATACCTTTTGATAAAAAATGAGTAAACGAATGCAATACATACCAGACTCAAGAAAAAAGCTGTATGCCGAAGTGGACCGCGTAGTAACACTTAGATTAACATGCGTTTGGTATTCCGAAAACAAATCTCTCTACGGTTATATTAAATAGAGAGAAATATCATCGAGTCGCTCCATCAAGCAGTATTCGATACATAACTAAGTGATGAGGCGTAGTTATTCATTGAATAAGATCAACGAAATCGCGAGAATGGCTAAGTTGGAGGCGATGGAGGCCTTCCATTAAAACATTCTAATTAAATAACTGTTCCATCACGAGAAAGTTTTGCAATGCCATGAACGACGAGAATCCACTTTCAGAGGATCGCGTCGCATTCCTCTTTACCATGTATGATTACTAGAGCATAGCATGAATCATCTATGAATGGAGCTCAGGAACGAAAGCAACCTTTTGCGAGGAAGGGCAGTTACCACCACTAGCCGAACTTTCAAGCGATAGAAAATAGATTCCAGAGCTATGAGTGAATTCTTTTCTTTCTTCTTCCTTTCTGCATTCTTTTCATCTTAAGAAACCTCACTCCAATTGTGTTTCCGGTGGCAAACAAAAGTAGTTACGATTGCAAAGTGTGTGTTTTTTCTCTGCAAGCATTACCCTTTCTCTGTAAGTTCTGTTTCGGAAGCACTTCGTCTGCATATCTTACCGACTTCCCCACCAACTATACTCCCTTATCTATTTCATCACAAGCTTCTTTGACCATTTCTTCGGTATATATGTCAAAAAGTGATGGTGACAAAGGACAACGTTGTCTTACTCCCCTCTCTAACCCTCTCTTCCCATTCTGATTACCCATTAGCTACCCTTACACATGCAATTTTGCATGAAAAACGACTCGAATCTTTTCAGGCCAACCAAATTTTCTTCATTTTCAGAAGGAATCTTAATGCGACTTAAATTGTAAAAGTATCTTCAAATCCTCACGGAATGAATGATGTAATCACTATTGAGATGAAATCCTGAGGCTTTGTAGAGTGATTTCTAAAAAGCCTCAGGTCCCCTTAACGACAAATACCATAGTTCAAGCCAAGCTCATATATTTCCCTTAAGATTAAATAGATAATTTGGCTTATTGGTATGAATGAATGAGAGAATATATATAAATAGACATCTTCAGAGATTTTAGCGTCAGCGATTACGAATATTTCATGACATTGCTTCGCGTGGTTCGACTTACGACCATTTCGGGAAAAAGTTACTAATCGAATTTGATGGAATTTTCAAAGTTATTTCGATATGATGAAGCTACTCTGCGTTTCTTTTCGTCCAACATATCTAAACTCAACTGTGTATGCCGCCTTTCGTCGCGTGGCAGCGGGTGCATGAGTCACGACTTCCCTTAATATGAAACACGGAGCTTAGAAAACTATTCCATTATTGAGTTATGTTTGAATTTTAGGATATTCTTAGATTAAGAGGGTAAAAACTGAAAAGTACGTACCCATCTTCCGAGAAAGAGAGTAGTGACAGTATTCTGAAACTTCAACTTCAGTCGACTTTGCCTAGCAACATAGTAGAGAATTATCCTGTAGCGCGGGCGAATAGCACACTGCAACTGCCACACACCTTTCTTGCCGCACAAAGACGAACTTATCCGGTCACTAGAAAGGAAATAAGGCATTGTAAACACTAAGGTTGACATAAAACCATCGAATCGGAAGTTCGTTGCAATCGCGAAGAGTCATCCGTAAGATATAAGACCCATAAACATTGAAAAACTAGGACTTTTCAAAAGTTTTTACATTGCCAAGCTGTCCAACGTTGAGAGACGCCAGCAGAGACAGGTCCGCTCCGTTCAACTGCTCCGACTGCTATGAGTCAACTTCAGAAAAGTGACCGCACCGATTCCGCCAAAATCGAGTTCCTGAACAGTCATACCATCGCTACGAATTTTAGGATGAAGGGCGGTATGTGATTTCTCTTGTTCCATCATAGCAAAGCCTGGATAAATATGTCTGGGAGTTTAGGGATACAATTTTATGATTCGAATGCATATTGTACAATCATAAAAGTGGGTTTAGGCGATAATTCAGAAATATTCAATAATCTAAACTTCTCCAATTCTTTAATTTTGCTAATGAATGTGTTTTAACGAATTTACTCTTTTCAATGGATTATCAATAAGGATTGGTGAGCTAAATTTTCAACATACATTCACATATATCTACATTAGATTGAAAATTATAAGGATTATTGGATGAAAATCTTGGATAAAATCATTGTAATCAATTTCGTATTACCTACAAGTGGAATCATTTGGGTTTCCACAAAATAAAACTTCATAGTTTAACAGTCTTACCACATAAAATTTTATGAGAAATGCTAAATTTTCCTACATTCTTCATTTCAGACTAATATACGAGGAACAGGGAACTGTTATTGCTGGTAAATATCCTCAGGGCTCCAATGAGTGTGGGCTATTGATTACATACTACAGATGTTTCCATAAAATTTCTTACATTTAAACTGCACTGTATCCAATGATTTAAAATTCCACCTTTTCTTATAATCTCCAACTGTATTTATTACGTAAAAGAATATTTAAATTTATTGAATTACTTTCTTCTTACCATCATCTACTAATTTCATTTTATTTATTGTTCAGTGTGAATGAATACTTTAGTTACAAAAAATATTATGTCTCCTAAACTCTGAATAAAGAACATCATCTATTACATAAGATGCTTTTCTTGATTCCAAAGGAGAATGCGATTTTTATGGCACCATGACCTTAAATTCTAATTTCATGTTTAACACCATTACTCACTAATTATGTAAGTCAAGAGGAGGACATGATAGATGTAATCAATCTAGCTGCTCGACATCTAACATTTTGATCCACGTTCTTTGACGTGAAACAAACAGTGATTTCAGAGTATGCAATTGTGGCCGTCAATCAACAAGGTGTTATCAGACCCTAGTCAAAGGTAAAAAAGTATTCTGAAAATCAGTTACAGCATTTTAGGAGAATGTAAAATTCCCTTGTCATGAAAATCTTCTCAAATCTTTATATAAGGTGTTAAAAATCTATGCCATGGATTACTTTTAAGAGAAATGGGAATATCTGCCATAAAGCTTCCTTCCATATTTGGGAGTAAATAAAAGTCAATCAAAGGATTAAGCTATTTAATACATTTTTAGTAAAGGATAAGTTTACAGAGAGAGACATTTTAGAAAATTCTAATGATTACAAAGTCTGATAATATTTTATTTCATTTTAGACACCTTGGATAAGCTACACTCTTATATAATTAGAGCTCTTTCTCTGCTCAAAGTGCATGAAATGCAAACCTCCAGCTTCAATAATCTTGATAACTTTACAGACTGTCATCATCATCTATTGTCTAATTTCAGTAAAAAACAGCAGCTTAAGTAGATTGAAATATGTAACATTTCTAAGGAATGATCACAATTCTTGTGCATACAAGTGGCATCAAAAATTGGTACAAGAAATATAAAGACTGCAAGTTATAAATGTGTAAGGACCTGCTCATGAAATGAGAAACATTTAATTAAAGATATATATAAAAGTTGTGGAAATTGTAAGGAGTACTTCATTCAAGAAAACTAAAGCTAAATATTTCTCCACAGTAAATGAAATTCATAATAGTCAAGTTCTTCATTGTTCATTGAAGATGCAAAATATAGAAGATCATTTGCAACACTCTTTGATTGCCATCTGAAGAAGAGCAGGTCCACCCAGTTCCTCTACTCTCTCTGATAGACTGCCAACATATGTAACTCCTCCATTTAAATGTCTGTAACTTTTGGTACAGGAGAGACAAAGAAATATTCATTAAACATGACTGATTTTTAGCTAACCCTTTAGGTTTGACAATTTCTTGTATTTGCTATGCCTTCCCTTGACTGAGGGAACTGCCTTCATCTCATTTTCCCTATAACTGTGTGCAAAAGATGATTCTTTCTTCAACTGGCAAGTGGTAGCAAGTATAGACCCTCATAATCCGGATAGACCTCAATCCTAAGGATTCAGTCAACAGTTACTGCCGAGAAATTAAATTACTTCATATTATTGGATATTTGATTGCCAATTTTTATTTATTTAATAGGAAATTTTGATTCAATATGCAGTTCAGATTACTTTCTTTGCAGTATTCTGTTAATTTTGATACCAAATAATATTCAAATATCTCAATTATAACAATACTGACTAATCACGAAGAAAGTTAAATTCACCCTAGGGCAGCCAACAACGGAGATAAGTAGGAAAAACATTAGAGGGGTTAAAGATAGCACCTTTTATATTTGGGTTTTCCCAGGTAAGTAAAAACCCTTTTGAGATAAACCCATTCCCGAAGAATGGAGAGGACTTAGTGATTGGACTCTTCATTGAAAGGCAGGGCCATAAAATTGAAATAGCAGGTCGAAAAAAAAGAGACAAAGTTTCTCCAAGTGCCGACAGAGGCAAACGTCTAGGGCGACTCCCGGGAAACGGATAATCGATTAGCAGTCACAAGTTATTCAGAATCCCTAATGCGGCTTTCAAAAGCAAAGTTTTCATGATCAAAAGGGGTCCAATGCTTGAATCGCCCTAGAGGTTTGCCGCTGTTGGCACTTGGAGAACCTTTGTCTCTTAGTTCATTGACCGACAAGTTCCTATTATCTTTCTTCTAGGTCAACACATGCAAGAATGTTTACCCACATTTGCCTTTAGAAAACATACAAATATCTTTTCCGCAGTTTAAGGGTCAGGTGATTCTGCAAAAATTCATTCAACGAAATATGTAGTTCTTTTCAAGATTTATAACATACAATGTTCTCAACATAATTGTCAAAAAAACATACATTATCTCAAATGAGCTAGCTATGTTATATGATTTGAAGATACTATTGGCCACACAAATGTTCAGACTTTATTCTGAATTTACCCTTAATTCTCATTGATTAGATTCATAATTATCCATCAAGCTATTATCTATCGAAAAGAATTTCCATTTTGATTAATCCATGAAACCTTTACAGCTACATGGAGTATGTTAATATGTGGCTGCTACCCTGAGTAAACATTTTCATCATTCATGGAATAGCCAAGTAGGTATGGCATTTGTATTTAATGTAGTACATCCTTGTTTCAATTCCCAGTTTGTTCTGTATATACTAAATGACATCAGCAGGACTTCTAGAATAACTTCTCCTGCCTCAATAATTAATTTGTTGAATTTCAACATGGAGAAGAAGTAAGAAACTCAAAATACCTTAATAAGTCTAAAATCTATTTTAATATTATTTTATCTAAGAGGATCTTGCACACAGATATGAATAAGCATTGGCATGGGATAGCCAAAATCTCATTTATCACTAATTTATTTTTATGTACTTTTACTACTCAATTGAGCATGTTAATTTGAATCTCTCTCATTGCTGTACAATTTCATTGAAGAATTAGATCAAGGCTATTACCGGATTGTCAGACAAAAAGTTCTCATTTTGGATATCAGTCACAAGCTCCCCTAATAAATAACTTTTCTTATGCAGGCTAAATCCATTGGTAACACATTAACAGTGTGTAGTTTCTAAGAATAAAAAATTAGGCAGACTGGTATAACACTATAAACCAGTTAAATCCATATTGCAGATGGTGAATGACTCATCTGCAAAACATTTTTCAGAAGATACTTTTAGTTTTCCAATCAGTATCCTATGATAGGAATGTCAACTGTCTTAGTTAATAAAAAATATTACCTGCAATATTCAGTTTGATTTCCTCTTCTGTAGCTGCTTGATTTGGCTTGGGAAGAATGTGAGCTCCAGAAGTTGAAGTGGTCAGTAGATCAGGAATCCAAAGTGTTAAATGTGCAGGTGCTCACCAATCACAGTCACAATTTCAAAATGGAGAACACCTGGATATAGAAAAAATCATATTAACATAATTCAAAGACAGCCAACATGGAATAAAGTAAAAGAAGAGACATTTTCTTAGACAAGACACTTCCTGTAAAACAAGAGATATTTTTAATATCTGTTATAGCATATATCAATCCCTTCAAACTCATAATCTACCAATAGCAGTAAAACCAGCTGAACATTCTTTCAAGAGGATAAAGTGAAAGCAACATCTTATCATCATAACTTGGCTTTGTAATTCTCTTAGGCTTTCATTATATTTTTAACAAGGGTCTGCTTTTTGTATGAAGAGAAAGCCGCAGTTTTATGATCAAGGTAACGCTCACAAAGCAACGCACTCCCTTTCTCATTTTTTCAGTATGTTTACAAATTGAGATTGCAGAAAAAGGTAACAAAAGCAGGCAAATTTTACATCACTTTCTGCCATCAGAAATAGTGATTACGGAATTCTCACCCTAACTTTCAATTTATATCAGCTCATACAGCGAGTTGGTGATTGTTCTCTTAAAAAAAACCTCAACATTTTCACATAAAATAAGTAATTACAATGTAGAATTTTACAAGGAAACACTGCACACAAGGTAAAGGGTGAGTGGGAGACCCTGACGATATCAGCCGATTTCGTATTCATGAATGAGGGGAATGATTGGCCTTAGTGCATTGCAGAGCATCTGAGAATGGGAATAATCTGTCTTATGAGGGAAAATGATTGTCTTAAGCATTAAAGCATTATTTTATCCATGTAATTCATTTGAAAGGCACAAAGAGAAAATCACCTACTAAGCAAGAGCATCTTAAACAGGTATCACTGTTGTTGTAAATCCCTTACTTT
This sequence comes from Pachydiplax longipennis, assembly GCA_036926295.1. Classification (NCBI taxonomy): domain Eukaryota; kingdom Metazoa; phylum Arthropoda; class Insecta; order Odonata; family Libellulidae; genus Pachydiplax; species Pachydiplax longipennis. The sequence continues at coordinate 4,428,205 of JAVFKF010000035.1, read as the reverse complement.
TTCATAGGTGTTGTCAAATACTACTTTAAGCTAATAATTTATGTTTAGTGACTCGATAACCTATCATAGAAATTTCTCTATGACGCAAACCGAAATCGCACGGATATATTTCCTCATATAGAACTTCCTTCGTTTAACGGAAATTATGTTTGTGCATATTTGTAAAGAAATTTCATTCCAACACGAAGGATTGCTTGCTTGATACGAAATTTGCATTTATTCATCGGTCCGTGTTAAAATTTTTCTACCATTTCATAGGTAGAAAAAAAAGTTGCGAAACTTGCAATGCATCGGAAAGTTAATACGATCAGGGTATTTTTGAAAATATATCTTAAACCTCACGGAAGCATACGATACATGCCAAAATCATACTTCAAGGATTATCGAAACACTACAGATATTCATTTTAATAGAACATTCTTCACTGTCATCATTAGTATCACCTCGATGAGCCTCGAATGTTTCAGGCCATCCTCAAGGTAATGGGAATAAGATTTTAACATCACTCATCCCAGTTTACTCTTTTTCTGTATAAAAATGAGATTTAAAACGATTTACTTGGGAAGTAACTCCGTGTCTATTGGGAGAGATTTCTTATAAACAAGGATAATCGAAGTAGGAAAATATTAGGCAACTTACAGAGAATGAATTTCTCTAATTTATGATGAATTCGGTGTCTTCTTGTAATGAAGGAGGGGTTTCTTCAAGAGCAGCTGCAGCAACATAAATACGTACCTTTCGTTTAAAAATGAGTAATCGCGAGCAAAAGAGTAAGGAACCTATCAAAGAAAAGCTGCAGGTATTTGACGAAGTGGATCGCATAGTTAAACTCAGATTGTTCGTTCGTTTGGTATTCCGACATCAACACTCTCTATAGAAACGCATAATCGAAAAAAAAATCAATGAATAGGTCAGCAGTGGACACAGAATTGACCGATTTCACGCAATTTATCATGTTGAAGAAGTATTCCTAAATTCCTTTGAACATATGCGGTCAGGGGATATAACATTCAGTGGACATACTCTCCAGGAAAACGCAAATTCTACTGCTACAAAATTGGGAAAGATAACTTCTATTACTCTAGGTGAATTTATTTCTTAGCGGGAAACGCGAAGTTAATTTTCTCAAGCCTTTATACACATGTAGGCAGCGTAAGACGGGTTACCTTTGAAAACAATGGGTTCTGTACTGTTCATCATTCTCTGAAACCACATTTTATGGAACAAAAATGATCCTTTACCAAAAGTTCAATAAATTTACTAGCACTGTTCCTCATAACTCTTAAAATAGTTTCGAAGGCCAGAGAATTTTTTCCAATGGCGCAGTGCTGATAAGTTTTTTAAAATTCATTTGCAGGAGTAGAGCGACCCCTTTAATCGAAATATTGTGGCGTGAAAGATAAGTAGGACAGCTGCTTTTGAAAGAGGTATATGTTACGGAGGACTTAATATCAAGGGAATAGTACTCCAATGTATGCTTGAAGTTATTACTAACTCTTGATGAAAAATCAGTTCTGTGACGAGGAATAAAAGCTACTTGCCAAACCTATTGTGCTTCATGTATATAGAACAATTTAGTGAGACTTCTCCTAGAAGAATTCGCCCATCATCATTTCAGAAATATTTTATAGGAATTTAACGAAATGATACGAGTATTTTTATTAAATGAACTTTAGAAGCCATTAAAGTACTCTATCTTGTTACAATAAATTCCACGAGAAATAATTTTTCATCTGGAAAATAAAAGGTATGCTATCACATGAACGTCCTTTTCACTTTCACCATATTGAATGACCGCCTTTTATCTATTATATATAGCTACTTCTCTGTATACTCTTATAGATTCATCAACGTGAACGTTTTACGACGTACTGGCCCCACCCTCTAGATACCACAATAATTCAGACTTCGACGCTAGCTATAATGGTTTAGATACCAGAATGTCCCAAAAATCGGAATCTTACCATAGGAATGCTATGTGCGGATTTTTGAAAATTATTTGAGGCACTTTTCGGTAAGATAGAAGAACCAAAAGCTCGCAGGGTGGAGTTGAGATACTCTTCTATGGTTCCAATGGTGGAAATGTAACCAATTGAACGTGAGTTCGACGCCAGATGGGTGCGTGAAATTCTTTCGTAAGAAATGCATTGCTGCAAATATTGAGGTTTTTTTAAATACCTTCCCGATAAGCTGGAGGATAAAACCCGGTAACAGAGGCAATTTAAAGAGTTATTTCAAGCTGTTTACCGTTTCTCTAATGGTCCTTGGTTCGATGCAAGTGCCTCATTTCGATTCTACCATACATTTCAAACGGGGATAACGGAATCTGATTTTAGGACCTTCCCGATAAGATATTGAATGAAAATTTTGGAACCGGTCAGAATGGCACTTATCTAATATTAATATTCAATTCTCACTCAGCAGAGAGTTCCACGCATGGCTGTCTTTTGTGCGAATTTTCTAAAACTGTATTAGGACCTTTCTCGGTGCGATAGAGCATTCAAAATCGCGGAGTTTGCCGATAAATTGGTCTTCATAGCATCAGTTGAAGGAATGTTACCAAACGAGGGTTGGCTCGAACCTAGAAGGTCCCCGGTTCGGCTCCAGAACCGGGGACCTTAAATCTCACATAAGATATATACGGTGGATTAAAGAAAATTTATAATCGGACATTTCCAAAGAATATAATGTCCGTATCCCAGAATGTGAGTAGCAGTCAGTGTGAGTGAGTACCTTTTACAAAAGCGGTTTATCGTTTCCCTGATGATCCTTTGTTCGTCGCCAGGATGCTAATTGCATTGTACCGTACAATTAAAGGGAAATTCGGAATGTTAGTACCTTTGTGTTACCATATCGATACGAAATTCAGCAAACAGTAGAAGGGTCTTTACCGAAACTTAATCGGCGACAACGTTTACTGCAAGGACCTTGGTTCGATACCAGACCTGGTATATTTTCCCGTTTAAATCTACGCTTTGCTGAATTTAGGAATGCTTTTGCAAGCAGTTCTGAGCGTGATAGGATGTTTTGGTAAACATTCAAATAATATCTTGCAATATGCAAGCAACTTATAACCGTGTAAAAAATTCTCAATGCTATGTACAAAACTGCCAGAAACTAACTCAAATATTTATGTGCCAAAACGTTATTGAAATATCTTCAATACCTCTATGTATATAATGTTAAAAACATCACATAGTTACATGCAGCATTATTATTACATCTAAAGTCTGGAAGGTTATGTAATTTTATGTCGCTGAATTTTGATTTCTAAGGTTTAATAATGCTTTTATCCCATGAAATGTTCTTTCCCATACATTTCATATGGCTTTATCTTCCCCACTAATAATTTCTTGAGAGTTGAACACAACAATCTCCTCAGTCACTCCTAGCATATACTGGTAAAGCTACACAAATTTGTCGTTGTTATTGTTCGATTGCGACAATAAAACGGTTATATGCTACCAAAATAAAAATCTTTATTCAATTTTCTTTCTTATGGTAAGGGTCTAGACTTAGTAGGACAATTATTTCTAATTTAATTTCTTAAAAGACCAAAAGTCTGCAGTAGATCGAAACGAACTTTATGTGCCTTTCTTACGAACATATTCTAGTCTTTTAGTGTCAAACCAAGGATACTTTGGTAGAAAAATATAGATATGTTATAGTCCATTCTAACACTAACGAATCCCCAAATTTCTATTTCGTCGGGAGGACCGTGAAATTAATGTTTTAAATATTTCTCCCACGTATTTCTTACGGGAGTTAGCGACATCGGATGGACAAATACACAACGGTGATTATTAGATAAGATTCCATTATGAAGCACTCAATTTTAATGACAAGTTTCCAAGATGCAAGATTTATCCATGTGAATCATAGACTGGTTTGACTCTATATGATTCATTTCTTTGGGTATATCGAAGCTACTCATTCTTCAGAACTTTTGTAGAATTCATATTTCTTAATATTGTTTTGAGGTTGGTTGTGATATAATGTAAGCATCTGAGACACGAGTAATTTGGATTCTTTTGTTCCCTTGAATGATAAGAATAGATTTTTACACAGTTCGGCTTCATTACATTCTGACTCAGTGAAGAGAAATAAGGCAAATTATGTCATTATTTATATGTCCTCATTCCTTCCAATTACTCATAGAAGGCTGTCCTTTGCGTACATTCCATACCAAACGACAATACTGCGAATTTCTGTGTATATTTGCAGATGTATTTCACAAGGCTGGACAAGTCATTGAGTAGCTTACGTAACATGACTGTCCCCTCATTATATACCATAACTATATTATATACTAAATAACTAAATTACGTGAAAAACAGGTTTAAGGGAGTGTAACTACCTCTTCACTAGTCTTGATAAATTCAGCCCACCAAATACATTCAAAACAAAGCTACATAGCATTGTTCTGTTTTCATTATTTTCTCCTAATGTTCCCACGAATATTTGTTTCTTTTATACTTAATGCATAAGTTTATTTAATTGATTCAATATGAAATCTATTATACTTAGTAATTTTTGTAAGAGATTTGTACCTGCTCTATTTTGATTAATTTAAGATTGTGAGAATCGTCCTAAAATTTAAAAAATAAGTAATAAAAATCTCTGCTGCGACTTATAGTATTAACGGTTTGAATTTAACCGATTAGATCGGACATATATACACACACACAATGGCGATTATTATATAAAATTAATAACAATACATATCCACGAAATCTCTGTATTTCTTACGTTCCTTATGTTAGATTTAAATATGGAATTATAGACGCGAAAGAGATCATTTTCATATTAAGATTACAAGTAAATATAGCATAATTTATAAGGAAATTCCATGGCATCTCTTCTTAATAGAATAATTATCAAGCATTTATATTCGTACACCATTCATTGCAACTACGTCACGAATATTTTCCTATTAATTCACTTGGAAATTAAACTACGTAATCGAAAGTGAAGCTATTGTTTTTAGTATTTTTCGAATTAAATTCGAATAAAGTTTGTATGAATAAATTATCATTTAATTAAATATTAAAAATTACGAAAATAGTTTAAACTTTGAGCTGTAGGGGGAGAAAAGGGGGTATTTAGAACGCGAATCGAAACAGCCTCAGCGGCAGCCAATCAGATCTCTCCGTTTTGTTTAAAACTTAATTTCAACGGAAAATCTTCAGTTGATTAGAAGACATCTGATGGTGAAGAACTGCTAAAGGATTTTCAAGAAAACCGTTTCGAAATTCGAATTTCTTTTGAATTTCAGTCGATACGGAATTCAGTTATCGTATTTTAAGTTCTATGTGTTTGTAAATTGTTTGGGATCGATGATTAATTAGTGACTTAACGGTATTTAAGTGTATTTGTAGCGTCAAGACATCCCTGCGACTGCTTTAGGACTTCATCATTGCCTGGTAAGTACCGAGAATTAAACTTGGTTAAATTGATTGTAAATATTCATCGTTTTCGTCATTTTCTAAATGTTTCATTGTGTTCACGATTCATATGTATACGTAAATATGCCAAGAGCATAATTTTAGCTAATACAGGAACATTTACTTAATTAAGTAATTTAAAATATAATAATTTTATTTCATAAACACATAGATATAGAGTTTAAATAGTTAGACATTCTTGGTTATCATAGCAAACCATATCGTAATTTAAAATCATTGTCAACGGCAGCTGATCACTCTCATAACATTCACAATACAGTAATGTCCCATGATTTCACGAATGAATTAATTTGATGTTTTTATTTTTTTTCCAGATTTTGCTATCTCATCTCTGCATTCCTTTCGGAGTTTTGGAAGGACACTGAAGTGGATGAGGAAGGCTTACCAGAGGACCACAAGTGGCGAGTTTTATAATAATTACAATTGATAATGTATAATTTCTTTTATGGAAAATGTAAGAATTCTGAGTTAATATGAAAACCACCTGAGCTTATATAAGATTAAACAATCGGTATTTCCTTGGTCTGCTATTAATTTGAAACAAATATTACCTTAAATTAAGACATAGAAAGTTGGGTGTTATATATAATTATATATATATATATATATATATATAATTAGCCACTTTACGAACAAAATCTTCTTTAGGAATTAGTTCAACTCTTTCTGAGACATTCGGAGTCTCGCACACTTATCTCATACACCCGATGCCAATAACCTTTCCTCTCTCTGCAAACAACTTTCGTTTACATTCAGTGAAAATGTAAACATTGTCATATTTACTTCTAGTGTTTCATGGTAACGACTCAGTGTTATCTCAAGGCCGTGTGACTCTACGTTGCGATGATACCTTCATCGTTACACTTCACTTACATTCTAAGCTATTCTGAAGTTCAAGTACGTTCTTGTTTCCTAAACTAACTTCTTAAACAGTTTACATTGTAACCACTGTTTGTAAACATCACTTTTGGCTGACTTTTCTCTCTTCAAATTGCATCAAAATATATAAGTGACGTTTAAAAAGAGAATGTTTCATATTAATTGCTAAAAACAAAATGAAAAGTTGTTCATTTGATCAAACGATAAGAGTTAAAATTAGAAATTTTCGAGTTCCTGAATGAGTAGATATCGTTTTCGCAATTGTTCCGGGTTCGACACCAGAACATTTAAATTTTTCCTTTACTATGCACAATACGGTTAACGGTGGATTAAATTACTAAATCACATAAAAAATTTGTTCGAAATACGTCCTTCATTTTCTTGGTTTCTTTTTTGTTTCTAATTATCACTCTTGTGCCGTTTTTTTCATTGTATCCGATTACATTCATTATCGTTCATTTCTTCGTAAATCATAAACCTACACATTTTTCTAACAGCTTCAATAAAAGTCTTTTACGAAATCCAAAACCAACGTAAGACGATATGATAATGAAGATAATGAATATTGTTAATTGCCGCAATCGAAATGCTGCCATCAATAAGAAACCATTAAGGTTAAACGAAGGAAGGGCTAGTTAATAATTGTAGGAAAAATAGAAGTTTACGTAGTGGTACGGTAATTTTAAAAGGTAAATCTTAGTGATGAATGTCGTTTTTAATGTTAATAGTAACACATTTCCCATCTGCCATTCAGTATCCCTGAACATTCCATTAGCTCATGACCGTTCTACCACCAAATATATATTCAACTTGAATTATTGCATCACTAAATTAAAATGCATAAAGAGATCATCAAAGTATCTATCCATATGCGTAGACCAAAAAACATAAATGTTACTATATGAACAATACTACATACACAAATCTCCTCTATGATGATGATATGAATTTGTACTTCCAAAGTAAATGCACCCGAAGTAATCAAACTCCAGTCTTTATCGAAATCACTGATTTTCTTAATATAAATATTAAATAAAAGGCCATAAGATTGCAGTCTTAATATTTGTATCCAGAAGTAAGAGTACATATAATGAATAATACATTGGAGAGTGTCGGCTGCAATCCGGCATAAAACTTGGACCTGTTACAAAGGTTCACTCACTCTGAGGTACTCATACAACTTTTTCTGTTATTGAATGCCTACGGTATGCAAACCAGAGGAAGTTTTGACTGCGTTCCAGCTATGCCTATCTCCGATTCCATTTTCTAAATATTTCCCTTTCTATTCAGCTATGCCTTCCGAATCTAGGTCTTTGTCCTCAACGTTGCCATTGAGAATGAAAGAATGGATATGAAGCTTATTTATATATTAGCGAATTCTCCCGTAAGAGTAGCGGAAATAAATTTACTTTATAGAAAATGATCTACTATTATCGTATTTTTCTGTTCCACCAGAAAAACAGCCAAACTAATTGTTATTCAGTTATGCATATATTATATAATAACAAAATTAATGTATAGCATCCGCGAAAACACGTTGTAGAAAGTATTTTTTATTTTGTGGTTAAAGCAATATCACCCTTTATTTTTATTTCTACCTTCTGAATTATTTCGGTGAGAATTTTCCATAATTTTAGAAGGAAGCAATGTATTATTTTAACGTTTATTCTCGACGTGCAATTTTAAGCCAATTACAGTATAAAAGATTATATTATTTGAAAATTTATTTGGCTCAGTCAACATCTTCAAAGGTTTCGAATACTTTACGTAGCGTGTAATGTCGACTGTATTTCCCCACACACTTCTCATGCCATTTTTCTGTATTCGTATGAGCGTAAGGTTCAAGATTTTGTTCCTAGGAGTTGTTTATACACTCAAAATTACACTAATTATACGTCATGCTTCTCAAAATTTCGACCAAAATACGATATTCGACCATGTATCCGACAAAAAAATGAATATTAATTTAATTTTTATTTAATTGTCTCGATTTCGTAGGACCATTATTTTAGATTAAACCCTGCTACAGATAAAAGTCTGCAACCGATGAAAACGAACTTTACGTGCATTTCTTATGGGAGTGTTTCGGGTCATCCAGAGAATCAAGGATACTTTTGATAGACAAATATCAATATCTATTACTCCATTGGACCTTAAATGACTTCGTAAATATAATCCCATATCACGTCCGTTAATGCATGAAATTAATGTTCCTATATTTCTCCCATGAATTTCTTACGTAAGTAACTGACATCGGATAAATAAATACATACATATTGAGGATGATTATATAAGATTAATTTTCTAGTGTTATAATAATTATAGAGGCTTACAAATTCTATGTGAGAAACAAAAGCAGGGGAATTTAATTAATATTTCTGTCAAAATTTTAAATTAATTATTACCTAGATCTACATAAATACCATGTAAGCCAACTTTTGCATGTAAATTTGAGAGTGATTGTCAGTTTGGTCGAGGAATATACTCTATTCGATTCGAATTAACAAGAACGTCGATAAAATGAAACAAAAATTCGGTAAACTTTTGAGTTTTAGAAAACCAATCTCCTTGTTGGCCAATGCCTTTAGACTAATTTAAAAAATCTTAAAGACATCAAGGGTTTTCTCTAAGAAGTAGATGATTGACATTCGGAAATTATGGCCTACATTTTACCTAATTTACAGTGGGCTAAATTTTCGGTTTGATATATGTAACAAAAAAGATTTCCATTAAATGATAAATTATTTTACGATCATTTACTTGCCCCTTTAGATTTTCAAATCATTAGAGTGTAATCTGCTCTAAAACCATAAGCTAAAATATACAAATAAAGGTTATGTCGAGTTTGCATGTGCTTCAATTCATCAATGAGTTACCATTTCAAGTAATTTCATTTTTTTTCTTTCCTATTTTTCTTTCTTTTCCTATGACTGAAAGAAGCAATTCTGGGGCAACTGGTAACGGAAGACTTAAAGAACAATGTACGCATGGTGTACACATCTCATGCAGTGGATTGCAGTCTCAGGGATATGAAGAAGCTGATGAGTCAAGGTTAAAGGATGCAGAAATAACCAAAGGACACGAAGAAATAGATGGTGACGCAATGGAAGGGTGCAGGGCGAACATCATTGAAGATAAAATGAAATGAAATATAATAAAATTCTCTTGATATTCTTATGCAAGGGTTGATTTTTTTATTGTTACCTTCAATTATATTTCTAGACATATTGCTAAAGTAATAGGTTTCTCTTCGATGTAAAATCTAATTATGATATTACATTAATATCTACAAATCCTAGATGAAATATATATTTTGATTGACGTATAAGCATATTTAAGTTTATATACTAATAATGTTTTGTGAAAAATACTAATATTATTAAAGATTTTAATGATTCCATCCTAGGCCATATAAAACCTTGATTAATGTATAGACGTTCAAATATGTAAGGCCAGGAGAATTTGTACTCAATGATATTTTCTAATGAATTCCCCTAATAAATATCAGCCTTTGGGAATAAAGAGGAGAAAAAGGGAAGGGAGAAGAAGTGGCAGAGGTTTACTGAGGGAGGGATGTTTTTTCTTTGAGTGTGAGAGTATGAGGAGAGCATCTGATGACAGATACACACTTCTTTACAGGTGTATATGTTATGTGCTGCTACATCATACTCTGACACACACACGTGTGTGTCTCTGAGTATGAAAGGACGTGAGAAAGTGTGTGTGCTTACGCGTGGGGGAATAACATCTCCCAGTTTACCGTCGTATATAACAAAGCGTGTCACGTAAATGTCCAGAACTATTTCGGAAGATTTCCTTGCATATCAAGTTACGGAAATGAGTTCTTTAGCCATACGCTATATATCAAGTCTGTATCTTCCCAGAAAGGTGCTCATCAAACATACGAATTTCCTATTTAAGTATATGGTAGAAATTTAGAAGGAAAGCACCATATTTCCGAAGAAATATAAAACCCAGACCAAGATGGGAAACCACGGAAATTTTATAATGTAATATGAAAGTAAAATAGTTAATATTTAATTCTTATATATAATTATTTAAATATAAAATATATTTAATATAATGTAAAATAAGTCTTATATATATTGATCGATTGATTCTGTAGATAAGTTTGAAATCGGGGCGGATACAGAAATTTGAGAGAAATAGATTTAATACGAATCCCTAAAATACATAGGAAATGTTTTCTTTGTTTATTTTATGTAAACAATCAACTCATGTTTGAGCTACTCTAATTTCTCAAGCTAAGGTTTATTGTCCCCCATAAATCGTAAACTGCACGACTCCTAAAATTTCAAGATTTCTTCATTCTCTCCGTAAAGAAATGAACTTCCTAACTAAGAGTACACGACAATTGACAATTCCAATAACTTTTCCTCCCGTTTAAAACCGTTTTTAAATTATCAGACGGGTAAAATTGACGATGATTTTATCGATCATACTATCGCCAGACTCACCGAATTTGTAAACGTTACTTTTGCAAAGAACTCGAAGATAAAGAAAACAGCCACCTCAGTCTCCCCCATTTCCAATTTAGATAATATATCGACTAGAACAGCACCAAAAAGCAGTACCGAAAACCGCTTTTGTCGTACCCTCTTTCGAGAAACGTCATTCGAAAAGACATTGCCAGTTTCAAAAATGAGAAAATCGAACCAGAAATTGACGATCTGGATGACAACAGTGATTTTAACATGAAGATTTGGAACTTCGTAGGCAAAATCAGGGACAGAATATGGCGGCCCCGCTCATCGACGAAAATGGAGTAAAAGAGTCTGACGCGGAGAAATGCACTTTGTTCGCGGAAATCCTCATTTACCTTATTCAGGGAAGGGGAACGTAAACAAGAGAAACGTTATCGCAGAATAATACTTCTTCGTCCGAAGGCCACAGAATTCAACGCAAGCGAATATACTCCGACCACCTTTATGCCACCATTGACGGAGATAACTGAGATATGCCCTCATCTGCAAGCAGGCGGCGCACAGTGGGCTGGAATCGAAAAAAGCTGGACAAGAGGCCAAAAATGGTTTTTTTGAGTACGGTTCGTAAAATATGTAGCAAAACTCACTGTCCGTTCTCAATCATCAGCAAGTTTCATCGCATTACCACTTAATGTAGAATTTAATTTGTCTTGAACCGGAGAGGTGATTAAATTTCACATGGAATCCAATTAAACGTAACAATATGAGTAATTTTCCAAAATATACATTATCCAAATTAAACATGATATTGCCACAAAAACGCCCTATTTATCTCGATATTTAAAAGATATTGCGAATCAAAGGAAAGATCATCCGAAAAACGAATCACTTCGCTCAATAAATGAAAATTCTTCCAAGATTACCCTGAAATCGACGGAAAAATGGATGATATTGCTCGCTGTATGAATATTCTTTCAAAACAAGGCGGATATTGGTAGATAAACATCGTACTTGGCACTATATTAAAAAAAATCCATAATAAGATTTAATCGACCCAATGTCGGCTTATTTAGCTCGGCATTTAAAAATTATCTCACAAAATAAAAATGATACCGCCACAAAGACATCGTATTTTCGGTGATAATTAAGCATCTTTTATTATGAAGCTGAACAGGTTCCAAAATCAGCTTGTTTAACCGGATATTAGTGAATTTTTCCAAATAAAGGCTACAAATCGCCGGAAAACCTGCATTTTCGTCTCGATATTTGAAAAATTATCCGAAATAATGATGAAATCGCCCCAACAAGCAAATAATAATAATTTGAAATTCATGTGTGATGGAAAGAGATTTCGACAATCGCATTTTATTTTTTAAGAGATATAAGGATGAAAAACGTAAACGAGCAGATCGAGTGAATTTCTTAACATATGGAATCTTTTCTGTGACTGCAATCTAAGATCGAGGATAGCAAAATGTAACTAGAAAGACTATCGCTCATTCTCTGTCCGGACTACAGTTAGGGCGAGCTGTAACTTCAACATTTTCCCAAGATATAGATATTGATAATATTCAATCAAGATTCATATTCACATCGCGTGTTTTATAATTATCTCAGTTCTAAAGTAAGAGGCACCTCAGATAAAAATTTCTTTCATGACACTAATAATATATGAATTTCTAAATATCGGATTACGTTAGAATGGCTGAATGCATTCAAAAAGTTCAATGACACACGTATTAATCTCTAAGATATGTAAGAGTTAATATTAAGCAAATCATGGTGTTATGAAATTCATTCGCTTTAGGACGATGTATGTTATTTCCGTACATTATGTTAATGAAATACGTGAATTAAACGATAGATTAACTTCAGGTTTACCTCTACTTTTCGATAATAATAACAGTAACAATTAGGAATCAAATGTCATGCATCATTTATCCGATGCTTATAGAGTAAATAAGTGAATGAAATACATGAGGACATAGTCCCAATCTTATTTGGAAGAATTCACCGATGAGTCAATTTATATATGCACCATTAACAGCAATAAACCACGCTATTCCTAAACGAAGCCCTTATGAAATTATTTTGGCAGTAGCATTGATTTCTTTCTGATATCATCTCTAATTTAATAGAAAATTACTCTGGAACCGATAATAGCGAAGTGTACGTGTTTTTCTCGTGAATTTTGGTGTGGGTGCGATCTGGGGACGATAAAGTAAATAAGATTTAAACTGCTATCTGCGCTGGGAGTACATTTTAAGTCATCTAAAGTGCGAAAGTCGTGCAGCTTTTGGTAATCGAATAAAAGTTATCATGCACTTATTCACACACATTATGCATATTCATATTAGATAATGTTTTTATTTTGAATTCAGCCATTTTAGCACTGATAACGTGGAAATTGTATTGATGTCTATGATCGTAATGTTAAATTCTAATTATTTAATCGAAACCAATCTATTAATACAAAGAGATAATTCAATTTATGATTATTGGAATTGTTTATACTGTAATCAAAAATTATTAAAAAGATAATGAAATAAGCTTTTATTTTGACGGCAATGTACTGACGGAGTCAAATTCCCGTACATTTTTATTTTCATAGTTTTATATTCAAATTTTACAATGGAAGGTTTTGTGCAAGAAAATCGACCTATTTCAAAATAAGATCACTTTAACAGTCCATTGGCTATTCAAAAAGGTTATTAAATTTAACAAGTGTTTATTTTGACTTCTGACCACTGACCTATCTTCTGATAGCTATTCGCTATATATCCAATATGAAAGTCTTTGCTATGATACTGCTTAAGAATAAACAAATTAGGAAATACATTTTGAATTCGGTAGAACAGGGTAGCCAAGCTAAAATGCTCCTCGATACACTAAGGATATTTTCCATATTCTGTGCGTTTATGATGCTGTTGTGTCACATTTTTGAACTTTGAAGTTTAATGTGCTCTCTCGATGGTATTCCTCTATGTAAGATCGATCCTTGAACGTTTCATCTATGCGTTTTTGGTACTATTCGCGAGGTAAAGATTCTAATTCTTATTGCGGGCCTAAAAATTGATGCTTTGAAAGGAGTTCGAAACTGAAATGCTCTCTATGTTTTCAAATATGTAATTAAAGCATACCGTTTCGAGAAGTATTTTCCACAAAATATCATAATACTTAATAAATACAATATCCAAATTATAGACGCAGTAACGTATACTTCATAATTAAGAAAATACGAACTCAAATTTTGGAGGAATAGCGAGAAGGGGCACAAATAAGTTATTCTTAAAAATTGCACGAAAACATTGTTTGTGTGGGTTCTGCAGCGCACATAATACATATCGCCGTCGAAGCAGCTTCTGATTTGTTCATCATGGATGTGGAAATTATCCTTAATAAAATACATTCTTGTGTACCTAGTGTATTTATTTCCACATGCACACCGTGAGTGTTAAATGCTGAAAGAATTTAGATAATCAGCGGATGAAAAATATTAAAAAACTCTTGGAAACTGTAAAAGGCGCCGGTAAGCCCCTTTGCCAGCCATGGAAAGAAATTTTAAATTCTACAATCCTCTGAAATCCTACTTTCCAACACGGGATAAATGTCCTTGAAATTAAGAAGAGTATTTTGAAAAAGATACTCAAAACTTCGGCTATAGTTTATATATACAATCAAGCATCTCTTTTTCAAAATGCTATACAAGTTATTGAAAGTGATAAAATATCGGCAATCGAAGTAGCATGAGAAATTAAAATTAATTTAATAGTGTCAAGAGCATTTAGAGAACAAATATCTTCCATTAGAACCCACCAGGTCAATGGTGTCCTGCGTTAAGGGGAATGTAAAAATCTAGTCACTTTAATAATGCTATGCATGGCATACGATCCATATATCACGCATTTAAGATGAAAAAAAGGTATTGTGGATGTTCAATTATTTATCTATCATTCTAACACCAAATTTTTACAAATGAACTCTTAATAAGGAATGGATATTCTATCAAACCTCAGTGTTTTCTAACCGGTAAAGCAAATTTAGTTTCAATGTAGCAATCGGAAATTATCTTCAGCTACAGCATTGCCTTAAACCTTCTATAGGGTGAACCTACTTACACTATTCATTCTAAATGGGTTGTTTCAAAGAGGAAATGTAGCATCATGGAGGACTAGCCAGACCCCATGCTAAAAGTTTTTAAATCTAACAATTAACCAGGTAGAGAACAGGGGAAGGAAATAATACAGGAGCTCACATACTTGGGGCACCCTGATTATTTCACAAGAGTAGAGCATAAAGAGGTATATTATGGGATATCGTCCTATAACACTGCAGGGACGCCTTGGTGATTAATAATACGCCTAGAAAGACCTCTGATGCCTGTCAACAAATCATATATAGAAGCAAAGAAAGAATATTAACTTACCTAATTATAAGTATTCCAAGACAGGGTGTGTTCACGTACATATACACTGTCACTTATACACTAATCACTGATTACAGTGCTCACTGAACACTGAAAGATGAACACATTTCAAATCACACTTCTCTCACTTTCACACTCGCACATCACTGACAACACACAAGTATCACCCCCTTATTCTGGCTCTTTGTGGTCAATTCGACGGAAGGAGGGCGGAATGTTGCGGGTCGTCCTCGAATGGCACCTTCTACCCCTGGAGAGGAACTCACCGCTGCAGGACCTCACGTCAAACGGCAACTACGAAACCTAAGGCAATGATTTTGAAAATGTCACTTTCAACAAATATACAATACCTACTTGAATACTTATACAAATATACAACATCTAATTATACTTAAATAAAAAGTAGGAATTGGCATAGGTAGGTATTATCCCTTTGGTCGAGGTTAACATGATCATTTTTTCAAGATTTTATTAACAATTCTTCCACAAATCCTCATGTTTATCTTTTGTTACCTACGTGTATTTGCATTCCTATTATAAGAAAGTGCTGTAGCGTGTGTCCTACATTACATAATACACTCATATAATATATTTCCCCATCATTTTTTGTATTAATCACAGCAGAGGCGTACCAAGGATTTGACTAAGGGGGTTGTCCTAAGCCAAATAGTAAACATAGTATACCTTCTACTTAGTATATAAGAGGAGGAAACCCTTTGGCCGTTTGGAAAATGGTTCTTAATAGAAGAATAACAAAGGAAATGTTTTATAACACGGATGCAATCCAAGATTTTGGGAAATATATTACAAAATTTCCAAGATCAAGGACTCTAAGACCTGGTTCTAACGTAAATCCCATGACAAAGTGTAGCTAATTTCTCTACAATTATCCATCTTAGCTCCTGAATTTATATTCCTTCACCATCAATCACACGTGGGTCAGGAAAATTACGAATATGTAAAGCATTCTGATTTTCTAATATACCACGAAACCTGAACTTCAATAAGGAAAATTTACCATAATTCAATCCAGTGAGAAAAATTAGAAGACAGGTTATTGGCGAGCGGGTATTCCTCGCATGCGTATGCTATGTAACTTAACAGGCAGAATTAAAACCATTCCAAATCGTGAATAAAACACTAAAGCTGTTTCTACCTCAAGAAAACCCGTTTTCTCTTGGTAAGGGGAAAATATAGAGCACAGCTTTACAATGGACATATTTTGCCAGAAAATAGTTTCTATTTCGAAGAAACTAATACGTTTCACCCGCTTAACGTAATGCAAATGAAATAAATCGCAATTTGTGTTAAATATATTTCGAAAAGATGGATGCTTTTACTTAAGTTGGGGCGGATAAAAAAATCAACGGTGTTCTGGCTGTTGTTCCGCGATACTCTGCAGCTACATCTACTCTTTGTTTTCGAATCAAAGTCTCTATATCCTCTTCTGAAGTACATTGGAATGGTACATGGTGTTGGATAATAATAGTAGTTGAGTAACAGTGTTAGAGAACATTAGAATTGGATACATAGTTAATCGACAGAGCATAGCATCATGTGACAACATCTATTATCGTTAACTGCTCCTAATCTGCATTATTTTCTCAGTTTTATATAACAAAATTAATTTATTAGGCGTTATGAAGCATTACCAAGCATAACGAACTCTGACGTTTACAAATTAGAATTGCTTTTAAGCGATTGGAGAAATTTCATCTAGTAATAAACTAGAAAGTATTAAACGTGGTGAAGGTTAGTCAGAAGGTTCAAGGAAGGGATGGCGGAAGTAACTCATTATGTTTTAAAGTAGAGAAGATTCCAGTTCTACAATGCTATGAAACTAGAGACTATACAACATCGTTCATTGCAATCCAGGAACAACAACCCATTAAAAGAAACTGGATCTTCGCAAAACCATGCCGTTCAAGATAAACGAAGTGTCGGTACGGGAGGTTTGTTGAATATCACACTGCTATTTAAATGTGTATATCACCCCGATCTCTTTCAAAATAAATAAATAAGGAGACTCGATTACGACAACGAAAGCTTGTTTACACTTCACTGTAGTTTGCGTTGGTAAGTCTTAACTTTTTTAACTATAATATCCTTCATTTTTAGAAAAAGCCTGCACAACAGTGACGTTTCTCTTAATTTGAAACTATCCCAGAATATCTTTAAAGCTTTATTTAGTTTCAGAATTATACTACTCAGAGCTACAATAATTGTGGGCTATAGAAATATCCAGAAATAAAGAAATGCTTGAGAAACGAGGTGTTCACAATTCAAGAGAAAAGAGAATTTCGCAAAATTTTCTTAAAAGTTACTCTTAACCTGTACAGGAGCTCCAGTATGATGATTGATGCTGGGAATCACTTGGCAGAATATGTCATTAACCAAGACTTTAGGCAAGGTCTGTCAAGGGCTTAGTTCTGTCTTCACGTAGATAACCTTCTGAAAAACAGAAAGAAGAAAATGCAGCACCTTGTATAGCCTTCCGAGAACTTGATTAAAATGTTCCCTGCCGATGATCAAGTATTTCTCCAAACTGGAGAACATAAATTGCAAATGATCTATTATTTAGAAACACTGAGCAAAAGGTTTAACCTGAATATTTCAAGAGAATAACCAAACCAAAGGAAGTTTTAGAAAGTAATCACATAAAAAATTTTTATAGGAACAGGTGCCTCATTTCAAGTGTTAGGGATGCAATATGACGTACAACGAGGACAGAGATAAAAGAAATGAAATTAACTTTTTCGTGATAACATGTGGGAGAATAAGAAGAAATTTCAATGGTAAAATCAGGAAAGAAACCCAGATAGTGATTCATATATTATTGGCAATTTTAAAAACTTAGTTTTCATCCGAATGTTATGCAGCGAAACAAAAAGGAATCAAATAAACACAGTCGTAGGAAATAAAATTTCTTAGGACCGTGTACGGCTGTGCAACGTCAGACAAATTATGGAACACGTCATTAAGAGAAGGCCTAGGTGTACAGCAAACCTAAGGAAACTTACCCAAAGCAGGCGTTGGAGTATCATTTAGTTGGTAAAAAAAGGGTCGCAACACCATGAAAGGGATGGTAAAAGTGAAGTCGGAAGATTCCTAAAACCTAAACCAGAAAAGAGGAAGAAGTAGCGTAGGTTATAAGGCATAGGAAGACATCTAAGATTAGGTAATTAGGCATTGGATAACATCTAAGAATTGGTAATTTTTTAAAAAAATATACCTTAAACCGCACCTTAGCATACTATATATACAAGGAAATTTTTAACATTGTAAGTTCACCAGCAAGTTCTTGTAAAGGCTGCGGAATACTGCAGCAAGCTGTCGAGAAACTACAGTCTGAATGGAACTTAATCATGCCGAACATGTATAAAAAAGAATGTCGAGATCAACCTCGAAATCTTATCGAAAAATTCAATTTTATAGAAAGTTATTGACAGAACTCATTTACTGCTCAAAACCTTAATACATACCTTTTGATAAAAAATGAGTAAACGAATGCAATACATACCAGACTCAAGAAAAAAGCTGTATGCCGAAGTGGACCGCGTAGTAACACTTAGATTAACATGCGTTTGGTATTCCGAAAACAAATCTCTCTACGGTTATATTAAATAGAGAGAAATATCATCGAGTCGCTCCATCAAGCAGTATTCGATACATAACTAAGTGATGAGGCGTAGTTATTCATTGAATAAGATCAACGAAATCGCGAGAATGGCTAAGTTGGAGGCGATGGAGGCCTTCCATTAAAACATTCTAATTAAATAACTGTTCCATCACGAGAAAGTTTTGCAATGCCATGAACGACGAGAATCCACTTTCAGAGGATCGCGTCGCATTCCTCTTTACCATGTATGATTACTAGAGCATAGCATGAATCATCTATGAATGGAGCTCAGGAACGAAAGCAACCTTTTGCGAGGAAGGGCAGTTACCACCACTAGCCGAACTTTCAAGCGATAGAAAATAGATTCCAGAGCTATGAGTGAATTCTTTTCTTTCTTCTTCCTTTCTGCATTCTTTTCATCTTAAGAAACCTCACTCCAATTGTGTTTCCGGTGGCAAACAAAAGTAGTTACGATTGCAAAGTGTGTGTTTTTTCTCTGCAAGCATTACCCTTTCTCTGTAAGTTCTGTTTCGGAAGCACTTCGTCTGCATATCTTACCGACTTCCCCACCAACTATACTCCCTTATCTATTTCATCACAAGCTTCTTTGACCATTTCTTCGGTATATATGTCAAAAAGTGATGGTGACAAAGGACAACGTTGTCTTACTCCCCTCTCTAACCCTCTCTTCCCATTCTGATTACCCATTAGCTACCCTTACACATGCAATTTTGCATGAAAAACGACTCGAATCTTTTCAGGCCAACCAAATTTTCTTCATTTTCAGAAGGAATCTTAATGCGACTTAAATTGTAAAAGTATCTTCAAATCCTCACGGAATGAATGATGTAATCACTATTGAGATGAAATCCTGAGGCTTTGTAGAGTGATTTCTAAAAAGCCTCAGGTCCCCTTAACGACAAATACCATAGTTCAAGCCAAGCTCATATATTTCCCTTAAGATTAAATAGATAATTTGGCTTATTGGTATGAATGAATGAGAGAATATATATAAATAGACATCTTCAGAGATTTTAGCGTCAGCGATTACGAATATTTCATGACATTGCTTCGCGTGGTTCGACTTACGACCATTTCGGGAAAAAGTTACTAATCGAATTTGATGGAATTTTCAAAGTTATTTCGATATGATGAAGCTACTCTGCGTTTCTTTTCGTCCAACATATCTAAACTCAACTGTGTATGCCGCCTTTCGTCGCGTGGCAGCGGGTGCATGAGTCACGACTTCCCTTAATATGAAACACGGAGCTTAGAAAACTATTCCATTATTGAGTTATGTTTGAATTTTAGGATATTCTTAGATTAAGAGGGTAAAAACTGAAAAGTACGTACCCATCTTCCGAGAAAGAGAGTAGTGACAGTATTCTGAAACTTCAACTTCAGTCGACTTTGCCTAGCAACATAGTAGAGAATTATCCTGTAGCGCGGGCGAATAGCACACTGCAACTGCCACACACCTTTCTTGCCGCACAAAGACGAACTTATCCGGTCACTAGAAAGGAAATAAGGCATTGTAAACACTAAGGTTGACATAAAACCATCGAATCGGAAGTTCGTTGCAATCGCGAAGAGTCATCCGTAAGATATAAGACCCATAAACATTGAAAAACTAGGACTTTTCAAAAGTTTTTACATTGCCAAGCTGTCCAACGTTGAGAGACGCCAGCAGAGACAGGTCCGCTCCGTTCAACTGCTCCGACTGCTATGAGTCAACTTCAGAAAAGTGACCGCACCGATTCCGCCAAAATCGAGTTCCTGAACAGTCATACCATCGCTACGAATTTTAGGATGAAGGGCGGTATGTGATTTCTCTTGTTCCATCATAGCAAAGCCTGGATAAATATGTCTGGGAGTTTAGGGATACAATTTTATGATTCGAATGCATATTGTACAATCATAAAAGTGGGTTTAGGCGATAATTCAGAAATATTCAATAATCTAAACTTCTCCAATTCTTTAATTTTGCTAATGAATGTGTTTTAACGAATTTACTCTTTTCAATGGATTATCAATAAGGATTGGTGAGCTAAATTTTCAACATACATTCACATATATCTACATTAGATTGAAAATTATAAGGATTATTGGATGAAAATCTTGGATAAAATCATTGTAATCAATTTCGTATTACCTACAAGTGGAATCATTTGGGTTTCCACAAAATAAAACTTCATAGTTTAACAGTCTTACCACATAAAATTTTATGAGAAATGCTAAATTTTCCTACATTCTTCATTTCAGACTAATATACGAGGAACAGGGAACTGTTATTGCTGGTAAATATCCTCAGGGCTCCAATGAGTGTGGGCTATTGATTACATACTACAGATGTTTCCATAAAATTTCTTACATTTAAACTGCACTGTATCCAATGATTTAAAATTCCACCTTTTCTTATAATCTCCAACTGTATTTATTACGTAAAAGAATATTTAAATTTATTGAATTACTTTCTTCTTACCATCATCTACTAATTTCATTTTATTTATTGTTCAGTGTGAATGAATACTTTAGTTACAAAAAATATTATGTCTCCTAAACTCTGAATAAAGAACATCATCTATTACATAAGATGCTTTTCTTGATTCCAAAGGAGAATGCGATTTTTATGGCACCATGACCTTAAATTCTAATTTCATGTTTAACACCATTACTCACTAATTATGTAAGTCAAGAGGAGGACATGATAGATGTAATCAATCTAGCTGCTCGACATCTAACATTTTGATCCACGTTCTTTGACGTGAAACAAACAGTGATTTCAGAGTATGCAATTGTGGCCGTCAATCAACAAGGTGTTATCAGACCCTAGTCAAAGGTAAAAAAGTATTCTGAAAATCAGTTACAGCATTTTAGGAGAATGTAAAATTCCCTTGTCATGAAAATCTTCTCAAATCTTTATATAAGGTGTTAAAAATCTATGCCATGGATTACTTTTAAGAGAAATGGGAATATCTGCCATAAAGCTTCCTTCCATATTTGGGAGTAAATAAAAGTCAATCAAAGGATTAAGCTATTTAATACATTTTTAGTAAAGGATAAGTTTACAGAGAGAGACATTTTAGAAAATTCTAATGATTACAAAGTCTGATAATATTTTATTTCATTTTAGACACCTTGGATAAGCTACACTCTTATATAATTAGAGCTCTTTCTCTGCTCAAAGTGCATGAAATGCAAACCTCCAGCTTCAATAATCTTGATAACTTTACAGACTGTCATCATCATCTATTGTCTAATTTCAGTAAAAAACAGCAGCTTAAGTAGATTGAAATATGTAACATTTCTAAGGAATGATCACAATTCTTGTGCATACAAGTGGCATCAAAAATTGGTACAAGAAATATAAAGACTGCAAGTTATAAATGTGTAAGGACCTGCTCATGAAATGAGAAACATTTAATTAAAGATATATATAAAAGTTGTGGAAATTGTAAGGAGTACTTCATTCAAGAAAACTAAAGCTAAATATTTCTCCACAGTAAATGAAATTCATAATAGTCAAGTTCTTCATTGTTCATTGAAGATGCAAAATATAGAAGATCATTTGCAACACTCTTTGATTGCCATCTGAAGAAGAGCAGGTCCACCCAGTTCCTCTACTCTCTCTGATAGACTGCCAACATATGTAACTCCTCCATTTAAATGTCTGTAACTTTTGGTACAGGAGAGACAAAGAAATATTCATTAAACATGACTGATTTTTAGCTAACCCTTTAGGTTTGACAATTTCTTGTATTTGCTATGCCTTCCCTTGACTGAGGGAACTGCCTTCATCTCATTTTCCCTATAACTGTGTGCAAAAGATGATTCTTTCTTCAACTGGCAAGTGGTAGCAAGTATAGACCCTCATAATCCGGATAGACCTCAATCCTAAGGATTCAGTCAACAGTTACTGCCGAGAAATTAAATTACTTCATATTATTGGATATTTGATTGCCAATTTTTATTTATTTAATAGGAAATTTTGATTCAATATGCAGTTCAGATTACTTTCTTTGCAGTATTCTGTTAATTTTGATACCAAATAATATTCAAATATCTCAATTATAACAATACTGACTAATCACGAAGAAAGTTAAATTCACCCTAGGGCAGCCAACAACGGAGATAAGTAGGAAAAACATTAGAGGGGTTAAAGATAGCACCTTTTATATTTGGGTTTTCCCAGGTAAGTAAAAACCCTTTTGAGATAAACCCATTCCCGAAGAATGGAGAGGACTTAGTGATTGGACTCTTCATTGAAAGGCAGGGCCATAAAATTGAAATAGCAGGTCGAAAAAAAAGAGACAAAGTTTCTCCAAGTGCCGACAGAGGCAAACGTCTAGGGCGACTCCCGGGAAACGGATAATCGATTAGCAGTCACAAGTTATTCAGAATCCCTAATGCGGCTTTCAAAAGCAAAGTTTTCATGATCAAAAGGGGTCCAATGCTTGAATCGCCCTAGAGGTTTGCCGCTGTTGGCACTTGGAGAACCTTTGTCTCTTAGTTCATTGACCGACAAGTTCCTATTATCTTTCTTCTAGGTCAACACATGCAAGAATGTTTACCCACATTTGCCTTTAGAAAACATACAAATATCTTTTCCGCAGTTTAAGGGTCAGGTGATTCTGCAAAAATTCATTCAACGAAATATGTAGTTCTTTTCAAGATTTATAACATACAATGTTCTCAACATAATTGTCAAAAAAACATACATTATCTCAAATGAGCTAGCTATGTTATATGATTTGAAGATACTATTGGCCACACAAATGTTCAGACTTTATTCTGAATTCACCCTTAATTCTCATTGATTAGATTCATAATTATCCATCAAGCTATTATCTATCGAAAAGAATTTCCATTTTGATTAATCCATGAAACCTTTACAGCTACATGGAGTATGTTAATATGTGGCTGCTACCCTGAGTAAACATTTTCATCATTCATGGAATAGCCAAGTAGGTATGGCATTTGTATTTAATGTAGTACATCCTTGTTTCAATTCCCAGTTTGTTCTGTATATACTAAATGACATCAGCAGGACTTCTAGAATAACTTCTCCTGCCTCAATAATTAATTTGTTGAATTTCAACATGGAGAAGAAGTAAGAAACTCAAAATACCTTAATAAGTCTAAAATCTATTTTAATATTATTTTATCTAAGAGGATCTTGCACACAGATATGAATAAGCATTGGCATGGGATAGCCAAAATCTCATTTATCACTAATTTATTTTTATGTACTTTTACTACTCAATTGAGCATGTTAATTTGAATCTCTCTCATTGCTGTACAATTTCATTGAAGAATTAGATCAAGGCTATTACCGGATTGTCAGACAAAAAGTTCTCATTTTGGATATCAGTCACAAGCTCCCCTAATAAATAACTTTTCTTATGCAGGCTAAATCCATTGGTAACACATTAACAGTGTGTAGTTTCTAAGAATAAAAAATTAGGCAGACTGGTATAACACTATAAACCAGTTAAATCCATATTGCAGATGGTGAATGACTCATCTGCAAAACATTTTTCAGAAGATACTTTTAGTTTTCCAATCAGTATCCTATGATAGGAATGTCAACTGTCTTAGTTAATAAAAAATATTACCTGCAATATTCAGTTTGATTTCCTCTTCTGTAGCTGCTTGATTTGGCTTGGGAAGAATGTGAGCTCCAGAAGTTGAAGTGGTCAGTAGATCAGGAATCCAAAGTGTTAAATGTGCAGGTGCTCACCAATCACAGTCACAATTTCAAAATGGAGAACACCTGGATATAGAAAAAATCATATTAACATAATTCAAAGACAGCCAACATGGAATAAAGTAAAAGAAGAGACATTTTCTTAGACAAGACACTTCCTGTAAAACAAGAGATATTTTTAATATCTGTTATAGCATATATCAATCCCTTCAAACTCATAATCTACCAATAGCAGTAAAACCAGCTGAACATTCTTTCAAGAAGATAAAGTGAAAGCAACATCTTATCATCATAACTTGGCTTTGTAATTCTCTTAGGCTTTCATTATATTTTTAACAAGGGTCTGCTTTTTGTATGAAGAGAAAGCCGCAGTTTTATGATCAAGGTAACGCTCACAAAGCAACGCACTCCCTTTCTCATTTTTTCAGTATGTTTACAAATTGAGATTGCAGAAAAAGGTAACAAAAGCAGGCAAATTTTACATCACGTTCTGCCATCAGAAATAGTGATTACGGAATTCTCACCCTAACTTTCAATTTATATCAGTTCATACAGCGAGTTGGTGATTGTTCTCTTAAAAAAAACCTCAACATTTTCACATAAAATAAGTAATTACAATGTAGAATTTTACAAGGAAACACTGCACACAAGGTAAAGGGTGAGTGGGAGACCCTGACGATATCAGCCGATTTCGTATTCATGAATGAGGGGAATGATTGGCCTTAGTGCATTGCAGAGCATCTGAGAATGGGAATAATCTGTCTTATGAGGGAAAATGATTGTCTTAAGCATTAAAGCATTATTTTATCCATGTAATTCATTTGAAAGGCACAAAGAGAAAATCACCTACTAAGCAAGAGCATCTTAAACAGGTATCACTGTTGTTGTAAATCCCTTACTTTTTCATAGGTGTTGTCAAATACTACTTTAAGCTAATAATTTATGTTTAGTGACTCGATAACCTATCATAGAAATTTCTCTATGACGCAAACCGAAATCGCACGGATATATTTCCTCATATAGAACTTCCTTCGTTTAACGGAAATTATGTTTGTGCATATTTGTAAAGAAATTTCATTCCAACACGAAGGATTGCTTGCTTGATACGAAATTTGCATTTATTCATCGGTCCGTGTTAAAATTTTTCTACCATTTCATAGGTAGAAAAAAAAGTTGCGAAACTTGCAATGCATCGGAAAGTTAATACGATCAGGGTATTTTTGAAAATATATCTTAAACCTCACGGAAGCATACGATACATGCCAAAATCATACTTCAAGGATTATCGAAACACTACAGATATTCATTTTAATAGAACATTCTTCACTGTCATCATTAGTATCACCTCGATGAGCCTCGAATGTTTCAGGCCATCCTCAAGGTAATGGGAATAAGATTTTAACATCACTCATCCCAGTTTACTCTTTTTCTGTATAAAAATGAGATTTAAAACGATTTACTTGGGAAGTAACTCCGTGTCTATTGGGAGAGATTTCTTATAAACAAGGATAATCGAAGTAGGAAAATATTAGGCAACTTACAGAGAATGAATTTCTCTAATTTATGATGAATTCGGTGTCTTCTTGTAATGAAGGAGGGGTTTCTTCAAGAGCAGCTGCAGCAACATAAATACGTACCTTTCGTTTAAAAATGAGTAATCGCGAGCAAAAGAGTAAGGAACCTATCAAAGAAAAGCTGCAGGTATTTGACGAAGTGGATCGCATAGTTAAACTCAGATTGTTCGTTCGTTTGGTATTCCGACATCAACACTCTCTATAGAAACGCATAATCGAAAAAAAAATCAATGAATAGGTCAGCAGTGGACACAGAATTGACCGATTTCACGCAATTTATCATGTTGAAGAAGTATTCCTAAATTCCTTTGAACATATGCGGTCAGGGGATATAACATTCAGTGGACATACTCTCCAGGAAAACGCAAATTCTACTGCTACAAAATTGGGAAAGATAACTTCTATTACTCTAGGTGAATTTATTTCTTAGCGGGAAACGCGAAGTTAATTTTCTCAAGCCTTTATACACATGTAGGCAGCGTAAGACGGGTTACCTTTGAAAACAATGGGTTCTGTACTGTTCATCATTCTCTGAAACCACATTTTATGGAACAAAAATGATCCTTTACCAAAAGTTCAATAAATTTACTAGCACTGTTCCTCATAACTCTTAAAATAGTTTCGAAGGCCAGAGAATTTTTTCCAATGGCGCAGTGCTGATAAGTTTTTTAAAATTCATTTGCAGGAGTAGAGCGACCCCTTTAATCGAAATATTGTGGCGTGAAAGATAAGTAGGACAGCTGCTTTTGAAAGAGGTATATGTTACGGAGGACTTAACATCAAGGGAATAGTACTCCAATGTATGCTTGAAGTTATTACTAACTCTTGATGAAAAATCAGTTCTGTGACGAGGAATAAAAGCTACTTGCCAAACCTATTGTGCTTCATGTATATAGAACAATTTAGTGAGACTTCTCCTAGAAGAATTCGCCCATCATCATTTCAGAAATATTTTATAGGAATTTAACGAAATGATACGAGTATTTTTATTAAATGAACTTTAGGAGCCATTAAAGTACTCTATCTTGTTACAATAAATTCCACGAGAAATAATTTTTCATCTGGAAAATAAAAGGTATGCTATCACATGAACGTCCTTTTCACTTTCACCATATTGAATGACCGCGTTTTATCTATTATATATAGCTACTTCTCTGTATATTCCTATAGATTCATCAACGTGAACGTTTTACGACGTACTGGCCCCACCCTCTAGATACCACAATAATTCAGACTTCGACGCTAGCTATAATGGTTTAGATACCAGAATGTACCAAAAATCGGAATCTTACCATAGGAATGCTATGTGCGGATTTTTGAAAATTATTTGAGGCACTTTTCGGTAAGATAGAAGAACCAAAAGCTCGCAGGGTGGAGTTGAGATACTCTTCTATGGTTCCAATGGTGGAAATGTAACCAATTGAACGTGAGTTCGACGCCAGATGGGTGCGTGAAATTCTTTCGTAAGAAATGCATTGCTGCAAATATTGAGGTTTTTTTAAATACCTTCCCGATAAGCTGGAGGATAAAACCCGGTAACAGAGGCAATTTAAAACGTTATTTCAAGCTGTTTACCGTTTCTCTAATGGTCCTTGGTTCGATGCAAGTGCCTCATTTCGATTCTACCATACATTTCAAACGGGGATAACGGAATCTGATTTTAGGACCTTCCCGATAAGATATTGAATGAAAATTTTGGAACCGGTCAGAATGGCACTTATCTAATATTAATATTCAATTCTCACTCAGCAGAGAGTTCCACGCATGGCGGTCTTTTGTGCGAATTTTCTAAAACTGTATTAGGACCTTTCTCGGTGCGATAGAGCATTCAAAATCGCGGAGTTTGCCGATAAATTGGTCTTCATAGCATCAGTTGAAGGAATGTTACCAAACGAGGGTTGGCTCGAACCTAGAAGGTCCCCGGTTCGGCTCCAGAACCGGGGACCTTAAATCTCACATAAGATATATACGGTGGATTAAAGAAAATTTATAATCGGACATTTCCAAAGAATATAATGTCCGTATCCCAGAATGTGAGTAGCAGTCAGTGTGAGTGAGTACCTTTTACAAAAGCGGTTTATCGTTTCCCTGATGATCCTTTGTTCGTCGCCAGGATGCTAATTGCATTGTACCGTACAATTAACCCTTTCGAGACTGTTGTCGGCTATAGACGACGCGTCGTACAGTCGTCCAAGAAAAAATCGAACGGTGTACTACGTGGTGCATAAGATTGAGGGGTTTCAAATGTCACTCGTTACCCCTTCCACCCGCCCTTCTATTAGCTATTGGCAACACCGGAATATTATCCCGAGGCCATCCCTTCAATTTTACCGAGGGCCGCAAGGCCCGCGGTCGAATTTTATGGTATGGTCTACGAAACACACAGAGGTCTTGAGAGGCCGTTTCTGCGGACAGAAGCCGATTTCCAAAATATTTTCGTACGGACTCAAAAACTTATTGGTTTAGAAGTCCATTTCGATCGAAAACGGTCATTCTTCATCTTTGACAATGTTATTGACGAAAACTTAGCGTTCAAACTTGGGTGATATTGATGGGCGGAATTTCCTAAAAATTTTCCCCCTATTCGCTCTTAATATCTGCCCGGTAGAATTGCTTCATTATCCACGAAAGTTATTCGAAAGCATTAGCGTATTGTGTTTTTGAATTTTAAAGGATTATTTACTCCATTTACCCTTATGTCTGTTAAAAAACAGTATACTCTAGGTTTACTTCCAAATCACAATAAATAATAAAGATTCGACGTTATTTCTAAGAAGCTCAAAATATTTGGAATGGTATTTGAGGACTGTAATTTTGAAGCTTTCAACGAATTAATTCATAAGTATCTAATATAATAATCACGAATGTGTGTATAATTGAATGAAAATTCATCTAGTTTTGAGTTATTCTGTATCGATTTCTTTAATTTTAAATTTCTAAATTAATCCTATGGTTGTGTTCTTGTATGTGTTGCGCAACGCTGGATTTATAAATTTGGTTGTGTCTGAAGTGAGATAAGTTTTCTTTGAATCTATTCTCTATTTTGCGTTTTGAATATTAGATTCAAAGAAGAGATTCAAAAGAATAGCTTTAAAGAACACTTAGCTCACTTCAGACACAACCAAATTAATACATCCAAAACGTCATTGGTGCGTTCAGAGGTCGCTGACACGATCTCAATGACCACCAGGCTATCTAGTTTCCTCCCTTTGTGTCCGCATTCCAAAGGGTTCTCCACGAATGCAGATTGGGAAGTTCCCAATCGGTAGCACCTTAGATGTTCGGCCACTCTCACCTTTATCTTTTTGCCGCATTGTCCGATATACCCCATCCCACAATCATCAGAACTGAGCTGGTAAACCCCCGGTCGGTCTTTGTCTTCCACCTTATCTTTCACAGGCGGTAATGACCTCTCTAGACTGCATGGAGTGGAGAAACCTGCTTTCGAGTGCGCAGGTAGAAATAATATTGTATACTGTAGATGGTTTAAAACTGCACCTTGTAAATGAAAGTTGAAATAATATATGCTTTCGTTCTCAAAGCATTGATAATTTTCGTTGAAATGATTCCGAAGATAACAATATAAATAAATAGTAATATTCTTTCAGCTACTAATTAAACAAATACTCTCCACATCGATATCTTTATGAAGGCTAGAGTTTAACATTACGGGGGATAAAATGGAACTTTCAGAAGGAAAATATTCGGATCCTCTCTTATTTAAAATATATAAAACCATTGTGATAGTTAAGAACGATATTTATCCCGATTACTCTAACGACAACTTCTTCCTCGAATGAGAAACCAAAAAGTTTTAGGCGACGCGTAAGTTAGACTACGCGACGAAATTTTCTTGAAGTTACGCTCCAACTAAGTAATTTTTACTTAGATGTGGTTACTCGAAACTTAATCTCACGTGACTTCTATGCAATCAGATAATAGAATGAGCTAATGAAGAAACCTTTTATGTTGGATTGTAAGAGAGTAAAGGCAGTTTCAAAAATGTTCACCGGTAAAAATCTCGACAATTCATTCACTTTTCTCTTTTCCGCGGCATTCATTGCTCATTGTCTAATCATTGTATTATCCCGGAAAGCTTTGACAGCGAAGGTCCATCCGTGCATAAGTGCCATCGTAGGGAATCGAACCGGAGACCACATAATGGCGATCCGGTGGTCCAAGGCGGTTTGCAGGCTTCGCTAACGTCTGCTTGTGAAAAATTAGGAAAAACCCGAAATCGCGAGTGGGAATAAGGAGAGAAGGATTTAAAGATAATGGACTGGCTAGGGAGTAGCAGGTATACAAAAGGGGTTCACTGAATTCCGCGTATGGTGAGAGATATGAATAGCGGGGGAAGGAGTGTATAGGACTGAAGGATCTAAGAAACAATGGTGAGGTCTAAAGAGAAACGAAGTGAACAGCAGGGGTTGGGGGATCAAAGATGTGCGACAGATGCCCAGCCGTGAAGGTGCTTTTTAAATCTCAGTATCTCCTTTTCTTCATAGGGAGTTCTTCCTTGACGCTCTTTTCGACAAACGGATGCCTCACACTCCTCACTTTCTTTTCATAATGCATTTAACTCCCCTTGATATCCTCTGCGAAATGCGCATGAACAGTTTCTGAAAACTGGTACCTGGCGTTAATCCTTTTCTGAGAAATTGCACCCGACGGTCCCCGGAATTCAGCGATCGGAGAATTCTTAAATTTCTGATGCATTAATAGCCGAATTCCATTTCCTTTACTTTCACCAGGAAGAGCTTTTAATGCAAAAATATAAGAGAGGCTTCCGGATAGTCATTTGAGCAGCGCGTTTTTCTTGGATGAAAGCAGTCCCGGGTTCGATTCCTGGTGGGATACCATGTGCGAAATAACCTCCGCTGTCGAATCCCTTTTCATAATACTACTCATAAAAGCGGGAAATAATTAACGTTGAGTTATTGATAAGACTTGCGTGATGGTGATTTTCTTGGAATAATCATAGCATAAATATTTTACCTCATTATTTTGTATAAATATGGGTTCAGCAAGTTCGTAACCCTCTTTTGCTTTAAAATATCATATGGTCTTTTAACTGCGATAAACGACTTTTTAAAAACAATGGGTTCTTACTGATTGAATCTTCATGGATTTTCTAAATTCTGACGAATTTAACGTAATCTAAACATGATATTTCAGGATTCACATCTTGCTATTTGGAAACACTGACAGAGCCAGGACATCCAAGAGCAATTTGTCGGAATTAGAATCTTAACTTCTTTTCTTCGATTTAACGACTAATATTTTTTTTATAAATGAGTTATAGTCCTCAGTATTCAATGCAGCCGGAAATTATATGAAGGTGGAAAAATGTTGGGTCTCATAAAGAATGAAGAGAAATCTGTTCCTAATTTACACTTCTCTTTTAAAATATAATTCCTTACGATCTACCGAAAATTTTCCAGCAATCGCTGGTATCGCTTTCCTATAGACCTCGCAATAGCAGCCCTCCTCATCGGACAGAGCGAAGGCACATGGGTACGCACCGGCCTAGCCGCGGCAAAGGCAAAATTCCGGTGTTGCCAAAATGTGATAGAAGGGGTAACGAGTGACATTTGAAACCCCTCAATCTTATGCACCACGTAGTACACCGTTCGATTTTTTCTGGGCCGACTGTACATTTCCTTCGCTTAACTACTGTTGTCGGCTATAGACGACGGCATTTTTCCTACGCAGAAAGACGGCTGTCGTGTATAGACGACGCAGGTATAAATCGCGCGTGGGTGCAGTTTCAGAGGATTAGGATATTATAAACTTACCCTTCTGACCCTTTTCTGGGGGATTTCTGACCTTTCCTTCTGCACCACAAAGAGGAAACTCAGCCCCCGGGGTCGTTTATAACCCTTTTTACTGCATGGTGCCGCGGCAAATTAAATCTCATTGCAATAATTTTGCGAAACAATTGTTTTAGCAGTAATTGTCAAAATCACATTAGATATTAAAATCTCGCTCTTTGCTGACTATGCACAACTTTTAAACGAAATTCTACTGTTAATATTAAGGTTTTTAGTATACTACCATGTAAAAATCATGAAATAGTCACTGATGTTTTGATATGACTGCAAAGAATATTTCTCATCCTTCTTTTCCATCCGGGCTTTGAACAGGAAAACTCTGTAGTACTGCTGGCACAAAACCATAGACTAAAGTGAGAGCGAAATTCTCGAATAGTATCCAAAGTGGTAGGGGAATAACAATAGAGCCCTTTCTGCTTATTTAAGAAATTCAAGGAAATTCATTGATGGAGTATTCAGTGGAAAAGTTTCAAAGGAGAGAAAACAAGTGGGATCGCTACTGAGATATCTGAAAGGAATGGTGTGCTTCTAATGTGCATGTTCTAGGAAAAAAAGATGGGACTCAACGGCTAATTCAAAGAGAACAATTCAAAGAATTGCAAGCTGAATGGTAGGCGGGGACCTTTGATGCATTTTCTAAGGATCAAGAAAGAATTTAGCGTTGAATTAGGAAAAACCCGCAAACAGATAAGTGCCTGTTTCATAAATACATCTACATTCTGTGTTAGGAGGAAAAAATAAGACATGAATGTTCCGTACATAACAGAATTTCAAACATGGAATAGCATATGAGACTAGACGAAGAAAATAAAGCAAAGTGAAATTAAATTAATAGAGATGAAGTACATAGTAATATAATTATACTATCAGAATTACTTTATAATAATTCTTCATCGAGTGCATTTTTATGCCTTCTACTGCAGTAAACCTCTGCGTCGAAAAAAGCTACAAAAACAATACTGTACCTTGCATGTGCTTGAATTTGCAAAAGAAATTAGAAAGATGGAATGTGTTTCAAAATTATCAGATGAAATCCAAGATGCATCATTGCCATTATAGCAGTATACTGAATTCCTTAATAATAACGCTAGAATTCCGTTTAAAAGTTGCATATAGTCAGCAAAGTGCAAGATTTTAAGTTCCAAATTCATATTGACAACTAATGCTAAAAAGTACTCTTTGGCAAAGCGACAGCAATAACATTTAGTTAGCCGCGGCCCCGTGCTGTGTGAGGGAAGGTTAATTACCCGGCGACGGTTTCCCCCGATTGCGGTTGCCGAGGATTAGGACTAAGAAGGGTTCAATTCTATACCTAACACCATCTGAGTCGAAAAATGCTTCCGTGTCCAGGAGAAGTTTTTCCTTCGAATGTATTCGGTGCCAGAGAGCGATTTTAAGAATATAAGGCCGTCTCGAAAGGGTTAAGTGAAAAATCGGCAAGAAAAGGATTTTTTAGAAAGATATTTGCAAAATCTTCCAAATTAAGTCAGAAAACGGCCAGAAACGAATTATTTAGAAAGGTATTTGCAAAATCTTCCAAATTGTGTGGAAAATCGGCAAGAAAACGGATTTTTAGAAAGATATTTACAAAATCTTTCTAATTAAGTCAAAAATCGACCCGAGAACGGATTATTTAGAAAGATATTTACAAAATCTTCTAAATTAAGACAAAAATCGGCCAGAAAACCGCTTATTCATAAAGATATTTACAAAATCTTCCAAATTAAGTAAAAAGTTGGCCAGAAAACGGATTATTTTGGAAAGATATTTAATAAATCTTCTAAATTAAGTCAAAATCGGCCCAAATGGCTTTAATAACAGGATAAATGCAAGATCTTTCAAATGAACTCGAAAATTGGACCAAAAAAGGTTTCTTTAGCAAAATATTTGCAGAATATTTCAAATTTAGTCAAAAATTGGCACATTAAGTGCATATTTTGCAAGATATTTCCAAAATTGTCCAAATTAACTCAAAAATCGGCGAGAAAACCGCTTATTTGGAAAGATTTTTGCAAAATCTTCCAAATTAAGACAAAAACAGGACTGAAAACTTATTAGGTAG
This sequence comes from Pachydiplax longipennis, assembly GCA_036926295.1. Taxonomy (NCBI): domain Eukaryota; kingdom Metazoa; phylum Arthropoda; class Insecta; order Odonata; family Libellulidae; genus Pachydiplax; species Pachydiplax longipennis. Next base: position 4,394,197 of record JAVFKF010000035.1, on the reverse strand, counting down.
AAAGATATTTGCAAAAACTTCCAAATTAAGTAAAAATTCCCCGAAAACGGAATATTTAGAAAGATATTTACAATATCTTCCAAATTAAGTCAAAAATCGGCCTGAACCGCTTATTGAGAAAAATATTTTCAAAATCTTCCAAGTTAAGTCAAAAAGTGCCTAGAAAACTACTTATTGAGAAAGATATTTGCATAATCTTCCAAATAAAGACAAAAATCGGCCAGAAAACTACTTATGTAGAAAGATATTTGAAAAATTTTCCAAATTAACTCAAAAATCGGCCCGAAAACGGCTTATTCGGGAAGATATTTGCAAAATCTTCCAAAGTAAGTCAAAAATCAGCCCGAAAACGGATTATTTAGAAAAATATTTACAAAATCTTCCAAATTAAGTCAAAAATCGGCCAGAAAACCGCTTATTCATAAAGATATTTACAAAATCTTCCAAATTAAGTAAAAAGTTGGCCAGAAAACGGATTATTTTGGAAAGATATTTAATAAATCTTCTAAATTAAGTCAAAATCGGCCCAAATGGCTTTAATAACAGGATAAATGCAAGATCTTTCAAATGAACTCGAAAATTGGACCAAAAAAGGTTTCTTTAGCAAAATATTTGCAGAATATTTCAAATTTAGTCAAAAATTGGCACATTAAGTGCATATTTTGCAAGATATTTCCAAAATTGTCCAAATTAACTCAAAAATCGGCGAGAAAACCGCTTATTTGGAAAGATTTTTGCAAAATCTTCCAAATTAAGACAAAAACGGACTGAAAACTAATTAGGTAGAAAGATATTTGCAAAAACTTCCAAATTAAGTAAAAATTCCCCGAAAACGGAATATTTAGAAAGATATTTACAAAATCTTCCAAATTAAGTCAAAAATCGGCCTGAACCGCTTATTGAGAAAAATATTTTCAAAATCTTCCAAGTTAAGTCAAAAAGTGCCTAGAAAACTACTTATTGAGAAAGATATTTGCATAATCTTCCAAATAAAGACAAAAATCGGCCAGAAAACTACTTATGTAGAAAGATATTTGAAAAATTTTCCAAATTAACTCAAAAATCGGCCCGAAAACGGCTTATTCGGGAAGATATTTGCAAAATCTTCCAAAGTAAGTCAAAAATCAGCCCGAAAACGGATTATTTAGAAAAATATTTACAAAATCTTCCAAATTAAGTCAAAAATCGGCCAGAAAACCGCTTATTCATAAAGATATTTACAAAATCTTCCAAATTAAGTAAAAAGTTGGCCAGAAAACGGATTATTTTGGAAAGATATTTAATAAATCTTCTAAATTAAGTCAAAATCGGCCCAAATGGCTTTAATAACAGGATAAATGCAAGATCTTTCAAATGAACTCGAAAATTGGACCAAAAAAGGTTTCTTTAGCAAAATATTTGCAGAATATTTCAAATTTAGTCAAAAATTGGCACATTAAGTGCATATTTTGCAAGATATTTCCAAAATTGTCCAAATTAACTCAAAAATCGGCGAGAAAACCGCTTATTTGGAAAGATTTTTGCAAAATCTTCCAAATTAAGACAAAAACGGACTGAAAACTAATTAGGTAGAAAGATATTTGCAAAAACTTCCAAATTAAGTAAAAATTCCCCGAAAACGGAATATTTAGAAAGATATTTACAATATCTTCCAAATTAAGTCAAAAATCGGCCTGAACCGCTTATTGAGAAAAATATTTTCAAAATCTTCCAAGTTAAGTCAAAAAGTGCCTAGAAAACTACTTATTGAGAAAGATATTTGCATAATCTTCCAAATAAAGACAAAAATCGGCCAGAAAACTACTTATGTAGAAAGATATTTGCAAAATTTTCCAAATTAACTCAAAAATCGGCCCGAAAACGGCTTATTCGGGAAGATATTTGCAAAATCTTCCAAAGTAAGTCAAAAATCAGCCCGAAAACGGATTATTTAGAAAAATATTTACAAAATCTTCCAAATTAAGTCAAAAATCGGCCAGAAAACGGATTATTTGGAAAGATATTTACAAAATCTTCCAAAATAAGTCAAGAACTGGCCCGAATTCGGATTATTTAGAATGATATTTCTTATATAACAAATACTACATTTCATGAGATTTCTCCTCTGAGTCAGGGCCTCTGAAAAAAATTAACTTAATATCAATTACGACTTGGCGCCATCAAAACTATCATTCCACCATATCAAAACACAACACAACCTTCATTCTTTAAAACACGAAGGAAGACTTGTGAAATATAACTGTACTAACGGGATGCAAAGAGCAAGTACTAAAACTTTAAATGATTTTAAATATCACAAAGACTTGCAGACTATTCCTAATTAATACATGAAACACCGATCTCACATACTGACACTTTCAAAAACCATAAAGATTCGCAGCATTGCTTCTTCTGCGAGACAGTAACGCAACGATCATTTGTATTATAATGAGCTATGCACAAAGTAGGATTCATGTGAGTTTCTTAATTAGCAGGGTCGATTTTGTCAAAGGTTTATCAAAAGTATCCGTATACTCATAATTTTCTCTAATTTCACTTCTCAAATATGAAATCGCCTATTTTCTTTTACAATGACAAAATGAAAGCATATAAATCTAAGTGTTTACTCATTGGCTAGAGCCCTTAATACATTTGTGATCTACATTATTTATTTCTTCCCAATTACATTATTATGTGGGATATTATTAAATGATGCTGATGGTTTTAATAATTTTAAAAACATTACCAACCAGAGGAAACAAATACTACACGGATTAACAAAGAAAAGATAACATTTTCACTCATTCATATTTATATATAATGCCTTTTGAAATGGATGCGGCTATATGTGATTATGAAACAAACTTTGAACAAAATCATGTGTAATAGAAAAATTTTAAAGACTATTGGACTTGTATTATCATAACTTTTCAAGAAAAAATTTTCACAACGAACGTCTTACATAAAACCTTGGCTCCTTTCAAGCTTAATCTTCCATTCCCTTGACTTGGTAATTCTAATTTATCTGGCAACCTTCAAATCTTCAGATACTGTCTCAACCCACTCTCTACAGACTCTCCCTCTAGGCAGGTTAGTTTGTGATCTCCAGAGATGGCTCCTGCCTCTTGGTGAGGATAGACTACATTATGTTAAATGATCTACAACATTCTCACTTCTTCTGGCAGTTTAGTCACTCTTTAGTTCCCCTAGAATATTTAGGTTTATTTGGCTAGTTTTTATATTTCTAAATGCAATCATAAATCAGAGATGTGAACGGGAATATGCTGATAGAAAATGAAGATATAGGAATGAGATGGAAGGACTATATTGAAACATTATATCAAGGACCAAAACCTCTTAAAGATATATCAATGAATGAGAGCGATGTGGATGAAGATGAGCAAGGCCCATAGATGATGAGAAGTGAGCTTGAGAGAGAAGAAAAACAAGGCATCTTGAGCAGATAAAATAAATGGAGAGATTATCAAAATGCTTCAAGGCAAAGCAAAGGATACCCTGTTTGAAATTATCAAGGAACGCTACAAAAGTGGAAGACTACCAGAGGACTTTAAGAGTAGTATAATGGTCACAATACCAAAGAAAACAAGAGCCGAGAGATGTGAGGAGTACCGAACATCGAGTCTGCTCTCACATGCATCGAAAAAGAATGAACTTCAAGCTGGAGGATAGAAGGAAGAATTGAAGCCAACTTGTCAGAACATCAATTTGGATTCAGGAAAGGCACAGGAACCAGAGAGGCCATATTATGCCTAAGAAAAATAATAGAGAAGATGATACATGTCAAGAAGCCAGTGTACGTGGCTTTCGTACAGTTTGAGAAGGCCTTTGACAATGTGGAGTGGAACAAGTTGTTCCAGATACTGGAAAACAAAGGAATGGACTACAATGACATAAGTAATCAAAATCTGAGAATGGAAGATGGTAAGAAAATAGAAACTAAAATAAATGAGAAAGACATGGATGTAGCCTGTCACCAGCTTTGTTCAAGGTATACCTAGAGGAAGTAATAAAAGAAATGAACATGAAAGGAATGAAGGGGAGTTTAAGATGAAGAAATTAACGCTCTTCCCTTTGCAGATGACATTGCAGTGATAGCAAAAATTAAGATGATTTGCAGGCATCCCTGGATGCAAGCTATACAAGGTAATAACATGGTAGCATTTCTACATTTTATAATAAAATCTAGTAAATGCTAAAAGGTTTTGCTTTCGAAATTAAATTCAATCGTGATGATTTAGAAGCATTAAGTCTCGTATTGTTTAGCTTTCAAATCATACATGTTTAACCGTGTGCAAGACTTCCAACAAACTTTGAAGGAGTACCTAAGTTATTAATATTATAACGCACTAGTGTGGGATGCAATGCTCTTACCACTCTAAAACGACCATCATTTATAAATGAACTCCTTTTTGACAAAATCATCAGGGACTCTATTGTAGAGTACCATCTCTATTGAGTCAGATCTAAGAAGCTATTTAGAGTCTGCATGCATGGTTAACAAATCAAACGTAATATCTAATAATCATGAAAGACTAAAAGGATAACATCAGCTAAAAGACTGTAATTTACGATGATGATGTAACTATTAACACATCCAATTATAACTTAGGAATAATGAATATGAAAATTGAGAAAATAGCTCTTAGAAAATCAGCTACCTTGTTCAATGCAAACAATCTCTCCTTAAATATAAAAAAAAACACAATCAATCAAAAAAAAATGAATTTCATTCAGTAGAGGTTTTAGGATTTGATTTGGATTCAAAACTAACTTGGGAAAAACATACTAATAACATGTGTAATAAATTATCCAGAGTAATATATGTGATTAGAGCAATAGAAAATAAAGTTCCTCGGTGGGGATTATGATGGACGAAATCTTTGAAATAAAAACAATATTGTGAATTGCTACTTTGATTTCTCTCACAATGTATGGCTTATTTTTTGATGTATATTTATTTCTAAACTGGACCCATAATATTGTATGATTTCTTTTAGGTTAAATATAAATATTATTATTGTTATGCTACATTCAGGCATTTTTAAAGTGCCCAACAGAGCTCAATTTATTCATTTTGTTACCTGATCCCATCCCAATCTAATCCTTTTGGAAAAGTATATTGATGTACATTCGAATACATATTATCAATAAAAACATATGCAAACATACATATGATGCATATTTTAGGAAAACAATATTTGTTCAAACACTTTCTTAGTAGCTCCATGTTTTTGAAACTGTTTGAAGCAAATTGGGACAAAATTTAAGATAAACAAAGTAAAATTTAAGAGGGAAGAGAAATTATTATCAAATATACCACACAAAGAAATAAAGATTATGCATATAAAATAGTATTCACATAAATATAAACAAGTATGAAAAAGATGCATCACGATCTAAAAGCCAAAATTATTCAAAAGCTTTTACTTTTCCAAAATGACACTTGATTATATCTTGATACATATGAAGGTGTTTCCTATCACAGAATATGTCCAACTTACTTCCTTAATTGAATGGCTTTTAACGTTCTTATATCTCTTTTTGTGGAGCTGCAACAAGTAAATGATAGAAACGTAATTCAGCACAAAACTGAAAACAACTTGGTACAAACTGACAGCTCCTGAAAAGATGTGCCTAAGCAAAGTAATAATTCCAAGAAATAGGAATACAAAGAAAAATTAGGAGAAATAAAAATATTATACTTAAAACGAGTAACGAGTAACCGATGGAATATTAAACTATCTGATTTCAAAACTTCCTATAAATTCCATAGGTCAGTTGATTCAATGATTTACAGCTAAGAAAATCTTTATACAGTGACTATAATAATCTGCTTGTTTTCTTTTAAGCTTAACATACATTTCCCATTCCAAACAGAAAAGCCTAACATTCTGCATTCCATAGTGCAAATTGAAATTCATAAGTGAAGTTCATCAAAATAAATTTCTAATTCAAATTCTTAAAATTCACCTTTAATAATTACCAGATATATTACTCGATGTGGATGTCAGTATACTGAATGTAAAGAGAAAATTTTGGTGGGTTGTACTTAACAGAATTTCGAAAAACGATGAGCACCAATAAAAATTTTCGTTGAAAAACAACTTACAGATGCGCACAATCCTACTGTATACAGGATAATGTTTCCGGGGTATCGACGCAGACGTAAAACAACTAACTAATCACCACACACACATAAAATTAATGATCCAACTTCGAGGCACCATGAGATTCAGAAAGAAGATGTGACATAAGCACCATTAAGAGAATCACCCTCAAAAGACTACTCAATGTTCTTCCAGGACTTACGAGTAATTAGGCCCAAAGAAGAATATCTTCCTAGTCCGTACAGCAGCAGAAACACCGCGTTCGCATCCAGACCGTGGAATACCTCAACAAGATTCACATCGAAATCTGCACTTTCCGCTAGGTAGCAATACACATCGATAGTTGATCATATTTTCTAATCGTGGATGCTTTAACGAAGCAATCGATTGCACTTACCCAAATAGATATGTGAAACAAGGCGCGAAACATGACTATTAACTGTGTGAGGAAGTGGGCGGCTGATATCTCTTCTTCTTAAGTTCTTTTAATCTACATCCGTCTTTTCCAAATGACGTTTACCCAAATCTCTCTCATCCTGAAACGAACAATCATGCGTATTCTCTCGTAATTCTAGGTCCTACAAAAGCATGAATGGTTGAAAGAAAATGTCTCCATCCCTCATTATATGTGAATGACATCTGGTCAATCTTTCTAATGGCTGCGAAAAGCACTGTTTTATTTTCTATGTCTCCCAGAAAAAGCTCTTCCTGCGCCTTTTCGGAATGCCTGTGGTTGCCGGATAAATATTATCTTACGTTCATGCACGGTTGTCCCCGATTTGTCTCAGGTAGGGTAATCAGCTCCACGTTAGAAGTTGGCATTCGTACCTTATGAGACATTTCAGCGACTGGTTCTTTCTTTTTTGCCTAGGATTCCGTGTTAAAATTACTCGATATTTTCAAACATATTATGTATTTCCTTCCAAAATAGGAAAGTGCATGATTTAAACGGCTATTAAAAATATGTCGCACTATTTAAGAGAGAAATTGGTAAGATCTCATTAGAATTAAAAAAGGTAAAAGTGCAATATCTCCCCTTGCTTGAAGAGATGCACCCAAAATACTGGTAGACAAGTGTGTAGTAGATTAGTCACCTCAAAAGGGGTTGGTTTTTGGGTAGGAATGTTGTGATAAAACATTCAAGATTTTTAATTAATAAGAATAATTTATTTTGCGACATCATGTACATGCATAGCAGTACTCAAATATATTTTCTTAAGTACAAAATATTGTTTTAGAACATCAATGTTTGAATACATTTTCGTGAAGATTAAATGTTTTACACTTGATTTAAATTTAAATAATGTTGGAAGCCTTTCGCACATTGTGGAAAGATTATTATAAAAATTATGGAGATATTAATAACCCCACATGAGATAATATTGAAGAATGATGCCTTTTTTTTCTAATAATGTATTTACTTTTGAAGGATTATGATAGAAGGAGAAAAAAGGAACTCGGCGGTCAATGAACTAAGAGATAAAGGTTCTCCAAGCGCCGAAATTGCGGCGACCGTCTAAGGGCGATTACCGGGAACGGATAATCGTATTAGCGGTCCCAGTTCTTTAGAATCCCTAAAGAACTAGGACCACTAATACGATTATCCGTTCCCGGTAATCGCCCTTAGACGGTCGCCGCAATTTCGGCGCTTGGAGAACCTTTATCTCTTAGTTTAAGGATTATGATGTTGAAGACCAGTAAGTAGAGAAGATATAATGGAAAATCTTTATAGTAATAATGCGATTGGGACAGCATTCAAAACCTGTTTTCCCTAATAGGCCACAAAATCAACCAGAGCACATCCAGGATAATCTTTTCCAATGGTCAAAACACTGCCATTCTCATGGATAGAGCAATAAAAGAAATCAGCAATTTAAATTGCAAGGATAGATAACGTCCTAAATACATCGTGAACCACACAAAATTCCCATGTGAAGTTAACATGTGTGCTAATCGAAACAGCTTTTCCACTTTCATCTCAAGACATTTCTTTCTCAGGAACTGAATATTAATGTTCCTTATTTGAAGACATAGAGCCAAATATGGGCATTACTTTGGAGCATGCAGTGATTACCTTGAAAGGAGAGGAAATGTTCATGTTTGTCAACGACTATCACCACTGATAATTTAATATCTAAAGTTTAAATTAATAATGGGAAAATAATAACTCTGTTCTCTTAAGTTCTCATTGTCACTGTACAGGTTATGTGTCAAATTCAAAAGTATCCCAAAGTTTAATATGTATAAGTTATAGTATTTGAAAAATTTGAAGACTCTCATTGCACCTTTGGTTTACTCCTCTGCTGCACTTGAACTCAGTGACCAGGGCTGACTTGAGGCCTTATTAAGAACTTGGCGTATTTCTAATTTCTAAATGGATTGTGATATAATTAGGCAGACTGGAATTAACTCTGCAAAAGAAAAACTATTAGGCAAAATACAAACAAGGAATTTAACTGAGATGGGACAGTCATTTACCAGAAGTTTAAATTGTGAAATAAGTTCAGAAAATGTATGAAATCACTATGTAACTGAAGGGAATTTCACTAACATTAAGAATTTTAATTAAAAATCTAAAGAAGACATTTAAAACACCTATGACCTTCTGAATCTCTGACAAAAATGTAATGCATTCATTAATGCAACAACTTAATATAAGACTTTAAAATTGATTCAACAAATTGAAATTTATGATGCCATAAGAAGAGTTTGGTCATCACATTACTAAAACAAAATATTTTTTAAGCTAAAGAAAGCCATCCCACACAAATTCATTTACTTTAAAAATGAAAATCATTTTGGAAATAAAGCAATTCTCCAGAAATGTAACACAAACTATTCATGTTTGCCTAAAATTTTGGATCAAAAAAAATAGCTAAAAAAATAGCAAGAATTTGTTATCTACTACGGATTAAAACTTTTATCAACTATCAATGTAAGTCATTGGAACAAATTTAGATGGAGAAAGATATACCAAATTTACAAAATTTGAATTCTATAATTTTGGTGTGTGATAGATTTTGGTAACAGATTAGACTGAGAGTTCATTGTAGAGTAAAACCTCTTTCTTTTCAAAAGCAACCATAACACTAGAATATTTTTCCAAGCATATTTACCTATAATATCTCTCCATTGTCTCTTGCACAAAATTATTCGAAAGATCTACCAGAATTACATAAGTTTAGGCAGTAAAAACATACTAGAGATGAAAATTAGAGATCTTCAATCAAACATAAGTTAAAATCTCAATGCCAGAACTTAAAAAAGAACAAAAACTATCTCAAAATAACTTGAAAAAATCAATTCTAATATTCACACAAAGTAATAATAAATTGAACTTTAAGATAATTATTCTAACAATGTGCCATCATGACCTCTAAAGTAATCATTATTAAATTACCATTAAATAAAAGTATGGAGAGAAACTGGATGCCAACAATTTCAATTTAATTAAAAATATCGATCCATATATAAGACTTGTGCTTTAGCATTAAACAAGTAATAAAATTTTCCACACAGAACAGCGAATTATGAATGCAAACATTCTGCTGGATTTATTCCTACTAATTATAGCTATCTTCTTCTCTAAGCACTTTGAAGTGAAACGAACAAGGAAATTTATCAAACTAATGAATTGCTTGCAAGAGGTTTTACTGTATTAACTTAAAACTTCGGCCAAAAAAAATCATTAACTCTGTGATTACTATTTCACAAAAACATTTCTCAGTATAAAAAGAATAGAAAGTTCTAAAGCCGTAAAGTAACAGAAGAATGAATCAAGAAGCACTTGACTGTGAGCTTCAGATTCTTTACTCATCCAAGGAAAGTAAAATTGAAATTTTAATTACCCTACCATATACAAGCAAGACCCTGATTCAAGATAAAATTTTGCAGAAAAATTCTTCCTAAAAATTTTACTTTAGGTACCAGCATAGCATTCCAGGATTAAGTATAGTAATGATGTGTAGTTATTGCTTTTAGCATCGAAATATTATCTGCATCAAATAAATTTCAAAAGTTAGAAATACATAAGGACTGCTCTATACCCAATGTACAAAGCTTTCACAATTACTTTGGCCTAAATGGAACCTCATTAAAAATTATTTAAACTAAATCAGAGATAAAATGTCATTCTATCTATAATCTAAATTATAATTACATGCAATAAAATTTCTGAGAATGTTCAATCATATATATGAAAAGAAAGTAAATTGGCATCACATTGGACATGTAGCAAATAAAGCTCTAGTGACATTTTTAAGAATATTTCTTAATAGCTACTTTTTTAAGTACCTCATAGTTAGGGTAAAATAAGGCCATTCAAATTATTTCATTAGATAAAAGACTGGCTTCGAGAAATCACAAGTACTAGTTGGTAAAAGATAACCGAATAGAAATAGTTTCTGTGCAAAGGCAAACAGTCGAAAAATTATAATTTAACCCACCGAAAGCAACGGATTTCACATGAGATTTCTCCTCTGAGTCAGGGCCTCTGAAAAAATTAACTTAATATCAATTACGACTTGGCGCCATCAAAACTATCATTCCACCATATCAAAACACAACACAACCTTCATTCTTTAAAACACGAAGGAAGACTTGTGAAATATAACTGTACTAACGGGATGCAAAGAGCAAGTACTAAAACTTTAAATGATTTTAAATATCACAAAGACTTGCAGACTATTCCTAATTAATACATGAAACACCGATCTCACATACTGACACTTTCAAAAACCATAAAGATTCGCAGCATTGCTTCTTCTGCGAGACAGTAACGCAACGATCATTTGTATTATAATGAGCTATGCACAAAGTAGGATTCATGTGAGTTTCTTAATTAGCAGGGTCGATTATGTCAAAGGTTTATCAAAAGTATCCGTATACTTATAATTTTCTCTAATTTCACTTCTCAGATATGAAATCGCCTATTTTCTTTTACAATGACAAAATGAAAGCATATAAATCTAAGTGTTTACTCATTGGCTAGAGCCCTTAATACATTTGTGATCTACATTATTTATTTCTTCCCAATTACATTATTATGTGGGATATTATTAAATGATGCTGATGGTTTTAATAATTTTAAAAACATTACCAACCAGAGGAAACAAATACTACACGGATTAACAAAGAAAAGATAACATTTTCACTCATTCATATTTATATATAATGCCTTTGGAATGGATGCGGCTATATGTGATTATGAAACAAACTTTGAACAAAATCATGTGTAATAGAAAAATTTTAAAGACTATTGGACTTGTATTATCATAACTTTTCAAGAAAAAATTTTCACAACGAACGTCTTACATAAAACCTTGGCTCCTTTCAAGCTTAATCTTCCATTCCCTTGACTTGGTAATTCTAATTTATCTGGCAACCTTCAAATCTTCAGATACTGTCTCAACCCACTCTCTACAGACTCTCCCTCTAGGCAGGTTAGTTTGTGATCTCCAGAGATGGCTCCTGCCTCTTGGTGAGGATAGACTACATTATGTTAAATGATCTACAACATTCTCACTTCTTCTGGCAGTTTAGTCACTCTTTAGTTCCCCTAGAATATTTAGGTTTATTTGGCTAGTTTTTATATTTCTAAATGCAATCATAAATCAGAGATGTGAACGGGAATATGCTGATAGAAAATGAAGATATAGGAATGAGATGGAAGGACTATATTGAAACATTATATCAAGGACCAAAACCTCTTAAAGATATATCAATGAATGAGAGCGATGTGGATGAAGATGAGCAAGGCCCATAGATGATGAGAAGTGAGCTTGAGAGAGAAGAAAAACAAGGCATCTTGAGCAGATAAAATAAATGGAGAGATTATCAAAATGCTTCAAGGCAAAGCAAAGGATACCCTGTTTGAAATTATCAAGGAACGCTACAAAAGTGGAAGACTACCAGAGGACTTTAAGAGTAGTATAATGGTCACAATACCAAAGAAAACAAGAGCCGAGAGATGTGAGGAGTACCGAACATCGAGTCTGCTCTCACATGCATCGAAAAAGAATGAACTTCAAGCTGGAGGATAGAAGGAAGAATTGAAGCCAACTTGTCAGAACATCAATTTGGATTCAGGAAAGGCACAGGAACCAGAGAGGCCATATTATGCCTAAGAAAAATAATAGAGAAGATGATACATGTCAAGAAGCCAGTGTACGTGGCTTTCGTACAGTTTGAGAAGGCCTTTGACAATGTGGAGTGGAACAAGTTGTTCCAGATACTGGAAAACAAAGGAATGGACTACAATGACATAAGTAATCAAAATCTGAGAATGGAAGATGGTAAGAAAATAGAAACTAAAATAAATGAGAAAGACATGGATGTAGCCTGTCACCAGCTTTGTTCAAGGTATACCTAGAGGAAGTAATAAAAGAAATGAACATGAAAGGAATGAAGGGGAGTTTAAGATGAAGAAATTAACGCTCTTCCCTTTGCAGATGACATTGCAGTGATAGCAAAAATTAAGATGATTTGCAGGCATCCCTGGATGCAAGCTATACAAGGTAATAACATGGTAGCATTTCTACATTTTATAATAAAATCTAGTAAATGCTAAAAGGTTTTGCTTTCGAAATTAAATTCAATCTTGATGATTTAGAAGCATTAAGTCTCGTATTGTTTAGCTTTCAAATCATACATGTTTAACCGTGTGCAAGACTTCCAACAAACTTTGAAGGAGTACCTAAGTTATTAATATTATACGCTGATGATGTAACTATTAATACATCCGATTATAACTTAGGAATAATGAATATGAATATTGAGGAGGCTCTTAGAAAATCAGCTATCTTGTTCAATGCAAACAATCTCTCCTTGAATATAAAAAAAAACACAATCAATCAAATACAAATGAATTTGATTCAGTAGAGGTTTTAGGATTTGATTTGGATTCAAAAATAACTTGGGAAAATTACTAATAACATGTGTAATAAATTATCCAGAGTAATATATGTGATTAGAGCAATAGAAAATAATGTTCTTAAAAACTATTTTAAGAGTGTATATTATGCCCCTTTTCAAAATGTGCTACATTATGGCATTCGCATCTGGGGAAATAGTGCAGGGCATGTAAAAATCTTAAAACTTCAGAAAAAGGTCCTGAGGATTTTGGTGGGAGCTCATGCTCACTGTAAACCCATTTTCATTACAGAGGGGATTATGATGGACGAAATCTTTGAAATGAAAACAATATTGTGAATTGCTACTTTGATTTCTCTCACAATGTATGGCTTATTGTTTGATGTATATTTATTTCTAATCTGGACCCATAATATTGTATGATTTCTTTATGGTTCAATAAAAATATTATTATTATTCTTATGCTACATTCAGCCATTTTAAAGTGCCCAACAGTGCTCAATTTATTCATCATGTTACCTGATCCCTTCCCAATCTAATCCTTTTGGAAAAGTACATTGATGTGAAATCGAATATATATTATCAATAAAAACACATGCAAACATACATATGATGCATATTTTAGGAAAATAATATTTGTTCAAACACTTTCTTAGTAGCTCAATGTTTTTGAAACTGCTTGAAGCAATTTGGAACAAATTTCAGATAAAGAGAGTAAAAATTAAGAGGGAAGAGAAATTATTATCATATATACCTCACAAAGAAATGAAGATTATGCATATAAAATAGTATTCAGATAGATATAAAGAAGTATGAAATAGATGCATCAAGATCTAAAAGCCAAAATTATTCAAAAGCTTTTACTTTTCCAAAATGACACTTGATTATATCTTGATACATATGAAGGTGTTTTCTATCACAGAATATTTCCAACTTACTTCCATAATTGAATGGCTTTTAACGTTCTTATATCTCTTTTTGTGGAGCTCCTACAAGTGAATGATAGAAACGTAATTCAGCACAAAACTGAAAACAACTTGGTACAAACTGACAGCTCCTGAAAAGATGTGCCTAAGCAAAGTAATAATTCCAAGAAATAGGAATACAAAGAAAAATTAGGAGAAATAAAAATATTATACTTAAAACGAGTAACGAGTAACCGATGGAATATTAAACTATCTGATTTCAAAACTTCCTATAAATTCCATAGGTCAGTTGATTCAATGATTTACAGCTAAGAAAATCTTTATACAGTGACTATAATAATCTGCTTGTTTTCTTTTAAGCTTAACATACATTTCCCATTCCAAACAGAAAAGCCTAACATTCTGCATTCCATAGTGCAAATTGAAATTCATAAGTGAAGTTCATCAAAATAAATTTCTAATTCAAATTCTTAAAATTCACCTTTAATAATTACCAGATATATTATTCGATGTGGATGTCAGTATACTGAATGTAAAGAGAAAATTTTGGTGGGTTGTAACTAACAGTATTTTAGAAAACGTTTTTTTTTTACAACGCAGAATCAAACTCCAACACTCATGTACAAAAATGATCAAGAGCCTCCTACTTAAGATGCTATCCCTGTTATTATGTAGTTTTTTTCCTGTCCCTGTCAAAGGAATCGAATGGTGAAAACTCTGTTTAAGATGCACTTCAACCAGCTACAACCACTAAGAATTATTTAAAATTTCGAAAAACGATGAGCACCAATAAAATTTTCGTTGAAAAACAACTTACAGATGCGCACAATCCTACTGTATACAGGATAATGTTTCCGGGGTATCGACGCAGGCGTAAAACAACTAACTAATCACCACACACACATAAAATTAATGATCCAACTTCGAGGCACCATGAGATTCAGAAAGAAGATGTGACATAAGCACCATTAAGAGAATCACCCTCAAAAGACTACTCAATGTTCTTCCAGGACTTACGAGTAATTAGGCCCAAAGAAGAATATCTTCCTAGTCCGTACAGCAGCAGAGACAGCGCGATCTCATCCAGACCGTGGAATACCTCACCAAGATTCACATCGAATTCTGCACTTTCCGCTAGGTAGCGATACACATCGATAGTTGATCATATTTTCTAATCGTGGATGCTTTAACGAAGCAATCGATTGCACTTACCCAAATAGATATGTGAAACAAGGCGCGAAACATGACTATTAACCTGTGTGAGGAAGTGGGCGGCTGATATCTCTTCTTCTTAAGTTCTTTTAATCTACATCCGTCTTTTCCAAATGACGTTTACCCAAATCTCTCTCATCCCGAAAAGAACAATCATGCGTATTCTCTCGTAATTCTAGGTCCTACAAAAGCATGAATGGTTGAAAGAAAATGTCTCCATCCCTCATTATGTGTGAATGACATCTGGTCAATCTTTCTAATGGCTGCGAAAAGCACTGTTTTATTTTCTATGTCTCCCAGAAAAAGCTCTTCCTGCGCCTTTTCGGAATGCCTGTGGTTGCCGGATAAATATTATCTTACGTTCATGCACGGTTGTCCCCGATTTGTCTCAGGTAGGGTAATCAGCTCCACGTTAGAAGTTGGCATTCGCACCTTATGAGACATTTCAGCAACTGGTTCTTTCTTTTTTGCCTAGGATTCCGTGTTAAAATTACTCGATATTTTCAAACATATTATGTATTTCCTTCCAAAATAGGAAAGTGCATGATTTAAACGGCTATTAAAAATATGTCGCACTATTTAAGAGAGAAATTGGTAAGATCTCATTAGAATTAAAAAAGGTAAAAGTGCAATATCTCCCCTTGCTTGAAGAGATGCACCCAAAATACTGGTAGACAAGTGTGTAGTAGATCAGTCACTTCAAAAGGGTTTGGTTTTGGGTAGGAATGTTGTGATGAAAAATCCAAAATTTTTATTAATAAGAATAATTTATTTTGCGACATCATGTACATGCATTGCAGTCGTCAAATATATTTTCTTAAGTATAAAATATCAGGAAATAGGAATAAAATATAAGGAAAATAAGGTAAGGAAAATCTTTCTCCGAGCGAACTCAGCATAGTCTAAGAGTATAAATCATAAACAAAACATAATATTCAGAATCTAACTCCATATATTCATATTGGATATCCGTTTTTTGTGTGCGAACGTAATCTAATCAAACTAATAATTTTCTAAGCGAAGAAATCATATGTAATACTATTTGATAAGGGAACTCAACTTATCCTAAACGGTTTCATCACATTTTCAGACAAGTCATCATATTATAAGCAGAGATTTCATTTTTCAAGCGGAGTTATCATTTCTAAGCAGTCAAATCATGTTCTAAGCGGATTCATCACTTTCTAAACAAAGTCATCACTTTCATAGCGAACTCATCACATTCTAAGCGTACCTATCATGATTTAAGTGGATTCGTCGCATTCTAAGAGGATTCATTATATTCTAAGCAGAATCATCATTTTCTAAGCGGGCTAAGCGTATACTAAGCGGTGTCATCGTCTTCTAAGCGTATTAATGATATTTTAAAGCGGACTAATCATGTTCTCAGCGGATTCATCGTATTCTAAGCGCTGTCATCACAACCTAAGCGCACTCAACGCAAGGACTATCAAAAAAGAGATAAATGGGTGATTTAGCGTATTTATTGATAACTTTTTTGATGACTGTGTGTCCCCCTCAAATGACTGGAATCTCAATTAACTGCACAACCGATCATTGCAGGAATTAGCCAGAAAATCACGAAATATGCTTATGGAGATTTGGTAAAAGTGATCTGGGATTTAAAACACACTTCCAACATCACGCACTCCCCGATTAAATAGAAATAAGAAAATTAAGGATGAGTTAGAGGAGCAATTGAGTATTATATGTCCTTAATTTTATGTCAAAGTATCCTTTATCCTCTATATGCTATGTATCCTATAAGATTATATGAAAATTAATATATATGAATATAAATAAATGATTCTAAATATATAATTGCATTAATATCTATATGCAACAATGTTTACTACTTACATAATAATATAAATAACTAAACGTACATAATTACATAAATATATTATAAACAGTGAATATTACTCATACATGAATTGAAATATATAAATAAAAATACTTAATATGTAATTACATAAATATCTATATACAATAATAATTGTTACTTATTAAGAATATAAATATATAATTAAATTGTACAAGTGCATTAATATATATACATAGAAATGGTTATTACTTATTTGAGGATATAAACATATAAATAATTAGATATATCATTATATAAATGCATAAATAGATACATAACATTGATTACTATTTATATAAGAACATGGACATATAAATAAATAAATAGTTGCATAATTATATACAACAGAATGATTATTATTTAAATCTATATATAAACAAATAAATGCGTAAATAATTGCATAAGTATGTAAAAAACAATAAATATTACATAATAAATATATAAAGGCGATACAAATTTGCTTAAATGTGTAAAAACCGATAAATATTACATTGTAATATATAAATAAAAGATATATACATCAATAATTGCATCGATATGTAAAAAGCAGTAAATATTACTTAGATAGTACATCAAAGAAATCGCCAATATTTCGTGGTTTTCCCCAATCCCTTTTCGAATTTCCGTCCCTTCGCATAAATTCGTCGTTCGCTTGTTTCTTTCCTTCACTTGATTGCCTCTCACTTGTGACCCTTCGATTTTGCGCTTAGTCTTTTTTTTTTAATCCATTTTATCCCAACAGATTGACTGGCGGCACTGAGATCGATCTTTCCCACAAGAATGTTCTGCATTCCAATTTCCATTCTTTTCTTGATTTTCTTTTCTTTTTAATAATTTATTCGCTTTTATTCCCGTGTTTTGGATTCCGAACGATTATCGACGTGCTTTTTTTCGCGGATTTTTTATTCACGAGTCTTCATTTATACGTATTTATAGAGCGTCATTAAGAATAGACTTTTAAAAAATGGTAGAAACGGAATGACACACTTGCATCAAACCAAGGACCAATAGAGAAACGGTGAACCTCATGAAAGAATGTTTTCAAACGCCTCTGTCACCATTCCGGGTTTTATCTTTCCAGCTTATCGGTAAGGCTTTGAAAAAAATTTTAAGAAATAGCAGCAATGCATTTCTTATGGAAGAATTTCGCACCCACCTGGCGTAGAACTCACGGTCATATTGTAACATTTCTTCCATTCGTAATATAGAAGACTACCTCAACTTCAACGTGCGAGATTTTGGTTCCACTATCATTCCAATAAGTGTCTCAAAAAATTTCCGATAAAATAATCCAAGTTAAAATGTCCAACTTTTTTCCGCAAATACTTAATCACTATTGAAGGGGTGGTGATAAATTAAATTTTAAATATACTCTCGTATTATTCTAGAAAATTGTGCTCCATGTCATTTCAACAGGATACATCTCGACGGGCTTCTTGAAGCTCCGAGTGAAGAATTAAAATACCATGAATCATTCTTCACCGTTTATTTCACAGAGTGAGCTAGAAGAACCGCGAAACTGCTAAGAGGCCAAAAGTGGTTTTTTTACTGAGGATTTCTAATCTTCGCATATAAATTTTAAAAATATTGAGAGTTACGTGCCGTTTGTATGTTTTCGTAATTTTTACGTGTATAAGAGATACAGAGAGTCAAACTTGACCTATTTTCCCAGAATAATAATATTAATAATAGAGTATTCCTGGATTTTTCAAAGAAAAATGTAATTTCCTTTTTAATTAGAAGCTTTTAATGGGAATTTTTCGTAAGAATAACAATACAGTATTTTCCCTTAATGTTTATTCCTACGCATTCCTTAAATTCGTCATAGTTTTCGCTCTCAAAGATGTTTTTGCGCATTTAACGTAACGTAACACTAGGTGGACACTTTTTTCAGCCAATTTTGAAATAAAGTAGGGGGAAAAAAAAGAAAAATCGCGCTGAAATAGCAAACCTCTTACACTATTTCAATACTTAAGGTTTATGATTGTGATATCTGAAGGAACTATTTAGACTCAGATGCAATCCTGGGAATGCGATGGATTTTTCTGCATCCCGGCAGAGTCCGGCTGAGCGCAATCAGAATTCAGTCGCGCTTACGTTTTCGATGGTTTATATCGGATTTTTATCGATTATCAAGCCGCATATTTTTAGTCATCATCATCCTACATTTTCGCCCAACATCCTACATTCTGACTTTCAATGTTAAAGGCTAATTTTTGAGTAACATTGAGTAGGATTCGCTCGACAAGCGATTCCTCTCGATTCGCAGACTCCGACGTGTTCCCATTCTGTTTAAAGGCTATATTTCCTACCAACTTTCCAATCTCTGCAAAAATTTCAATATAATTCTGGTGTTCAACAACAATAATAACTTTAATTTTTTTTATATTTTAATAAAGACAAAGTATTAATTCTGAATAGAACTGGCGTCCATATGTTAAACTGTGACCCATGCAATTCTATTTATATTGGTCGTACTTCCAGAAATTTCAATATTTGTACTAAACAACATTTCAAGGCTTTCAAGAATGAGTCACCTGCCTCCCATTTTGTGAGGTTTGAAAACAAAAATTCCAGCAATTTTTCGCCCAAAATCCTACATTTTGAATATAAAGACAATGCTTTGGAACTTTAAGGGATTTTACGTTACTTTGTATTTCCTAATTGTTGCCTCACTAATGAGTATCTCTTTCGAGCCCCTTCTCCTACCCTTTAAGCTGCCCTCTCCCACCTTCTCCCATAGTCACCACCCCTTCAATAGTGATTAAGTATTTGCGGAAAAAAGTTGGACATTTTAACTTGGATGAGGGCCTCACAAATAGCCGAGTGGACAGCGTGTTGTTTTTGATGAAAGCAGTTCTGGGTTTATAATCGATGGACGAAGCCTTGACTTGGTGGAACTCCATACTAGGTAGGATAGAAATGACTCGGCAGAAAGTTCCACAAAGAATAAGTAAATACATCGGGAATAGGATGAATATAATGTTGTGGAAAATCTCTCAATTCAACATAATAATAGGCGTATTAAACTTCTGTACATAACAGGCTCCCGGATGGCAAAGTGAGCAATGTTTTCAACTCTGGTAGAAAGCGATCCCGGGTTCGAATACCGGTGGGGGAGACATGACCTTAGTTGTCGAAGCAAACCTCCATCATCCGGAGGGAGAAGTTTTCCCTTGTAGAAGTTGAATGGGAAAGACTACTAGAATACAATACTAATACTAGAAGACTACTAGATAATGCTAACCTTTGCTAATTTACAAGAATTGCTAACCTTTTCCATTGACGGCCGCAAAAAATCCTTCAGTAAAATGGAAATTATTCTTGATTTCTTAAGGGAAATTATGAGACAAAGAAGACTGCTCTATTAAGCATAGAAAGAAGAACTTACTGAGCCGGTTAGCAGCCCGAGAAGATTACCTTCAACGATAATGGATGACTTTTCCATTTGGTCGAAAATGAATTGTAAGGTACAACGAAGAGAAGTGTAGTGCTTTTTCCTCAAAGAACTATTTTTTCGAGCTTATTCATCGAAACCTGATCGTGTTTTATTAATAGTTATTTGTGGAAAAATTACTACGCTTCATTCTGTGTGATGGATATCCACAACACCTCGTCTCTTGCTTTGAATTTTAGAGGGGTTTGAGTTTGCTAAGTTATACTTCTCCAATCCGCAGAATATATACATTAATTGCACTTTTATAGCAAAGGATAGATTTACTGTTTCATATTTTTTTCCCGATTCGCATTCAAATATTATTCAAGAATTCCTTTAGAACTTCCGAGAAAGATTTTCATTGGCATAGGCTCACCTTATCTCGATTGCGGTCAATCGGTAGGATATAAATAATAAACTTCGTCATTTTAATAACAAAACAAGTCCTTTCTTTTCGTGAATTAATCTGTAAATGCTTTCCATTCATCATGTATTCTTTAGTTAAAATGAATTCATTACAAATAATTTATCGTCTTCAATTATTTCGGGGTAGATGCGAATCTATGCTGGAATAGACCTAATCCGTGTCCTGCTGAATAGACCCGATATCGCTGCATTGGGATGAAATATCAGAGCTAAAAGAGTAATAGAATAAGAATAGGATTGAGCGATCTTTAGTCTTTTCGTGTTTTATGACAGAGAGATGGTAAGAGCGAATTTTCAACTAGGAGCTAATTTATATCATTTACATAAAATGAATATTTATACGAGTAACGTTTTCATTACTTATAAGTTGACGGGAACGATTACAGATAAATATTTTCTATGGACCCTATTGTTCAGAAGTTAGGAGTAAATATACCGTACACTGAAATACGGAAACGTTTATAGCGAATCTTATTTATACGGCTCAAACATGTCTCGATCAACTGAAATAATGAGATTACGACGGAGAGAGTGAAGTCAACAGATATTTTATTTACGACCAAACATCATATTTTCTTAGCCGACTGGAAAGGAGCAAGGTAAAAGTCCGGAAAGAACTGTCACAGGGGTTGACGTGAAAAATTGAATCCTTTAAAAAAATAAACACTGGAGTAGCTCGGTTGAATGAGTGATGAAATTTCCGTTTTGGACATAATTGTCAGATAGGGCTTTCGTGAATGAAATAATTGATAACAAATGCAAATTAATCGATAATAGCCTTTATCGAAGAATAGCTTTTGTCGACGCATTCAATGAGAACGGTATCGTTCCATCACAGTCTCTTCGCCGTTCTTTTGGAATTCAATATGAGACAGAAGGATTTCTATTGGGCCACCAAGCCAATGTTCGCTCCAAGCGCAGTAATGGGACTTGCTTTGCCATTCGACCTCAAATCAGCAATTTCCCTTCTCTACAATGTGTACTCTTTTAGTATCTTTGCGACATTCATCTCGCTTTTTGCTTCATCTCTCCCTGAGTATTATGAGACGCAAACGTCCCAAAAAGACTCTTCCCTTCTCAGGGACTATGTGAACACTATCTGGTGGATCATCTTGACCTCCCTCGGTGTCTTGGGCTACGTTCTCCTCCGTCTACACAAAGCAAGGATCGCAATGGTTCTAAAGAAGTTGGCCTGTATAGATGTTCGGTTAGGAAACGGAGTGAATCGGGGAATCAGGGTCTCCTTCATAACGCAAGACGCATGCTTAGCTGGCATATTCGCTCTTGCAGTAGGTTTGCACATCCATTACTTGTACATCACCACCAGGCCCTTCAACAGTTACCTGAACGCTTCCGGGATTTACTGGCTCCTCGTCGCGCTCACAGTGGATTTTCAATTTACAAACTTAGTCAAAATTCTTAATAGTAACTTGAAAATTATCAATGGAAAAATGAGGAGAATTAAGGAAGAAATGGAAAGGACAGTGCTATACACCTCCACAGCGAGAAAACCTAAATTTCTCAACAGGAATTATTCCAGAAGGATTTTCAACATAGCCGACCTATGCCTTCGACATCATAATCTTGCTGTGGAGATCAATAGCATATATGGGTTTTTCCTCTTGGCTCAGGTGCCTTCAAACATAGCTCAGTTGATATTTCATGGTTATTACTACATGGAGATACAGTTAGGATTGGCCAAAGCTGAAAATCTTCTTTTCAGTATTCTGGAAATGTCTGTATGGGCAGCCTCCTATCTATGTGGAATATCAGGCATTGTAGCAGCTTGCCACACCGCTACTGAACAGGTCATAAGGATATCATTCTAATAAAGCTTATATTTATACACAAAAAATGTGTGAATGTGCTTATGCCATTGTCTTTAACTCAAGAACTAAAAACTACAGTTTTACATTCTGAACTCCTTATCTAATGCCATCAAATTGAACTTAGGTAATCTCTCCTTTTCTGTATTTCATGTTACACTTGTCCTTTTCTAATTATCAGCATTGTCCCTTCAATCACCTACTTTTACATTCACCAATACAATCACCAAGTCTACCTAATTAATAGTCCAAATAATTTCCTCAACTCTTTTATTCCTTTCTTCTTTTTTTCAAATAATTCTTTTCCATTAGAAATTTGGTTTTATCAAGCAACAGATCCTCATGTTTGAAGGAGCGATGCTCAAATCCAAGAAAGTTACTGCGACCATTTGAAATCCACAACATCCAGCCTACATGCAGTGTATGGGGAACCTGTAGACAAGTGCTTTGATTTTTAATTGAATAAGATACAAGATAAAGCTGTTTCTTTTATTAGAGATTTGAAATGGTACATTACAAAATGTCAACAAGTGGCTTCTTGATGTAAGGAAAGATTTGACACAAAAATTAGGAATGAGAATTGAAATCAGACTGAATAAATTCTATGCAATAAATTCAGATAAAATACCTTCTCAAAGGATACAGCAGAAAATGCGTTCCCAACCTATATTAGAAGATAGCACAAGAAAATCAATGCAGTAGATTCTATGACCAGTCTTTTTGGTTTTCCTATATTATAGATGACATTTAAACTAACATTCTTATTCTTTTAGAAGCAAGGATCTTACAGGGTTGAAATTTTTATGATTCTACAACCGGAATAGTATGTTTGGTATGAAGGCTTTTGCTGTACTGGAATAGTAAATGTTTAGAACAGAAAAAGAAACTCTTTTTCTTCACATCCTCCTGATTTAGGTTTATTTTTTCTTTGGTTTTCTCTTCCTCAGTGTCTTTGATTGATCTCTCTTCTTGAAAATACTGAGCAGTAAGAAATGAGATTTACTGTAGACTTTCCTCTATTAACTATTTATTTCATTCTGCCTCCTCCTGTGATGAATCTTGCAATCCTAGGATTTAGTAACAAAGAAAAGTGCAATTCATAATAAAAGAACACGAACTGAGGTGGGAAGAATTTGAAAGGAAACAAATATACAGTGAGATAAAAGGAATTATGATTTAAAAATTACAGAGGTAAAAGCAGAAGTTATAAAATGATTGAAATGGGGGTAAATTACCTAAAAATGAAGCAAATGGCAATATACGAATATATGGAATTCTAGGAACATACCAAGAACTACCAAACTCATAATGATGATTATGGAGTATTATTTTTTAAAATTTTAATACATAATCATAGAGAGAGCATGTTCACAGAATAATAGCTCAGGAGATACAATTCAATGTAATAATTTACTCTATCAAGTATCTTCACAATAAACAAAAAACATTAACTTAAATTTCCCAATTTCTATGCAAATAGTTGATGAAGAAATACTTAAATTATCATGATTGATGTTTAAGTAACCAGAATAATTAAAATAATTTAGTATAAGTTATTTTTAATGATATCTTAAAATGAAATCACAATATACTTCATCTTGAGCAATAAATATTTTTTAAAGTTCTTTTGTTATCAAATTTCTTATAAGAAAGAGCTGACTGAAATCTGAAATTCATTAAACTTAATTTACTTTAGGTGGGAAAGTTGAACCACTTGCTGGCAGAAGTGCTTATAAGATGCCAAGATATACAGGTAACTAAACAGGTAGGAAATGCGAGCTAGCCTTTTATGTTCAAGTTAAATTTATGATGCCTAAGAGATGAACAACAGCATAAAAATGGGCTTCAATAAATTAATCGTGGCAACTCTATAGCGCAATCTGCCAAATCAGAAAGAAAATTTAATTTCAAGCTTTTTAATGTTTATTCTCTAAAATATTAAATTCCAACTTCAGAGATGAATAATGTATCCCATTTTTTAATGTATAAAATTGAGTATTTCAATAGTACTTAATTCCTTGTTAATTAACCCTATTTATCTTACTTTCTTTGTTAAACTTATGTTACTTAAGTACACTAAATTCTTTTTCAAACAAAATATTTTACCAGGAAATTATATCATCTATTGTATATTGATTAATTTGTGTTCACTACTAGTAAAGGGGGGCATTTCTCTCTGAATAAAATTACTAATTTAACAATATGAATTTATCTTTATATTGCAGCTTAGACTACTCTCAACACAGCTCAAACACACTTCTATAAATTTCAATGCCTGTGGATTTTTCAAGCTGGACTTTTCTCTCCTTATATCTGTGAGTTCATAATGACTCAGTTATAGTATGAAAAAAGTGTATAAAGTATCAACTTTTGTTTTGCAATGAGCATTATCTGTAATTGATGCATATATTCAAATTTCATTTAATTTATTTAATTTAATTTGCGGTATAAAAATAGGATATTCTAACACCAATTCCCACATGTTAGCACATTTTTTCTTTCTTATTTCAGATGGCAGCAGTTACAGTTTCCCAGATTGTGGTATTGGTTCAGTTCCAACAATCATTCCAGTGATAAACACAACCAACTGCATGATTACAAAAATAATTCATTTCCATAAAAGTGTTCTTTTGGATTTCCATCCAAAGTCTCAAGGATTACTTATTTCATATTATTGCAAAAAATCATCTACTCCTTCAGATAATCAGTCTTTACAAATACTGAGAAGCATACTCTAATTCCATCTGAGAGGGAGATACAGTGAATTGAGATGTTAAATAAACAAATGATAATTATGAAACTATGAAAATTTCTGCAGAGATACAAATATTTTTATCGTGCACCTTCAGACAATTTTTAGCTTTGAAAGGAATTGTGCTAAAAATTTTTTGTTAACAATATTTTAAATTTGGTATTCATTTTTGTCCTTCATTTTTCAGGGAATTAGGCATGAAGGGAAACTGAAGCTTAATAAAAAAGATCAGAAAAATAATAGTGATACAGCTTTTATTAGATAGGTAATTAATAAATGGTTGTAGATCGATAATTCATAAATGGTTATACTAATGGAGAGAATATTCTTAGTTGAATTTATTCATTCTTAATGAAATTGAGGGCATAATTGTGAAATCAAGGATTTTTACAAAACTAGTGAATATAACTGAGTCTATGATTGACTGAGTACTTTGAGTAAGATATTCATTATTATGCCATCCCCAATAAAGAGAATTAAGTTGCAATAATGGTTTTTGTAAATGATGAATCGAAGTTAAAATAGTCTAAAATTTAAGACCTTAAGTCAGATGAAATAAAAAATTGAAGACCCTTTGGTAAGTAATGGACAACAATGCAGAATTTTGCAAACTCAACATCACAACATTCAATATCACACAACTCTAGGAGCTATTATCACAATATTAAACCAGAAATTCTATTTTAAATCTCTACAAATTCCATTTTAGAGATCTTATTAAAAAATTTAAATACTAAACTGCATAAAAAAATTATCATACTAGAGACCTTTATTTAAAAAAGGAAGATAAAAGGAGTAAAATGAAATAATCCACCAAAGTATTGTTGCCAGTACTGGCATTTAATCACACTATTTACATTGAAGAGAAACAAAGCATGTTTTTGGAAAAATTAAATAATGTGCTTAAAATGAGACAGTGACAGCACTGTATTTTCAAAGAAAATTTTACGCATTTAATTATCACTAATTTATGTAAAAATATTCCAATAGTAACTTAATACTGAAAGAGAACATTTTCATCATCCTTAATAAAAACATGATACAAAGATTTCTCTCCTATTTAAGAAGTCATTTTTATCGATAATTGCTGATACATTGGCTATTTAAGTGATCTCAAACGAAGGAAATGTTCTTTTTTTGACCATTTTGATTTGAAAGCCTAACATGAGGACATTCTTACAACCAGTAATGAATTCAGTACAATGACAGAAAATTTTGGCACTCACTTGTCATCACAAAAACATATTCCAACACTTCGTTTTGGTAGATCATTTGCACTCTTCACCAGTAATGTAGAGCTGAGGATCTAGGTGTTGTGGCTGGCAAAACAGCAGTCTTTTCTGGACTTAGGGCAGCAAATGCCAAGGAATGAAAGAATGCAGTATGCGATTTACAGACTGACTGGGATGCAATGAGTAGCAAACAAACAAGTCCTTTGCATCCTTAAAACAAATAGACGAGTCCTAGCAAATTATGCAAAAATAAAATCACATGGCAAGAAAGCATCTATGAAAGAGGCTATATTTTTTTATAAAAGACCAAAATGATACAAATAGGAGCTCATTTGGCTTTTTTCATCTAAAGGAAGTATATTCTTTTATTGATGCATGCTAAATCTCTCACATTAATTATGATACCCTATGAACCAAGTTTTTCAATCAAGAATCCACAGCAATAAAAGAAGTTACTCATATATTCCTGTTGCTTATCCAGCTCTTTCAGGTTCTAAATTAAAAAACAAAGTTGAACTAATGGGAATGAATAAAGTTTCATTTGTAAATAAATGTAAACTTGTGCATACGTGAAGACATGTGCTACTCAGCCTGCCCTCTTAAATTGAAACTCCTATAATCTCCTTCCTTTTTTCACAGCCAAGGTACTTATGTTTACGTCTCACCAAAATCAATCTTTTCTCCCACAACATATTTAAGACGGAAGAAATCAATCACACTGGAACATCAACATACCTATGTTCAGCTAATTCCTCCACAATTAACACATAATCCCATTAACATTATATATACCATTCATTTTTCCAAATAAATTAAATTCACTTTGCCAACTCATCCAAACAAGCATTGAAATTTTTCTCTTAAATGAAGCTCATGCATTCATTTATAAAACTACTTAGAGAATCAAATCATATTGGAATGTTTAGTTAATACCTTAAATGAATGTATAAATGAATGACACAACCTGAAGGAACAGTCAGACTGCCCAACTCTTACAATAATATCACTCTTACTTTAACCCTCCAATGCAACTTTCCAAATAACAAACGTACAGATTCAATTTTGATACCAAATAGGGTATCAACTTCCATGCAGATGAAGATGACAGAATAACAACCAAAATCCAAATTAAATAAATTCAGAAAAAGGTGAATACAGAAGGGACAACGATTGGAGTAACAATCCTATTACCTCAAAATATCCATGTTGGGAAAAAATCAATCACACGTGCCAAAACAACATGACTTAAGACTATTTCAGGCAGCCATTATATTCTCATACCATAAAATTACCTTAAGACTACAATCTGTTTTCTAAGGAAACTTAATTGACAAGTTTAGCCACTGCTAAGGGATTTCTGCCACTTTTGAACGTACAAAACAACTATGGTTCAAAATTAGTTTGTCAAAACCATGGCAGGTATTTTTAGAGGCAAGAGATTCTGACATGAGAGCAGATTACTTAACAAAAGAACCAGTGAACAATGTCATGAACACAAGTTCTTTTCACCACATAATGATTCATTTGTAACACCAAAAGCCAACAAAGAAACACAATCTTAATGCTCCATCCTCACCAGCGAATGCACATTTACGTAGAACATCCCTACTCAAGTCGCTAGAGCATAAAAATGTCGCGCTGAAGTAAACCCAGGAAAAACTGCGATAGACAAATTCGTTTGGCAAATAGAAAAACAGCACTGGATCACACTTAGTCTGGAAAAATGGAGCGGGTGATTGCGTCGATGCATGGAATACACCTCTCCCTCGTCCCCAAGTTCTCCCTTAGTCTCCTCGAGTCATTCGTGCCTTGCAGCCTGGATGGCCCTGCACAACTGGACCCATGGCTGTCCATACGAGGCACAAATGACGCACACGTCAGAAGGGGGGGAAGATGATGAGGAGGGGAGAGAGGTTGCAGAAGTGGGTAGGAAGTTTGGGGGGAGCAAGAGAGGGGGAGGAAGAAGAGTGAAAGAGGGGCTGGGGAGAGAGGCTGCTGGGAACACAGCTGAGGTGAGTGTATGACCATGATGGTGAAAGTGGAGTGGAGTAAGGTTACGTCGTGGGGTGGGAGGGGGGGAGGGTGGAGCACGTACAGGAGGGGGTGCCTCCAAATTAGGCTGGCACTTCTTCCGAGCAGGAGGGGAAGAGGATAGGGAACGCAGGGAGAGTCAATCTGCCAGCAATCCCTGGGATACTATCAACAACTGCTCCTTGAGGACCCGAAACGAGGGACGATCTTCAGGATTGTGTGACCAGCACTTCCTCATCACCTGGTAACAAAACAATACATGTATAAATACCTTGTGCCATATTAATTTATAATAATAATAATTAGTAGTTGCATTATTACTATTACAATATACTATAATAATATATATACTATAATTGTAATAGTACTATAATAATAACATTCATGAGCCAATTATATGTATGTATCTATGTGTATATACACTATACATATACATATATATGTATACGAGTAAAAGTAGCTTGCATACTGCAAGCTATCAGTTGAATGCAGTATCGTACCAAGTCATGCCTCAGAAAAATTTTGAAAACTTCGCGCTAAAGACCGCCTGGCGTCGAACTAAGGACCCGATCGTGCAACACAATTGCATATTAATATTAGATAAGAGCCATTCTGACCTGTTCCAAAGTTTCAATTCAATATCTTATCAGGAAGTTCCTAAAATAAGATTAAGCTATTCCCGTTTAAAATGCATGGTAGAATCGGAATGACGCTCTTGCATCGAACCAAGGACCAGCAGAGAAATGGTGAACCTCATGAAAGAATGTTTTCAAATGCCTCTGTCACCATATAAATAATGTATAATAAAATAAGGTGTGTGCGTGTATGTGTGTGTGTACATTCCATTTTATATCATTCTCGGGAATTGGATAAGCATTAAAAATAATTGTCAAAATTGACCGCCATGCATTTTATACCGGAGAATTTTGCACCCACTTGGCGTCGAACTCACGGTTGTTTGGTAACAATTCTTCAGTTAATAATAGATAACCATGGCATCCCCAACCTCCGTGATTTTCACTGTTGTATCTCTCTGAGTAAGGACTCAAAACAATTTTCGAAAATTTGCGAGAAAGACCGCCTGGCGTCAAACACAGGAACCATTTATTAGAGACAATGGCTACGAATGATAGATAAGTGCCAGTCTGACGTGTTTCAAAGTTTCAATACAGTATCATCCCGGGAAGGTCCTAAAATAAGATTCCGTTATTCCCACTTGAAATGCATGGTAGAATCGGAATGACGCTTTTGCATCGAACCAAGGACCACTTAAGAAACGGTGAACATCATGAAAGAATGTTCTCAAACGCATCTGTCACCATTCTGGGTTTAATCTTTCCAGCTTACAGGGAAGGCATTTAAAAAAATCGTCCAAGATTTCAGCAATGCATTTCTTACAGAAGCACTTTGAATCCACCTGGCGTCGAACACACGGTCATTTGGTAACATCTATTCCTTTGGTACTATGGAAGACAATCTCATCTGCAAACACCGCGATTATGATTGCTCTATCGCATCGAGACCGGCCTCAAAACAGATTTCAAATAATTGAGCAAAACACCGCCTAGGGTCGAACGTAGGACCCTTCTGTGAGAGAAAATAGCCAATTAATATTAGATAAGTGCCATTCTGACTTCTTCCAAAGTTTCGATTCAATATCTTATCGGGAAGGTCCCAAAATAAGATTCTGTTTTCCCCGTTTGAAATGCATGGTGGAATCGGAATGACGCTCTTGCATCGAACCAAGGACCGCTAGAGAAACGGGGATCCGCATGAAAGAATTGTTTACAAACGCCTCTGTCACCATTCCGGGTTTCATCCTTCCAACTTATCAGGAAGGCATTGAAAAAAAATTTCAAAAATTGCAGCAATGCATTCTTATGGGAAAATTGTGATTTTTGGGACATTCTGGTATCGAACCCATGACACCTACTAAAGAATGCCAAGAATGGAGGAGATTTCAATGTATAAATGTAAAATATATAATAAAATATCAAGCAATAAGAACACAAAGAAGATAAATACCTAACGATTATTGAGTTCAAAAAAATCATTCCTGCATTGTGCATTAGTGAAACAATACACACCTTTTGTTAAAGGTTTTTCTTTACTTCAATCTAAATAGGTTCTAATTTATTTTATGGATATTTGTTTTGGAGTATGTTATAGACCAGTGAGTAATGTGTGATATGGGGTTTTACTTTTGTAAAACAGTTTATATTATCCAAAGGACAAAATAAAGTAAAATTTAACAAAGCCAAGGTTAATTATGCAAAAACAAGATTCTTTACAGTTTAGTAGGATCAGATCATTTGAAATATTAATGAAAGCTTCGGTTAAGAAACAAAATTTTCTCTAATTGCTGGCAGCAGCAATCGTCCAGGGCAATTCCTCGGAAGAGGATAATCATCCTGCGGCCAACAGTTACTCAGAATCCATAATTCGCTTTAGGGATTAGGGATTCTGAGTAAATGATGGCACCGGACAATTATCCTCTTCCGAGGAATTTCCCTGGACAGTTGCTGCTGCTGGCAATTGGAGAAACCTTTGTCTCTTATTCATTGAATGCCGAGTTCCTTTTTCTTTATTTCAAAGCTTAGGTTACCAAAACTGATATTACTGAGATCAAATTTTTGTGAAATCAGCAACAAATACAAAGAAAGGTATCTTAAACATTCATATTATTTGGAAGTGGCTCAATACTCTCAGTGTATCAAACAATAAGTTATCCTAAGATTTTACACACTATTCCAAGATAGGTTACACATTTCACACCAAACATTATCAAAGAAAATATCTGAGCATTTCTTTAGCAGCTGTTCTCTTTCTCAATGGCTCCCAATGCTTTTTAGCATAATTTAGGCAGTCCTGCATTACTTGAGGCATGCGGTGAAATTTAACCTTGCACCTAAAGGCAAACAACTAGGAAAATTCACATGGAAAAATGGATACAAATGTATATGAGATAAAGTCTCTCAAAACTGCATGTCCGAATGTTCTGGCTAGATGTCTTAATTGATTAAAGCATCCAAGTGGAAGATCCTGAGTCCTAGTCCAGTCATACTTTATCTCTGCCAATCTTTCCTTCTGACACACTTGACTTATGTATTTTAACTAAATGAGCGATTAATTGCCCTGGGTCTAAGCAGGTATTCACATGCCACTATTCATGTGCTTTGTGTAAAAGTATTAGTATGTGGTCCATCATTGCTTTGTATTATAACCTCTAAAGAAACGGGAATCAGGAATTCTTTGCTAGCAAAGCTGAGAAGAAATACATTTGACAGGAAACTGTTTTTGATATTAAATCATCAAAAATGATATTATCAATTGTGTAAGATTAAAAAATTGTAACAAAGTAAATTGTATGATGTAATTAAGACTGTGTAGGCTTACCATCAAATGACTGAAAAATCTCTTTCTAAAATCTGATTGTAGAAGAAATCCTGAAAACTGAAAAATTAAAAAAATATGCACTCATGTCCTTGTCAAGAAAAAGACAAACTGGTTGTAAAAGAAGGCAAAACATCCCAAATGGCCATTTTTCCCATATGAGCAACACCACTGCAAGAAGATACTACCTGTAGAGTCTGATGCTTATCACAACCATAGCAATATTCCATATTCTGTGTAAAAAACTTTTTGTAATTAAAATAGATGTTACAAAAATCTACTATCTTGAGAATAGTATAGGAATATAAGGTTATGAAGAAATTCATCAGTTGGGCACTATGGAAGAGTGGTTAAGGTAACTAATGCTTCAATCCAAAAATGTCAAACAGAAGAAATTATCTTCTAATTCTGAAACCATTCTCTTGCTCCTCCATATTTATATAGCACACATTTTTAAGCTTTGGTTGAAACTTGTTAGATGACAACTCTTGGCTACAGGGTTATTTTATTTGGACTTACCTATTTACTTAAGTATGAACACATGAATTAATTACAGAATGTTAAACATACCTCATATACTTCCTTGAAGCAGGCTTTCGGCCGCTCAAGAATTATTCCTCTCTGCACACGCTCTACAACTTCTGTGTTCTTAAGACGTCCATATGGCATCTTTCCACAAGTAAATACTTCCCACATGAGTACACCTACAAAAGTAATTACATCCATACATGATAGTCCACAGTCCATACAAATAACATTAGTTTGAAAATTGCTCAAAGTTGTTAAATATAACCTCCAAATTACATTACATAAAACAGCAATTCATCTGATTCAATAATAAAATACATAATATAAATTCCATAATACACAACAACAAAATTAATACTGAATGCAACTACTTTGAAATTAGCAATTGTAAATTATTTGAAAGGAGATACATTCAATAACCAACAACATAGATATAACTATAAAAATCACGTCATCATGGAGCAAATGATCAATTTCATAGAATATTATAAAATAATTGGCTAAAGCTAAAAATGGATGAGGAGTAACAATTACAATATATGTAAGTAAAAAATGTTTTTTTAAAAAATAATACAAAAGAGAATGATAAAAAATCTGTAATTATCTAGTAAAGACATAAAAGAAGTAAATACCATAGGCCCAAACATCTGACTTGCTGGAGAACCGTGTGTAATTCAGCACTTCTGGTGGAGCCCATTTAATTGGGAATTTAGTTCCTCCAGAACTAGTGTACTGGTCATCTAGCACATACCTAAGGAAATAACAAGAAGAGATGTTAGTAGAGTGCTCTAGCGGAAAATTTTCTAAAGTTGCCATACATCACTATTCAATACCTAAAAAATCACATTCAAATTCAAAACAGCAGCCAGATTCTACTGGCCAAAATTATGCCATGCTCTGAAAAAAACCACATGAGATATGACTGAAACCTTATTTTCAATCAATTAAGAGTTCTTCACCTCCAGGTAGATTCACATAATCAAATAATTTCAATTCAATTTCAAAAAGTTTCCTTACTACTCTGAAAACTGTCTAAATCTTCCAATAATATAATATTTCAAATATAATAATTAATTCTATAACTTATCATCAATATTGTAAGTATATTAAAAATAATATATTACTTAACATTTGGTCAAATCTTAGTTTACTGTTATTTGAATTGAAACTTCATAAAATTCCATTGCAACTCAGATATCAAAAGTATACAGGCATAGCTCATAATTACCGGGCTAGACCAAAATCAGCAACTTTCACAACATTTTCAGAACCAACAAGGCAGTTACGAGCAGCGAGATCTCTATGTATGTAGTTGTGCCTTTCCAGATATGCCATTCCTTTACAGATCTGAAATTATACATTTAGAAATCCTAGATGAATAAAATGCCTCTATCAGATGAAGAAAAATAAAACAAACATGGCTTGTTAACTAATACAAAGATGTCAAAGAGAATGTTAAAAATTTGAGTTTTCTGTATTATTTGGCATAAAGTTGATTACTTTACAGCTTTCCAACTTAATATTATAACGTAATGTTGGATCACATCCTTGCTTGGCATTCAACAGGTTAAATGTTTCAACTTGCATAAAATCAATTAGGTAAATGAAAAAAACAAATATTTTCAAATATTTACCTGTTGAACAATAAATTTTTGGAGTAGATAGGATGGATGCAAGATTTTTTAAAAGTTATATTTAATTTAGTTTAGAAGATGAACAATTTGCAATAAAACAATTTTGTATATATTTCAAGATCATATGCATAAAGAGCATAATTTCAATGGAAGAAATAATTAAATGCTCATTTTTATAATAATTATACAATTAAAAACATCCAGTAAATATTCAAACATCAAGTAAATATAAATTATGATAAATACATACTTCAATTACAATAATTACTTCTAAGGGATACTCCTTTATTAGATGAGGAAGGGGAATGAGAATGATTTGTTATCTTTTAATGCTATAGATCAAGTAATAAACTTTTAAAATAACCTAGTAATGCATTGGCTCTTTATTAGTTCTGATTAGAGCCCTGGTAAGAATAATAATGTTCTAACTTATAATAAATTGAAATAGAATGAATGTATAATTATGAAAAAGTATGAATTATAAAATCTCCATGTGAATAAAAATTAAAAATATTTTGAAAACCAAAATGATTTACTTCTGAATTAAAGTTTTTTCATTGATTTGAACTTTAAGATAGAGCAAAGAAATATTTTTTGACACTCATTAATGAAAAATTATTTTTCATTTAATATTTTCTTCTTTGAAAAAGGAGAATTAATCTTTATCCGGCCTAATTTTGTTCTTCTCTAAAATCCTTTAATTATTTTTATAAAACTAAACTTTAAAATAATGAAAATATTGATACCTTGAAATCATTAACACTCAAGTAAAAGATATTGAGATAGTAAATAATGGTTTAATCTTATTATCAAATTACAACATACAGTGAACTTATGATTACATGCATGTGGATTATCTGGTTTGTATACTATATAGGTGGGACCTTTCACTCTTTGTTGATAATTTTCATGGTCTTTAAAAAAATTCATATGCTAGTATTTCTAGTAGCATTCTATTACTATCAGGATTTATGTAAGATCTTTTCTATGGAGCTGTGGGAATGCAAAAATAACAATATTATCACTGCAAAAAAGATCCACAGTTATGCGAAGAACCTTTATGTATACATGTTAATGAATTCACAAAATGATTAAGCGCATGGAATATAAGCAGAAATAATAATAAGTTGCTTATTTATACAAATTATGAAAATTACAAGAAAAGAACTGAAAGTTTGGATTATCCATGTTTTTTTTATTATTCGTGCATCTCTATCATAAGCCAGGGTAATCAAGGATTCACTGTGTATTTTTTAATCAAACATTCTTATTTTCTCAATCAAACTATTAGATGATAAATATTTATCTTAACACTAAATAATTTAATGTCACAATTGTAGAGGGAATTATAAAAATTTTGAAGCAGCTGAAATGAAAGAATGAATCAGGACATAAATGATTTCGGCTAAGAAGAAATGCCCATAGCAATGATACAAAAGTATTACCTGTATACACATATCCAGAAGCATCCCGACATTTCCACCAAGAGTTGCCTCATGACGACGCAAGTAATTAAGCAATGAGCCATGTCTCATATATTCAGTGACAATGTAAATGGGACGGTGTTTACTGCAAACTCCATACAACTGAACGAGGTTTTGATGTTGGAGTTTCCTGTTTAATACCAACCATTTACAGATTAAGAGTTACTTTCTACACTTTTTAAATAATCTCTTTGATTATATCATCAATAATAAAACAATAAAAATAAAAACTTTAAGTAATATAAATTTCCCTGTGATTAAATTTCACATTTTAGCCCTTTAACTGCAATGAATGTCGTTAGTAAAAAAATTGCTTAGATGTTCCTACTACTAAGCATACCTTTAGAAGCATATGAGGAATGATTCATACAAATATTATTAAAATATTCAATCAGAAAATATTTATCATATGCAGACAAAAGAAGGCATCAAAGAGGGAATAGTTTTCATATAAGCATTCAGTGCAGAGTGCTTATATATCAAAAAAGATCAGAGCAGTTAAAAAGGGTTAAAATAATCATGGTGTAGTAGTAGAATAAATTAATATAAAAAGTTATAGATCTTTGCATAATAAGCATTCTCCGAAGTTTCTATCCACTTTCTCTCATAATTAAAGAAATTCATTCATATAAATTCATACTCAATGATTTCAAAGTAAATTTTTTTTCTAAACAATACCCACAAGCTTATATGCTGATTGGCAAATTTATCATCTTTTTGCATCAAAGTTTGGAGATAAAAAGGATGTTTTTGAGACAAGCAAAACTGATTGTTTTCTATAAAGCTGCAAGAATAGCATGATTGAAGGAGAATGTTGGAAAATTTTGACTCACGTCATGACTTTAGCTTCATCAATGAAGTCATCTTCAGACATGGTTCCCTCTTTCATCATTTTAACAGCAACATCTATAGATCCTCTCCATTTGCCACGACGTACTACCCCAAACTGTCCAGATCCCAATTCCTCCAGCAGGTGAAGTTCTTGAGGATCTATCTCCCATTTGTCTGCAAGAGGAATTCAATTGTAAGAATGATCTCAAACCATGTATCCAATGCCCACTAAAAAGTATTCAGCTTATGCTCTGATTTGAATCTTAAGCCCACAACCATTAGCTATGAAGTGCCTTGGAGAAATGAGATTTACTGAGGCTAAAGTGAGGAGTGATACAGTTTGATATTCTCACTCAGTCAGAATATTTTATTGAAAAGGATCCTAAGTTAATCAAGTACTATTAGAAGCAGACTCTAGGAATAATGCTTTTCATTGCATTCAATAGATTGACCAAAATAAATGCAACTATTGGCAATGAAGTGACCCAACTGAATGCAATTTTTGCATTCAAGGCAATAGTCATACCTTAATATATTCCATATTCATATAGCTATGAGCAGGACTGATACAATACTAAATACAAGACATTCCTCTTTACCTACGAGCAGGAACAATTCCTAGCCTACTAGCTGTGAATTTACACAGGAAGAATAAGATTGCGAGCTTAATGGACATTTTTACAAATTTTCATCAAGACTGACACAAATATAAGCACCGTTGGCAACATACTCCTTTTCCCCAAAAGTATGATTTCAAATATTTTCATAAGAGAGCCACAGTAATTTTATCATAACAGAAATCCAAAAAATTAATCCATCCGTTAATAACAAATTGAATCAATATCACGCAAACTGAACAAAATACATAGGGGGATGCTAGTAATACTTGGTTAAGGATAAGTTTTCTCTTTTCCTGAAATCAGAGAATAAAGAAAACAAATAATAATGACACTATTACCTAAAAGCCTTACTGCCTTTGAAATCTGTTATGAAAGGAATTACCCCTTGGCATAAAATAACCATAAAGGTAACAATACTTAAAGGATAATGGACTTCAGTAATAAGTACATATTATAACTTTAATAACAATGAAAAGACAAATGGGAGACTCCTTGACCCCATATTTAGTCAGAAACCCAAAAATCTCCAAGATATAAAGGATTCCAAAAGAATTGTAATCATCATTTCATTTGTTTTATACAATACTAACAGAAGTGCCCATTGATTCTCAGCAGGGAAGTGTAAGTTTTTGTCCACCGTAAAATTAAATATACATTACTTTAGGGAATGCTTGCAAGCTTTACATGTGTTTATTATGTTGCATTACACTTGGACTTCTAGGGTCAAACAATAGATTAAATATATTCAATAAAAGAAGCAGAGAGTTGACTTTCAATAAGATGCAAGTTTGAAAGTTTTGCGATCTCAGGTTCTCAGGTTATAGGCAAACAAAATCATTTTAAATTTTATCAAATAGAATAGCTGAAATTTCCATTGATTCCCATTAAGGATCAAGACTTGAATAATACAGTACCACGTGTCACCCATGGTGAATACCGCTGGCTTAGGTCAAATCCCACATAAGGATGTCAAGCCATGGATTTTACTTTTTACTACGATATGCAACATTAGCTTATAAAGGAATTAGAGTCATTGTTCCTGCACCTCCTGCCATACAGCAAAAGCAGTACGCATATAAATTTAAATTATTTTGACATAACACACAGTAACTTCACTATATTTAAACTGCATTGGCCAAGTAATGCTAAATAAGAAACTTTCCATAAATGGTCAAACATCGTTTCTTGAGAATCGAAACTGCAAATTGTTTCTAAATCCAATCTCTCAAATTAATATCCTGACCAAAATAAGGATATTCATTCCATTTCCTTTTTTTAGGTTCTTGTCTCAATTTCATATGACTATTAAATGTCATTGAATTTAGCCAAAGAAATGAGGCCTGCAACCGATAAAAGTGAAGTTTATGTGTATTTATTATGTGAATGCTTTCCCCAGTCTGGAGTTAAGCAGGGGAGACTTAATAAAACTTAAGGTAAATAAAAAGTGGCCTACTATAGGTGCAAGGAGTATACATAACAATCTTGAAAGTTGTGCAATTTATGGTTCTCTAGTATTAGGTGAGCATACACACACAAACACCTTACTTTATAAAATTAGATTAAGTATTTTTGGTTAATTACACATTAACCTTTTAGCTATAAAAAAGAAAAAATATTGTTTAAGTTCAAGAAGTCCATCCCATAGCCTAACTCAGGACTAGAGTTTGAAGATTCCAAAACAGAAGATTTTTACACTGGAAGCACCCAAAAACTAAAAATTATGATCTTGATATAATGAACAGAGAAAAATTACAAAGAAACTTCAACCAAGGCACATCCAAAGAGCTTTTGTATTATGATGATTATTTCTTATAATTTTCATGGTATGCGTCCACTAAATGAAATAGAATGACTTGAAATAAAAATTGGCATCAATGTAACAAATTACATGTTTATATCAAATATTGAAATAATAGCTCACCATGACTAAGGCCTGCAGTAGGAGGTGCAGGTCGATCACATGGAGATGCTTTTAAACGAGAAGCAAGTCCTCCACTGTTGTGTCGATGGTAATTGACCAGATCAGGCACAGAGCTGCAGCAGTGTTTCTCAGACAAAAAGAAGTCTCCACGTCCATTCTGCTTGATGTGATAGTGCTTTACGTGAGGATGAGGTCTGAAAACATACAAAATCACTCTTTACAATTTTGCAGACAATTGCTCAAAGTGACTTCTTCAATTTCACAACTTGAAAATCTCTAAAAAACGACATGAAATGAAAATATTTTCTTTCCGTATACATTCAAATACCCCTCTATTTTACCGAATAGGAAATTATATTCATATTCAACAACTGGTGATGTTATTTGACAGGATATATTAATTCACTAGATAACCCATGAACTACAGGTCCCATGCAGCTTTAACCAATTCTCTGAGGTTCAGAACCTAATTCATTCCAGAGTATTTTATTCGATTCTCTTTCTTGAAGCTTGTTCTGTTGAGGGAACAAGTATATTTGGTGGAAATCTATCCTAGTATGTGGAACACTAAATTCAAATAGAATATAATGATAAAAATAAAACAGATTTTTCGATTAAACATTAATGCTTAAAAGTGATACATATCACCAGTAGCAGAGAAAGAGTTTATAGAACAAGACATGGTTGCATGGTAAAAGCCAGACCCATGCTATAACTCGAATTTGAATTATAGTAAGCCGGTACATTTTGACTTTTCCTTTTCGTTCAATAAACATTTAAGAAACTTCTATTTAATGGTATAAATATAAAATTCACATCTCTCTTTGCATGCTGATCATTTACAAGAATAATTTGAAGGAAAATTGAGACATTAAAGTTTTAAAAATAAGATTCATAGCAAGAATAAACATTGATGGTGAATAAAGGAGCTGGTGTTTTCCTGGTGAATATCGTGGATGAAGTTTTCTCGGTTGATAGCTGGGTAGTTTCCTCAATGACTCTCTTGTCCCTTTCTCCAGAACCATTTTCAGGAATCATCAGGAATCTTCATATCATCATCAGGAATGAACTTCACTCCTGAAGATAGGGACTGAAA
The DNA here is from genome assembly GCA_036926295.1 of Pachydiplax longipennis. Taxonomy (NCBI): domain Eukaryota; kingdom Metazoa; phylum Arthropoda; class Insecta; order Odonata; family Libellulidae; genus Pachydiplax; species Pachydiplax longipennis. Next base: position 4,354,008 of record JAVFKF010000035.1, on the reverse strand, counting down.
TGTTGAGAGTCATCGAGGAAACTATCCGGCTGGCAACCCAAGAAACCTTTATCCATTGATGGTGAATTTTAAATTTTAAAAGAAAGATTGAACGCGACATTGATGCTGTTCAAATATAAGAAATAGAGCAATAAACTTTAAAATTCTGAAATGATAAAAACTAAGCAAGAGTTAAAATGTTTGTAAAAATTAATTGCATTAGGACAGAATACATGAGTTATATATGATATATATCTGTAAGAGAATATCTCCCAGTTATGTAGTGACTCAAAGTATGCTACATTGTTAGGTGAGAAAAGAAAAAAATTTTGCAAAAGAAAATTAATAAAAAATTTACAGAAATAAACTGCTTAAATGCTTCACAGAAATATAGTAGTGATATTTTATGATACATTTCGATCTGAAATAATCTCAAAAATTCACATTCATGAAAGAATTTCAGTCCTTTTTGATTAAGAAAAAATTTTAAGAAAACAAACACCACATATAAAAGATTCCAGGAAAATGACACATTATACAAACTTTGAGACCAAAAAAGTAGAGAAATCTTAAATATGACCAATTGCAACTTTTACTATTAAAGATATTTGGCATAAATGGGAATTACTGGAAAAATTCTTGAAAGGAATTAAAACTGCAGGCATAAGTTGTTTATTAATAAAAAAAGCAGAGGATCTATCATATATCATGCAGATTTAAGCAAAAGTGTAATGTAAAACTAAAAACATTTAGAGATCAAAAGATGCTATGAGGAAATAAACACATTTGTTGAGAAAACAGTCATTTTATGATAAAGCTAAATGTAGCAAAAAGGATTATGAGAAATCCCTAAGCAACACTATACAAGAAAAAATTCCTGTTAAGCCCAGTCCATAAATTATATTAAATATTATAGTGAACACTTACACTTTGGTGTAAAGAGATAGTGTATAAAGGCCTTTGGTGGATGAATTGCGAACTACAAAACATCCTTCTTTGTCCTCTTGTTTGAGCAATGACTCTGCCCTTTGGCGTGACATATCACCAACATACCACCTGAAACATAACAATATCAATGTAAGGTTCTGTAAACATACAATAACTACATCTAGCTTTGTTTACTTGTTAGGACACACAAAATCTACCAAATCTTTTGTACATTTCAACTGAATTACAAAATTCTCCAAAACATCTAGAAATAGATTATTGAATTGATTAATAGATTATTGCACATATTGATCATTATTTCCTTTTAATAACACTGTACAACAAATCAAAGTATTTTTCTGCTCTCTGCATCAAATTATGCAAGTCTAACTATCTTTAATGAGGTGAATAAGAAACTATAAATAAAATTATATGTAAAATCTATCCATCAGGTACCATTTCACAGAAACATGACAATCATTGTATAAACAATAAACAATTTTTTCTTTCAAGGTGGGTATTGTCACAAATCTGGATTGTTAAAATGTTTTCTTTCATCCTTTCCATTTGTATTCAGTTTTTCTGTTTCTCTCAGCAAATATCAACATTATTCTGGAAGCATACTACACCTCCCATAATAATGATGGAAATGTCTTCACGGAGCCATTCACAATGTTCATCAGTCCCTATGTTTGCAGGGAAGAAGTCTAAATGGTAATCAAGAAAGTGCAGTTTTAGTGATATATTGCACTTCATTTTTTTTAAACAGTTTATCATATTCACTGCTTTATTGTTCTCGAAAAATTCAGTGCACATTGTATTAAATGTCTTCCAAGCACGTTTTTTCTATAGCATTCAATTTATTCTCAAATTTGGATCTGCATGGTTTCTCTGATCTGATCTCTAATAAAAAAAACTCTCTCAGATATGCATAAGCTTGCTCCTTTTTGTCCAAAACTTAAACTAAAATCTTCATTATCCCTCTTTTAATGTGCAAAGGAGGGAGATAAACATCTTCAGGTTTCACCAAAAGCTTAAAGGACACATTGTTTTCTCTACGAGTGCAAGTATTTTTCTGAGGCCATACCTGACAAAGACAGTGTTCCTTTTTATTAAGACTATCCCTTAAACACAGGAAATAGCAGTGCTTAGGGTAGCCTTGCTGCATACTAAGTAAAAGTCCCAATAGCTTCAAATCTTTACACATATTCCACTTACATTTATCATATCCAGCACAGTTAAGCAAGATAGTTTCATGAGTTTCTTTCTTATGAACTGAGTAGGCAATAGGAACAGATTACTGTTGTGAAGTAGCACTACCCTTAAATTTAGTCTGGATGAATCGATAAAAAGTCTCCACTCTTCTGGATTGTGATCATGGCTCAATTCTTCAAAGAAACCAAGCACATTATAACAACAAACACTGTGATCATAAGAAGCGAAAAACATTTCGACCTTGCTTTGCTGTCTGCAAAAAGTGAAGTCACTTTAACACCATCTTATGGCAGATTCTATTGTTTTAGTCATAAAACCAGCAGTTCAGATTGTGCTTGTGAATTATTATGATAGGTACTACAATAAATCAACAGTATATTAAAACAATAAACCTTAAGAAAAAATTATCCTTATCCCAAAATGATAAAATGTCCAATGTGAGAAATGATAAAATCCAGAACAAATGGTACAATCAAAAGCAGATTAGTAAATAACTTCTGAAATTGAGTCATAATCGCCTGTTTTAAGGCGAATCGTGCCTGAATTAATTATTAAGAAAATCTCCCACGTGGCAGCACTAAAATGAGCACAATTTATTTTCCTTCTTATTCGTGAATGGTTCGTTCAATTTTTAATCAAAAAGTGGATTTTAACTGTGAATAACCATAGAAATCGAAGATATCCAAGAAGAAATTATTTCTTTTAAAATTGCGATTTTTATTTACAATTTTTTTCTTATAAAAACTTTTTTCAAAAATTAGCGGTAGTCAAAGTGTACAGCAATTTTTTAAAAACACATTGCAATTTTTATATTAATAAATAAATATATTGTTTGTTCAGGAAAGTGTTTTAAAGAAGCACTAGAAAACAATTCTACGTAGCAACGCTGCCTCTGGAAGTGCACTTGACGGGAGCGCGCGCTAAACCCCTCTCCTAAACCTCACGAATTTGTATCTCCCACGAGGATAATATGAACTTGTACGCGAAAACAAATCAGAGGTGTCTGGTTTCTGAGAACATATGCTTATCACGTTTTCGACCACCTAGTCTTTGAAGAATTTTCGGTAATGAGCTCGAGATATTCTACCAAAGGCTGCAAAATTCTCCGTCTGTCAGGGAAGAGAAAGCGACGTAGAGGAATAATTACGAAATTAAAAAAAGCAAGGTAACATATTAATATATTAATGTAAATAAGAAGTTTAGAGCGGTCATATAATAGACAATTCTGTCAGTCGGTCAGTTATCTAGAGATAATGAATGACAGTTTTAATTATTTTGACGTTTAGGCGCCGTAGAAAGAAATTTCTATCTAAATTTGCATTCATTCTTTCAAGACCGTATTCCATAGTTTTTTATATTTTTTGTTTCCAAGTTAACAGATGAAGTTATTATTTTGCTGCCACAAATTATTCATAAAGCCAGTGAAAAGGTTTAATCGCGAATTGAAACATCAGTGCAAATTCTTCGGTGTGTCGCATTTCGTAAAACAACATTTAAAATTTCAGGAAATTAAGCATTTTAATTTTTACTTTACATTATTTACTACATTTTAATTTGCCAGAATTTCAAGAAGAGTTTCAATTTCTGTAATATATTCTATAATATAAAAAATATTCCCCTCTCAATGCTCAGCAAATTTTAGGGTGCCTGAGGAAAACATCCAAGCACAATATACCAAGGGAAGACCCCGACAGCGAAGGACGGTTATGAGTTAACATGAGATTACGCAGGTATCGCATGGCATTTAACTCTGCTTACCCTCACATCCAGGGAGTCCGTATTTTTAGGCGGCGTGCTGCGGCATTGCCGTTTTACAATTTCCTTTAATTCAAACTATTGCAGGAACTATATATCCAATTTTAGAAATAAAAGTTTCTACGTATTTTAAGAAATTAGCTCCTTAAACCGACTACACCAAAAAATTTTATTGCGTCTTTATAAGAACCTTTCTTGTCAAAAAGATGGTTAAAAAAAGAATGTAAATTTTGATTTTTGGTCTGCGAATATTTTATTATTATTTAGTTTATTTAACCGTTCTCTAAACGAAAATCGGGTTAACCGTTATCAAATGAGAAGGAAAACAAATTTTACGCTAGCGGTGCTGCCATCTCTTGAAATTAAATCGTAACTTTTCTGGGATGATTCGCCTTAATACAGAGGGCAAAACCTTTTTTTGTGCATTGAATTAATCAGAATTTGTAGTTTTCAGAATGCTAATGATTGTTAAAGAACTTATCTTTGAATATAAATGGAAAATTGAGTATACTTTTTTAAGAAGTATTAGAAGGTGAAGAAGATTTGAAGAATACATGAAATAATATAGAAAGCTATCTTATAGGAAATGGTAGAGGAGAGAGATTATGGAAGAAGCTTCAGTTTAAAGAAATAAAACAGGATGAACTTTTCCACAGGAAACTTATTTCTATTTTTATTACACTTTGGCAAGAACCACAAGATAAAGAACACACAAGTAGATTCAATGCATGAGCATCATTATCAAATGATGAAGCAAGCCCCACTAATGCCAATTTCAAACAAAGAAAAGGGGAGGAAGGAGATTTTGCAAAAGTTTAATAAAAACAGGAATTAGTTTCCTGTAAAAAAGTTCTTCCTGTTATTTGTTTTTTCATCATGGAGTGCCACAAAGTTACTCACGAATCCAACAATTTTTAATTTAAGCTTTATTTTGATAGGAGAGGTAGATGATAGAGTATTTTAAATTTTGGAATTAAGGCAATTCAAGCCTATAGCATGGAAAAAGTGGCGGATAAAGTTGGGAAAGATCAAACCACAATTTATTCTCTATTTCAATAGAATACATTATTATTGATTGAACAAAATATCATTTTCTCTGGTTTTGATTAAATAGACAAATTTCCCATATACCCATATTCTGAATATCTTCTTAAAAATCATGTCTTTACAAATTATGATGTGCTATACCAGGGCCAACACAAGGCAATATGTAGAGTAAGCAAAGCATCAGGATCAGCAAGTTTTGCTTGCTCTGTGTTTCTTTTCTATGATATTTTGGTACAGAAAGAGGGAGGTGAGAGAAGGAGGGCCTTCGTATTATTTTACATTCGGGCACTTGATTGCCTAGAGCTATTTAACTTTGGCTATTCTTCAAAGTAAAACTAGAAATAATTTGATTTTAATAGTTTTGTAAAATTTTTTATACTCACTCATACTTTTGAAGTCCAAGTAATTCTTTTTCTTTAACATAGTTACTGGGTATGTAGCCGATTGACCTAATAATAGAAAAAAACAGTTTAATTTTAACAAGTAAAATAGAACAAGCACAAAATTTTACTTGAATAATAAATGTCATTAATTGAATTGTTTTGCGAGAGACCACAGTTAAACCAGTGCAAAAATAAAGAGTTTTGATTTCAATTGATCTGAATCAGAATGAACTATTGAATGATCTTGAACTTACAAAATATTCTTGATTAAAAATCTAAAAAACACTTACCCATGCTCATCTTTCACTTTCCACCAATGCTCCTGTGAATCATCTAGGACTTCATATTCAGCTCCCTGTAATTAAAAATATATTTAATATGCTTAAGACGAGTATGATAACTTAAAATGACAGTATATCATTGTTAACTGAAAGCAATGAAACTAATTATGGAAAGAAAAAAGAGACAAAAGATTCAACTTCTTAAGTTTAAAATCTGCCCTTTAAATTTCTACTTTTTTATACAATGAACTTATTATTAAAGAAGCATTCTAATCAAATTTTCAAGAAAAATTGATTGAAACCTACAAAACATTTATTAATTTAATTATTTATTAATTTATGCCTATTAAGTTCCAAACAAAGATATTTGAAATTAATTATTATTGATTCTTTTTATTAATTAACTTCCACATAAGAATCAAGAATTATCAATGTATGTTTTATAGATAACATACCAGAAAAACAATGAAAGTAGTTCCACCACTTCAAACAAGAAAGACATAATTTAAAACACTGAAAATATAGTCCATATGTACATACATAATGTCACATCACTGTTGTCATTTAACATTTTAGAAGATACTAAATCATGACACTGGAATTTTGACTATTTTTTGGTTAGGAAACAACAACCAGGAAATAAATTTCCAGAAAGAAATCTTACAGTAATTTAAACATGTTTGATAGATAAAATTAAGAAAATAAAGAACTGATAAACTGAATAAATGTTACTCAAAGAAAATGTGTTCACTCACTTTTTCCAAAGACAGATCACCTCCTTCAATGGCTTTGAAAGGATAGAGAGCCACAACAACCTTTGGCCTAGTCATCAACTTTTCCTATAATATAAAGAGAAAAACATGAGGAAAATAATTTTCTTCTTTCTGTCATCTACATTTATTTAACTATTTCTTATGTGAATTTAGCCAATGCAATTGCATTTGACTATATGATCAAGGAAATAATTTCTTCTTTCTGATACTCAGACTAAAACACAAAATAACTAACTCCTCATATATAAAAGATACAGCAGGAGGCAATATCATTCTCACACTTGGTATTAATGGTTTTGATGAGTTGGTTTCCTCATCAGGGTAGCAAACAACTCCCAATTAAACATACATTTCAAATTACAAAATATTATTCACAATATTTTATTACTAATATAAAAATGCGACAGTTGTACAAACAAAATTAGTAGTAAAGAATTATAAACGCAATTAGTAAATCATAATACCTTCAGATTTTATTCGTATAACCCTAAACGTAATGTCCACTTAAGAGCGTTAATTTTTCTGGTGAGCAACATAGAAAATGCCTAATTCTTGTAAAAATTAAATCGATTCTGCTCTAAAATCGTTCATGTAAACGAATTCAAATAGCAATACACACAATAATAAAAGGTAAAATCGAAGTTCAACTTCAACTGAATAACCGCAGGTCCGGATGGGTAAGAAGAAGTGCCCCCATGCGCTCGATGATGCGCGGTTCCCTTAAACGCGAATGTTGAAGGACAGATTTCCTAAAAAAAAACTCGGTCACGTGTCGCTCGTCGACGGTAGATTTCGCGGGAACATCGTTCTTGCGTGAATCCGGTTCCTTTGCGATGTCAGAAACCATGTTTCACTCAAATGCAGGCGCGAGACGAGAACAGCCACGCTAACTTGCCTATTATGACTTTTCCTTCAAATAAACGCTCTCCGATTGTGTTCGAACGCCTCAGCGAGGTGGGTGCAAGGCGTGAGTCTTTTGGTAGGAAAATGGAGAGAGTAAGAGTGCAAATTAGGGTGATCGGTTACAAATTCTTTTTTGGGGTATGATAAGCACATTTTCAGGTATTTAGAGAAAGGATTTAAGATGCTGATTAACGGATGGGTTTTGTGAATAGCCGAATAACTTTCATATCAATTTAAGTAGAATATAAAATTGTTTTTGAGCGTACATTTTGACGAAATATTTGTCCGCTGCAAATTTTGTGGTACATGGTTTTTAGCGTTGGAAATTACCAGTTTTGGTGGTATTCATAAAAATGGCGCTATTTCATATTCATTTTCTTAGAGATGATTAAACTATTGTTTTATCTGAGATACCCAGAAACTAAATTTGAAAAAATCCATACACACGGAAAACCACCGCTTCAACAGATATAGAGGTACAAAACGGAGGCATTTTCGTTTAAGAAGTAACAGAAGGGCATTCAAAGAATTTAATTCAATAAATGGGGTATTATAACCAGAAATGAGATACATTTTCCAAGCACCAATCAAAATTTCACCAAAAATTTGCTTCACTAATAAGACAAATATTTTAGGTTTCTTTTCGACCAAGTAAGGTTCGTTCATCAATAAAACATATCCACGAAAAATTATATCCGACTTAATCCATTCACCATTTGTAGTGTTTGTATAATTAAAAGTGCTTCAACAGTTGAGGTCATTTCGTACCCGGACTCTCACCGGGTATCGAAGCCAGGACGCTTTCACCCTAAAACTTTCAAAATCGAACTTGGAGCCCTCCGAGGAAGGGACAGGGAAAAAGGCTTAACTGTATTCTTTGCTATACGCCGTCAGACAGGGGACATATTATTAAGACACCATACGTAAGTACGTGTATTACCTGCTGGTAGAGGGTACAATTTTGAAAAAAATTTCCCCCAAGTCGAATGCATTGCCCAATTGGCTATCACGGAGCCCCGATTCACTATTCCCTCAAAAATTACTAAAGAAAGTCATTAAAATTTTCCTATAATACTGAAAAAAGCCCTATATTCAATTTATAAATGTGATACGATAATAAATTATCATAACCAATTATAAACACTCTTCCAAGTCATCTCAATACCAAACAAAATTTTCTCTATCTTTCTTATAAATAGTAGAGATATTTAGAAAAACCAAATATTTCAATAACACAAAGGTAATATCGCAGTCGGCAGGTCGTTAAAAATGAGGGAAATTTATTTAACACCGGAACTGCCGATCGCATTCAAAGTGCAACACACTTTTGAATTTCCGTGAAATAAATGAAGAACATCTGCTGAGACATAATCCTTGATCACCGAGGTAAAAGGCAAAGAGTCAATTCAAGGGATTACAAAGTTCAAAGTTTTTGTTAGTCATTGGATTTCGATAATTTCATTTTAACGTAATTAAATGCAGTATCATCATACTAATTTCAAATAACCCGGAAAAGCTTATTTAAAATAATAAGTTTATATATATATATATATATATATATATATATATATATATATATATATATATATATATATATATATATATATCTATTATATATAGCTAACTCTCCGGATATACCTATATATATAGATATATATATATATAGGGGATACGAATTCTGACCATGTTCCACAAGCGCCATCGACGTCAGATTTTTTCGACGTACTGGCCCTACGCTCTAGATGCCAGAATAATGCAGACTTCGACGCTAGCTATCATGGGTTCGATGCCAGAAATTCCCAAAAATCGCAATTTTCCCATAAGAATGCATTGCGCGGATTTTTGAAAATTATTTTGAGGCACTTATCGTTAAGATAGAGTAACCAAAATTTCGGAGGTTGAAGTTGAGGTAGTCTTCTATGCTTCTCATGGAAAAAATGTAGCCAAATGACAGTGAGTTCGACGCCAGGTGGATGCAAAATCCTTCCATAAGAAATGCATTGCGGAAATCTTTTTAAATGTCCTCCCGATAAGCTGGAAAGATAAGACCCGGAATGGTGACAGAGGCGTGGGACCTTCACGATAAGATATTGAATCGAATATTAGAACTTATCTAATATTATTTTGCTGTCTTCTCTCACGATCGGGTTCTTAGTTCGTCGCCAGGCGGTCTTTGGCGCGAAGTTTTAAATTTGAACTGAGGCAGTACTTGGTATGATACTGTATTCAACGGATAGCTTGCAGTATGCAAGCAACTTTTACTCGTATATATATATATATATATATATATATATATATATATATATATATATATATATATATATATATATAATAAACAAATAAGTTAAAGATAAAAGTTCTTTAACACAAAGTAAAAAGAAGTAAAATAGGACGAAATTAGATGATTTAGATTAAAAATTTTCTGCACGACAAAGCGTTTAGCAAAACTTATTGAAGGGTTATAACCTGTGGACTCCCAGTTGAAAATCATGGAATAGAAGGAAAAACCGAATTTCCTCAGATTATTTTATAGAAGAGGCCACAGAGGGAAACGGATAAATAGGGGACAATCTATCGTCTAGACAACCCATTTCGAACAGTGCAAACAAACGAACCATAAACAACAGAAGAAAATGAAAGCCTGCCTTTACATCGACCGCTCTAGCTGATTACGATCTTTAACGAGATGGAATAACTGAGAGGAAAAACCTCGTCAATGCAGCCGAGGACGCTCACTTTCCATTGGTCAGAGCCCTTTTTTTTCGATCTCACTCCGAAATGGATTAAGACGAAAAAATACCAATTTCGGGCCAGTTTTTTCTCTAATCGATCCTTTTTCTTCCTTTGTCGGTTGTTTTCCTTCCAAGAAGAGCACCTTATGCTCGTCAAATCACTTGGAATGAAAAAAAGCCGCTTTTGGGGGAGTCAATGACCGATCGAATCGCGAGACACGTGCACCACAACATTTCGTTGAAAATAAGAACATGCGGAGTGCAAACCAGTTATAAAAAGGCCCATATATTACACCGAGTGTATTTACGTGGATGTTCCGATGAGGTGCTGGACAGAGAAAGAATTAACGGTGGAGAAAAGGCTTTAGAAAATCACTATTAAAATCAAAGAATTTTTCAAATCGAATCAGATGAGTAGGATTTGGAGGAAACTAACAACTTGTATATCGCATTTGTCAGTCAGTATTCAGCCCGAAGTTTCACTGTTATAAATACCAAAAGAGAGAATTAAGGATTGCTAAGCGATATGAAGAGTATTTGCCTAAGCTTTCCTCACTTGACTAGAAAATCATAAATGGACCAGCTCCAAGTATAAGCAATACAATTACGCAAGACGTTTTCCGCATAAATCAAATAAGAGTGATCAAATTGAATGCCATTATTCTGCAGACTTCAGCACCTTTCATATTACCACAGCCATGTAGACACTAAGACAATAGTAAAAGAAAAAACATTTTTTCTTGTGAACCGAAAGACAAATTAAAGTGATTCTTTCATCAGGATATGTTAGCTGGAACTTCGACATACTATAGAGAGGAAATTGGGTTTATCCTCCATAGTATTACAACTTTTAGTTTACTATTTCCAGCCCCAATTATGGTTAGGTTATTACAGAGGTCTTTACATGGGTAGCATGGATAGGTACTACATGGGTAGCAAATGGAGAAAAAGAAAATCAGCGAAATAGAAGAATAATCCGAAAATCTGCACGTCTTGCAGAATGAAGCTCATCTGCGCGGAAGAAGATCGCGTGCTCATCGCTGTCATGCGATTTTGGGGGCGTAATCTTGCTCAAAGAATTCCAGAGCTGGAAATATCTGCAGCGGGTGAAATTCGAGGATAATTTGAAAACCGGCGATGTTATCGACAGCAGATGGAGAGTTCCTACAAGTGGAGGCTTATCAAATCGAGATAGAGAATTACTTAAACTAGACACAACTTGAAATATCATTTGAGAAATTTGCTTCCGAAAGAGCGAAGAAAGAGCATGGACGAATGAATATTGAGAGGCACCTGAGGTTGGGAACTAAACTCTATCGGGTTTCTCTTAGAGGCAATCAATAATACTTTCTTGAGAGTAATTTTAGTTTTTCTTTAATATTACTTTAGAGTTCCATTGTAAAAATTTACTAAACCACAGGAATTTTAATTAATTTTTATTGTGATTTACTAACTGAACACTACGCAACAAAAGAGTTACAACTCGCAGTAAGGAATAATAATACATGTTTAAAGAGTACACGAAAGATATCATAACATACTACAATGCGAACAAATATACATCAATAACAGAAAACAAGATAATAGCAGAAAAACTGAAATATTACGAATTCACAAAGTCCACCAAATATGAATAAATGGTTCAGGGAAAGAAAAATTTATTACGTATTTATTACGAAATTTATTTAGACATTGTGAGATAAGTCAACTTTCATCCTCTACGATTACTAGAGATAATTAAAGTAGTGAGCCATTAACTTCAAGGTATTTGTACGAAGTGCAAATTTACACGGGAACGAGAACTGCATTATGCAGTACAAAGTAAAGGATTGTGAAGTAATGTCACTAAAGAATTCTAAATCTTCGGAGGGTAGATAATGGAGGTCTTATTAGGTAGGTTATGGAGATCAAATTCAGAGTCTCGATTACGCACTATACTCATATCACGTTTACCAATAAACACAGCTAAAAGATAAGATAAGCCTTAATCAGGTAATCGCCATTTAAAATAATTAAGAGTGCTTCAAAATAACTTTGTTTGGGGATCACGGCAGGTATTTTCGGGGTGGAGTGCATAAATTTGGGAATAATTCCAATGACATTGAAAACCTACACACAATCATTGATAAGCACTGAAACGTATTGTTAAGCGTATATCTTTCGAGGAAATGTTTGTAGTAATTTGAGAAGAAGGAACTCAGCTCATCTTGACCATCTTGATCTAAATAAACCATGATTTTGAAGGAAAGATTGAAGAGTGCGAAGACAGTACATGGATCTAGACATGGATACTATGATTATATTGTATTGATTAATGATTGCCATAATTATGTGGTCAAGATAGTGAAAATCTCACTTTCGTTTTCACGAAATACGTTCTCTTGACAAAACAAGCAAGAGCAAAGCATCAAGTAACTTACGAAAAGATCTCTCCAGCTAATAATCTCTAATAAGAAGAGGAAATATTTTCAGTACAAGGTTTCATACAGGAAATCATTCCTCGATCCTCAATAGCAGGATAAATGCGCTGAATAGCACGACTCGATCGATTGAAGAGCACATTTGCAGTGACACGAATCGAATGGTAAAATGCAATCCTGCGCTCCATTTGACAGTCCAGCACAGAAAATCGGCCGACTGAGACTCCGATGGAAAAGATGGCCGCTTCGTTAGAATACGGCTTCGAAAAATTGAATTCGGCCAACACTTGACATAATCGACTTATCCTCGCTTTCTTCTCTACCTGTCAACGAGATGAAGATTATTGAATCTCCACCTTCGAATAGGGACTAGTTTCGAAATTTCAAAGAGATTTTTTTTCTCATAGCCTACAAAACGAATTACAGCACAATCGATTTCCAGGGGAAGATTCTTAGCATTCAAGACGACGCGTGGAATTCTCTATTTTCAAGAACTTGAAAATTTAAATAATGAGTGTAGCACCGTCACATCGGTAATTTTAATCGAAAAAATAACTATTAACTATTACAAAATGACCATCACGATTGAATGAATAACCTCAGTGCATATCATTCATAGTCATACGAAAAATTTCTTTCTTATTTACAGGTCCTTATAGGTCGGGGGACACATTACGAGTTTTAACAGCCACACAACATGTGCCTTTGACATCACACAATATGCAATTGGCGGTTTGTGAGGTAACGCCCCCTTTCCTGCAATAATTTGGTATCCTCTTATGACTATTATTATGCAGGTTAGTTTCGCTAAAAAGCAATTATGTGCGAACGACTAAATAAATAATTTATTACAACTACACATGCAATCATATTTACAGTCATTCAGACCGCTAGAAAAATACGATTTAAGTTGAAACGATAATACATGAGGTCGAGTATTTTATAGTGCGTTCAGTATGTTACATTATATTAATTATAGAAGCTGGTTTCTGAGATTGAAATCAAAAAAGATCCAGGCCTCGATGATATGAACAATTCTATCAATTAATCCAATTCATCGATTCAATGCATCTCTAAATATATTTATAATTCGTTATAATCTTGTATTGTCTTTTTGCCTCTCGATAATTTCATCAATTCTTTCAATTCCCTACATAACGTACTATCTTCCATCCTTACATAATTTTCTTCGGTCCTCACCGTATTTCCCCTTGCATCATATTTTCTAACTCTTACTTCATCCTCTCCCATCATCATTTGACGCACATATTTATTTTGTCTCAGTTTTATTTTTATATGATTAAAACAGTTACTTTCTCGCCATCTCTTCCTCTGTTTTCCTACCAACCGTAATTGTTCTTTCATCTCATTTCATGCCCAATTCTCGAAGGCCCTCTTTTCGTAGGGTCGACATTTCACACCAATGAAGAAAAGCATTCCATACAAAGGATTTTATCGGTTATTTTGCTTCTCAAGGCTTATCGTCAATAGTCGCTTTTTAAAAGCTATCATAGCTATACCCACATCCATATCATACGTATGACCAAATGTTCATTTCAAAATTCTCCAACTGACAACGTTCTCCATTGGCATTCCAAATGATTAATAAGAGCACTTCGTCCCTTTTGAGCGCAAGTTCACACGCTGAATGTGTCAAGAGATGCTCCATTACCTCTCAGACCCCGTAATTCGCCAAATTATGCCGCAGAACGAGGCGTCCGCCAATTTTTTGCGCATCTTTTCCAGGAAAGGAAGTAGACTCATTCGGAAAGTGCCTCCACAATTCTGTCTTCTGGATGTGGAGTTAATTGCCGTCAGCTGTTCCTTACGTTCTCCAATGGGTTCAATAACACTGGCTCGAGATATTTGGCTAACAGTTAATTAAACACACGATGCACACCGCTAAGATTGAGCTCGGAAACGTAAAAAGATAACGTAAAGATAGATTATACCAAAGAAAACCAGAGCACCTGCCTATACCCCGAAGGGATTCTTAATGAGATGAAAGATAATTTATGGAGAATGACGCTTCTTTAACATAAAAATTCATATTACTGTTTAGCTGATGAATATTTAGAATTAGATAGAACTGAACATGAACTTGACTTGCTATGATTTTCATCCTCTTAAGACAATTATAATTTTCTGTCAAGTATTTTTGTATCATAATTTTACATTATGTTTCATACTTATAACATTGTATTATTATTTTGTACGGCAAAAAGAGGTAGAGAGCAATTTATATGAGAAATATTACAAATAGAGAACTGTTAATCAGTTATGGAGTTAATACAAATGAGAAATATTACGATAAGGGTACGAGAGGCATGAAAGATAAAAGATGACCTAGAAAACAGGTTGAATTTTAATAATGATAAGCTGAGAAGAACAGACGTAGATTAAGAAATAAAATGGAATTCATAAAAATATGAATGATGAATCGGAAGCGTAATGATGTGAATGTATTTAGGATGACTGAACATAAACGAGGCATTAACTTGCTTATCCCAAAAGGAAATAGAAATATGAATTTGTTTAAATCTTTAAATGTCTAATAAGCAAGTGATGTATGAAACCAGTTTAATACTGGTAAATTTCAAATTTAACATGATGTTGTAAATATACTAGTACTACAAAAGTATCTGTAGGCTGCTATAAAAATATCGCTTTAAATAAATTATCTATCGGCAATTGTGCTATATTCAATATAGAAATAAATGCGCGTTACTTGGTGTGTATAAATGCAAGAATCCAAAACAATAAATTGAATATATATAAATCGCGAACGAGAGAGAAGGAAATAACCGATGGAAAAGGCGAAGGCCATGGCCTAAAATACTAAACAAAAAACTTCCGAGAAATTCGAAAATAAAAAATTCGAAGGGATTAGAAGTTCAAATCGAAAAATATATTCCCAATAATCGGAGAGAATGTTTGAGAAATCGGATTCCATTGACGGCTTCAATTCCAGTCCAAAAGAAGTGAAGAACAACGGATGCGATGAGTTTGTGCGGAACCTTGATTTCCGATTAAAGGCAGCACTGCTTTCACGGGCAATTATCGAACTTAAAGGTTTCCTCTCGGTTTTCAGTTCAAGGAGTAACTAGGATACGAAGAGATGAAAACAAGCATTTCTCTGAATAAAAAATTGAGCAGTAATGCATTAAATACACGGATGGAGAGATTAATGAAGTTTCGATTTCCTCATTTCAATGGACTTTTGTAAAAAACGGTGAATTTTTCAGCTGAATATTTTTCCGATTATTAACACTCTTAGCGCATTATGAAAACGGAATCTCGACTTTTTAAACTTTCCATACATTCTTAAGATAAAAAAGTTACATGCAATGAGGACAACAAATGCAAACTACCTCACTCCTCATCTTGCCAAGCCTCATTCCTACTCTTTGTGTAGCCAATGATCGATGGTTCAAACCGTACTTCTGACTCAATACTGATTGCAACGATATGAAACATTCCACATCTAATTAAATTACCTAATATATTTCCGATTTCATCTTCAACTTCTTCCCTGATTCTCCCCAATTGTTTAATCAAAACTAATGAAATTACCATGAGGTATTAGACTTAACAGATTTAACAAATGTCACCAAGCAACAAGCGATTGGTGAATGAAAAATTAAAACTTTTATTTACAGTCAGAATGGTACTTAAAATTACACCTCCGTCTATAACTATACTTGTTTAAGTTAAAGTCTACGCCCGATTTTCGAACGAATTGAAGATAAGGAGATATTTCACTGCATTATATGCTTATTTGCAGAAATTTGAACTTCAGTACGGATATGGCACAAAACGGATTATTATTCGTTAACAAATAAGATGGAAATGGCGGATAAAACCATTGAGATTTTTTTGGTATATGATTTAGTAATTTAAATATTTGCCATTTAAATAGATGGAAAGATGTAATTCATATAAACTCAGCGAACTGAAGGTTTTGTTTAAATTCGATCGATGACTACTAGATAGAAAAGATAGGTCCATGTGAGAGAATTCTATTTTATTCCAGGTTACTTACTCCATATACAAGATCAAAGACTTGAAGCAAGGAAATAAAAGAAATGCATCTTTTTCATAATAAGTACAATACAAAGAATGGATGGAACGGGAGGAAAAATTGCTCTGCATGATATCAATAGTACAACTCCGAGATATTCAGAATAAAAAATATTGATTGAATTTTTGTGGTATTTGAACAAATTAAAACTCAACTGAGTGATTTGAACGGAGGGAAGCGTGCTTCTCACTTTACGAACTCCAAGAAAGAAGAAAAACACAAATTCGTCTTGTCTCGGTCAAGATAATTTTCTTACGGAAAATATCCTTCCTTAGGTAATGATATTTTCTACCAACCTCATCCATCTCAAGAAAGATCCTCGTGTTTTCTTTTTCACTATAGACCTTATACCCTCCCATTACCTATCTATCTTTCCTTTGCGAAAACTCATAAACTAAACTTTATTTTACTGACATTTATTTCGATAACAAACTCCCATGCTTTGTTCAGAGCATTTTCTAGAACTTTTTTGGAATTCTGTAAATCTTTTTCGGAATCACAAACATCAGCTTCTTCGTCTGCATATTCTATTGACCTCACTACTTCCTCATAAAAAAATCACTCCTTCATCCACTCCCTCCCTAATTCAACATCTTTTTGCATATAAATTAATAAATACTGATACACTTTTCTTACTCCTCTTCCAAACCCTGCCCATTCTGATTCCTCCAAAAGCTATCCTGACTCACGCTATTGTTGTATGTAAGATCATGTCGTGCATGAACCCCATTTGAAAAGATACGTTCAGTTGTTCAGAGTCGAAATAAAAATCTTTCATGAAAGTTTTATTCGTCCGATTTGCTCTCCGTCAGAACTGTCCGTTTTTCCACAATTCTAATGTGAAGGCAAGAAAGAAAAAGGGAAAAGCAGATCCGATTAATAAAGAATAATCTCAGAGAACAACTTCCGCATAGCGAACGATTGGAATCGTTCCCTAATTTCGCAAAAGTGCAGAAAGCGCAACTTCCGCAGAATAAATAGGAAAAAAGAGTGAAATTTGGGCGGAGGTCGATAGAATCGATTCCCCAATCGACCCCTCGAATCGAGGCACGTGCGCGCAAATTCAATTCATCGGCGTGTGGGCGAAATCCAATATGGCGCCGGAAAAAATAACGGCTGAATTATGCACGCGTTCCTTTATGACAATGTTTATGACGCTTTTGTCGGGCACAATGGCGCTCTCTGGCGTCAAAGCGTTTAATGCATGCAAAATGAGGTCGCCGAAGAGTCCGCGCTGGAAGGGGGGAAAAACCTGTGCACGGCCCACTTCTGCCAAGCGTATCGCTAGAGAAATATTAAATTACAATTTGACTAGCGTAAAAGTGGAGCGGAAAATAGATTTAGAAACATTTAACAACGGATCCCCCAAACATGCGTTCTAATCACTATTTTGAAAAAAAAGGCGAGCAGACTGACGATTCAAAAATGAGAAATGCAAAAGTCAAACACAAAATAATATCTTAATTAAAATAAACTGGATGATTTTAGAGCGATTTTTCGAATCTATGGCTGGGGTAAGTACACAATGCATTGTTGGTTTCCATCAGAAAATTTAAAAAAACTGAAAAAGACGACGAAATATTGAAAAATTAACACAACTATGGCGAGAGGCAATTCATTAATAGATTTTTCTTGAGGAGCAATTAGTCGTTACGTAAAAGGATAAGGGTAACTTTTGAAAGAGAATTACTGCCAGAACCTGCCATTTACTTCATATCAACCACAATTAGCATAAAGGCTCCGAAAATAAATCTACAAGACCGTTACATACTTCTGAACAACCATAAGATGGGTCTAAAGAATGGTCTTACGTCCTAATTGCGATGATTTCTTCGACAAGTATTGGTTAAACATCATTTGCAAAGTGTCGGCAGTTACCCTAATAAGTTAGTCTGTCGGTATGCCTGTTCACAGATCTTTTTATAAGTACCATTCTATCGTTTTCAGCCAAATTTTGCATGCTCGAAATTTGCAACATAAAATCTGAAGTCCTACAAGTTTTATTCCTTAATATTCCGGGTTCGACTCCAACAACTTTCCTCCTAACATAACCGAGCTTTCATACAAGTGATATAAAATCACATTTCTCCTGAATACTTCCCGTGCTTACATTTCCTTTGCCTGCTAACACACACGCCTTCCAATTTAGCTAATTTCCGCTACACCCGGCGGCAAAATTACCTTTCGGCGGAAAGCGTCAAGTTTTGCGGCAAATTCTGCGAAAGGAAGTAAAGCTATAATTCCATTAAGTGCTGTGTACACATTTGGTATTACGCAAGAATAACTACAACGAGGAAGAGGAAGAAATTCCGGATAACCTAATTAATGCAGAAATACACCAGCGCCTCAATAAGGTGAGGGATGCATTCTTAATGATACCGCGAATGACGGAATTCATATGCATGTATTTTTCGTAAATTGGACTTCCGTATATGACGAGCTACTTTTCAGTATATAGTTTCTTACCGTTTCTTTACCGTTTTAGGGCTTCATTATAATGTGTTAAAATCAGAGTTTGTTAATAATCCGGCTTTCGAATGTGACAGAAAGGAAATGTAGCAAATTTAAACTAATTAGAGATAACGCGGTATAGGAATAATAATCGTTCAATATTCAATCACTGTCAACACCTCAGAGATGACCTTAAAGGCGTCTTATGTTTTTCAATTTAGAATCTAAGGCAATGTCGTAAAAACATAGATTGCTAGAGTCGAGCTTGAAGGTTTGAAATGTTGGCGTGTTTTTTGAATTACAATTTCTATTAATTGCGTCACATGTTTAAAACTTTCAAATTTTACTTTACTCATTGAAAGTTATGAAATAGTGTTTTCGTTAGAGACCAGATCTGTGCTATTTATTACTTTCTACTTTGGCATAAAGCAAACTAAAGACTGAAAAAAAAATTTACACAAAAACTACATTATGTTCATAAGTTCATATTTTTTCTCCAGCAAGAATTTTGAATCCAATCGAATCTCATTCGAGCAGACTTAAGAATGCTTTTAAAACGACTTGAGGAGATTATATTATCTGTATACTGGTAACTCTGCCAATCTACTAGATGCATTAGCACGTGGTCCAGTCTTACAAGTGAAAAACAACAGGCAAATGACTTCTCTCCCTCGGCGTACGTGATAGAAGAGAAAAGAAATAAATTTAACGATTCAGAAGTGTTTTGCAAACAGCGGAATGCTACTAAACGCGTGTTAAATTGAAGGCGGTGCGTGGGTGGCTGGGTGTGGCCCTCTCTTTCAAGCACTTCTGGAGGCCTCAATTAAAAACGGCTGACAGGTGCTGCTGACGTCAGATTTATAACACCTTTGGACCACTACAAGGAATCTAAAATGGGCACCAAATATTTGGTGCCCCTCTCGAGAACCCTATGTGTTTGAATGCTCCAATTTTTTCGATTCAATACACGTGGTTAGCATTCCAATTCGATTTGAGAAAAGTGGGTGTAACTAAAATGTTTATAAGACAGTTCTGGAGTTCAATCAAAGGCAAAGTGAAAACAAAGATTATTCATATTCAAAATCTTGATAAAAGAAGCCGCAGGGTGGATAAAAGTTGGTCCATTAGCAAATTAACGTCTCATTTTGTTCTACGTATGTTCATTACATGAATGGAAACGTAGGCTTCCAATATTCCAACAAGTCGGGAATTACCATCTAACGGTTAACACGGGGTTAATTCTCCACACGATTTACGTACCTTTTTGTTAATATTAAAATACTATATGAAAAAAGACTTTCATTAAAAGTCACGTGAATGGGCGATAAATACAGTATGAGTACCGAAAGAATTTCAACAGTGGATGCTTCTTTTTCGGAGAGTTGTCAACGCATTATGGACAACAAAGCACTAATAAATCACTGTCATAGAATTTAATCTATCGACTATAAATTATATGCATACAGTATACTAAAAGTGCATATTATTCATATAATATATTTTTATAAAATTTATGCTATTATTCATATATATTATACATATATATAGTATTAAAGTCTTCACATTTTTAAAGTCGAGAAATATGAATATTATCGGCGGAGGTATCAAAACCGAACATCACATTCTTTAAGAATGAATTGAAAAATTCGAGAACGGAATTCTTCCGAAGAAAAAAGAACGTGCACTCAATCCATTGATACGGAATTCCGTCGAATTGGAGAAATAAAATCGTTTTTGGAACTCCACCATTCAAAAGCCTTCATACGTCCGCTCAGCAATTAAATAGTTGAATATTCCGAAAACGAAGAATCTCAGGATTCGTCAGCTATCTCTTCTTATTTAGTTATCAACCTTGTGGTTGGTTGGTAGCAGCTTTGTCTCAGTTGTGCTTTTTCTTTCATTTCTTTATATGTTTTATATTCCCCATCTTTGATAATTTGTTTAATGTACGATAACCTCGGCCTTCTCCTATGCCTCTTTCCTTTAACATAACATTCTATCACCAGTTTTACTATACTTTCATACCTCATTATATGGCCAAGTAGCACATCTCTTCTTTTTGTTAGGCTTTTCCATAACTTCCTTTTCATTCCTACTTTCCTCAAAAACTTCTTCATTTATTATTTTATCATACAATCATATTTTCATCATTCTTCTATAGCACCAAAGTTCAAATGACTCCAATCTTTTTTTCTCTTTTGAACCAACTGTCCAAGCTTCACTTCCATACAAGAGCACACTCCATACGAAACATTGTGGCAATCTTATCCGTGTTTGGAGAGAGTTTTCATTAGATGTTGTTAGATTTTTCTTTTTTTAGCAATCTCTATCAATGACAAAAACAAGACTTCAATTCTTTGATAGGTTGGCAGCTGATATACTCCAAATTCACACTTGCAACCGAACACTAAAAAGAAAACTTTGAAGAATCATAGTTAAATTATATGTTGGTTTTATCGAAAAATGTGTGAGGATTATACGAAGACCGAAAGCATAGCTGGACTACCACATATTTGACCAGGATATTGAGAAATCTCAGTTATTTGGGACTTCAGCGATACATCGGCTTAAGATGGTGACATGTTTCGCAATCTTAAAATTCGCATACTCTACCGAAAAACTATTTAGCTCTTAGATAACTAAGCAAGAATGGTTAGCATTTTTTGCGTTATTGTCTTATTCTATTTATTTGAGTACCCGCAATAGCTTTAGCATTCACTAAAACATTAGTTGGCCGAAACCGAAAAACAGAGAAAATAATCTTCATAAGCCCGAAAATCCGTTATCACTTTCTGAAAATATATTATATCTTGAGCGGCGTCCCTGAAATAGGAGAAGTAAATGTAGAATTTACGACCAGAAATCTAGAATGTACTCCATGGAATCCTCAACTTTCAGCAGAATAAAAAAATATAAATATTTCAAGTTAAGTTTTGCCGAATCCTTATCAAAATTTCGATTGCAAAACTGGAAATATCCCGAAAGTAGTAACGGATTCTATATAAATTGTCTCGTTTTATGGGAGATGTCGCTCAATGGACATAGAAGTCAGTATCAGCCATCGCCCCACATTCGTCCGCTTTATGGATATTTTCGAGGGCGTGTCCTTTGGACTAAATGGGGAAATGAAACTGAATATATTCGCCTACATGCCGAGTTGACAGCAGGTATTGTTCAGGAAAAATATTGCATCGACGTGGCATTGCGGAGCCGTGTCCTTTGTCGATTAAATGATTTGCAAGGTTGTTCAAGGTATTCCACCAACCGACTAGCTTTTCTTTGAATCTAGAAAAAAGGTGACACCTGTTTCTAACACATTTACTGGATAGACTTGAGTGAAATGTCTCCAATGAGATATCGTTGGTGGCAAAAAGATATCAAATAGAAACCCAAGAAGAGGTGCATACAGACCACAAAAAGCTATTTGAGATTGAGAGTGCATAAAGATTAAAGTTTTGTAAGTAGGATGATAGAGAAAAGATTTAGCTTTGGGCTATCACGATTATATGTATTTTAGCAATATTTTTGGTAAGATTTCGAGATATTCACGTTTAAATTTAGGTTAAATTGCTCTCATTATTGGCCCATATGATAATACATCAACGAATACGTAGAATGAACAACTATAATAAGATCATAAACTCTCAGGTATACAAATATAAGTAGTAAACAAAATTTCTATAAGTATTTAAGAGTTTATTTCCATAAAATAATTAGTGAAAAGCAAAATATTTTATAGAAACATCGACGATCCACGGAAAATTCTAAGCGAAATTGTGTTTAATCCCAGTGCGTAGTCCTTTTTCCTTAGATATTTCGAAGTATGACCTTTAAGAAGCCTTGATTTGGATTTGAATATGATACACATAAGAAAAACGAGAAATTGACATTAACCAACTACAGGCCATTATACTCTAATCAGATTGATTGCTTACATCCCAACATTTAAATCATCTTCTGTAATATTTCCAAAGTAAAACAAATCTCTCTCTTTGCAAATAAATATTTACGTTCGCAACAACATGTAACTATTTACTGATTCCAAGCAGATGGACCCCTTGTCTCACTTCAAATAACATTACAACATCCATCGCAATGAATCAACCATCCTTACTTAAGCAATGAAGGAAAATACAGCTCATGTGAAAAAAGTCTACCTGCGAGATAATGGAAGAAACATGGGTCATTAATTTCAATCATGTTGAAAAAATTCTTCGCAAAATGAATCTTATTCACCTTGAATGGCGAACTGGCGAACTAGTCACGCCTAGCACACGCTCTGGGTAAATTATCCGAAACTAAATAACATTAAGGGCATCTTCTTCTCTCTCTCTTTAGGCAGATTGCAAAACGATCTTTAAACGAAATCCCACGAAAAATGTACAGCAAGGAGATTTTATTATGTTACATTCAGAATCATTTGAAAAACCACATAAGAAAATCCATTTTTGGCCTAGGTGCTGGAGCTCGTTTCATTTGATTAACATAATAAAGTTCGCACCTAAGAAATATTAGACTTGAATAATTCACTTCTACAGAATGTCCTCATAGAATCTGACGCCCAAACTAAATGTCCAGGCAATCTCCATAAATTATATACGAATAAATGTTTTTGCTGCTTTTATCACGCTTTTTTATACACGGAAGTATTAAACGGCCAAAATGATTACGAAGAGAAGAAAAAGCCGTCTTAGTGTGATGGATGGACAAATGAAGTCGATTTAGGATTATATGCATTATATAGTCTATACAAGTCAAATTTTTAATCAAGTAAATAGCTATACACATGATAAGGCAGCTTGTATACGATGGCTGTATAAGATGACTTAAAATTAAACTGCTCAAATAACATTTCATGGAATACAAAATCATTCATTTAAAAATGATTTTGTAAGATGTAAGGGTAAAACTTAATTGAATGACGAGTTTGTCATTGGATGGTTTAAAATCATCATTGAGAAAACTGAATGAGATTTGAGAGATGACATTCTTTTACGTGCGATCATTTTCTTCATAATCATAAAACGATGTTTTAATTTAAGAGTGATGAATTTAGTTACAAGGCATGATACAACCAGAAAGAAGAGAATATTCAATGAGAAGTGACGAGTGATAATAAAAATATGAAGAGACCAAAGAGTTAAAGAATAAGTCCTCTGAAGTGTGTGTGGTGAGATTAGTCTTGAGAAAATATTGATTTAAAAAAATAGAAAACCATAGGGCGCATATTGAGGCAGGATAGTCTTCTGAAGAAAATAATGTAAAGATTGGTGGAAGGAAGTAATTAAAAGGGAAGATCTAGGAAAATGATGATAAGACTTGAAGTAAGAAATTATGAGAGAATAAAACCATTGGTGGATGACTTGGAGAGCTGTAATAAACGAATACACGGATGATGATGGTCATCTGTTTTGTTATGTTTTTGAGTGTAATAGATAAGGAAGTTTTACAGTCTGAAGATTAGCCAGGCGTGGAAAAGTGAAGGATTTAAGCAAAAGAGGAATATAATTATAATATATGAAGGAAATGGGGGATGATTGTTGTTGATCGACAACAACTAAGAAAAGGAATAGCCAGGGCCGGTTTGTCCCAGAAATTAAATGAAACTACTGTCTAAGAGAAAAATTAAAGCTCTGTCAACACTTAAACATCGAAAAGTTTAGAAATACCACAGTAAATAACAATGACAAGGTGTCTTAAAAATATCCACTACTGAAGCATTCCAGATTTCGTCAATAATGGATTAACTGGCATCCATATAATAAAAAAGAATCCTTGAAAATTATAGCAATAAATTTTGAAAATCGATGCCGAGTCGAAAGAGGTGAGCAATTAGGACAGCGGTCTTGCAATGGTTACATTAATAGGATAATGGATGCTGTAAATGCAAACAAAGAAAGAAAAACAATCGAGACGGCGGCTATTGTTGCCGAGGGCGATCACGATTTTACAGCCGGTTTTGGGAATAACTTCGAAACGCATTTCAACACGAAGAAAACTGCATGAATTCCGTTCGGCCTAAGGCTATCTTAATCTAAGTGCACTGCCGAATCATCCCAGAGTACATCGGCAATACGAGAAATGTGATAAAACAGCCGTTTGCACGGTCACGCATGCTTTCAGTCTGCCACGAAAATCGAGGACAAGAAATTAGAGCGTCGGCTGAGCGTAACCATGGCAACGGACGCGTCTCTCCGTCCGATCGATACACGCTGCGAAAAAAAACGTCCGTCTTGAGCTGCAATCGCTTCCGCAAATCGGAAACAGTGGAAATTCGCGATCTCTAGCGGAAGCGGATCGAACCACGGTTACCATGGAAACGCCGCGGGGATGTGAATTTAAGTTCTCCGATATGCACTACATATGAAAAACAGGTGTACGCATGTAGCTAGGCTTGATATGTTCTTCTGGGCCAATACCCAACGGTTGGCCACTGAAAATTTAATTGGAGACGGCGAAAGAGATATGGGAGGGATATTGCTTTCTATGTTTTTTGTTAACTCTACATTCAGGTGATAAATCAAGCATAGACTATTCTAAAGGTAAATGGTATCCAACGGAGTCCGACTGGAGTACAAACCCTTGAATCCCGGTCTGTCGGAGTGAAACTGAGGTAGATTGAGCGGCCCTTTAAACGAATTTTCACGGCTAAATAGCAGTTTCTTTTTCGAAAGATTCACAAAATTCAACACGAGAGGTAAGGGATAAATAACTTAAGTGGAGGAAAACATTTCGTGAGGGATTTACCGCTATCCTCATTACAAAAACCGCGGCAATAAAACCAAACGTAAGGATTTTCATTGAATTATATTGTTTATGGTGCCCGCTAATTATTTATAGTATACGATTAACCTACGGTACGGACATTCCTGATCTAGATTATGTACTGCTTTAATAATAATGGGAGTGCATACTATGTACTGCATAGTAGGACAGTATATCCAGTTTATGCACAATACATTCTGGAGTGAGGTGTTACGGCATAATAAATATTTTATCAAAATATAAGAGCTTAAAATGAGATTTCTATACAATTTATGTGAAAATAGACAGAATTTTTCCTTTTTATTCTGCTTTTAAAATCGGAAAAAGAAACATCCCCGATATTACTCACTCGAAGTTTTTTCATGGAATGGAAAATTTATAATACGTTCATTTTTGAAAAGGAATCTTACTTTTGAACATTCTTAGAAATAAAAAGCTACTGAAATTTTTAGATTATACGAAACGCATAGAAATAAGCTTTGCCGAAAGAGCTACAGAAAGTTCTTACAATTTTGGATAATACATTACAAAACTGTAAGGTATTTTTTATCGTTTTATGAGATTCTGAAATATTAAGGTGCATAAAAGCTAAAATGCAGTTGGCAGTAGAAGTAAAAGCCTTGGAGAGATCAACAGATAATGGTATTGACTAAACAGTTGAAATAAATAAGTTTAAAAACGAACATTAAAAGTAGATAAAGTAAGCCTTCAACTGGATTACATGTCGAAAAAGCATCAGAAAAATTAATTTCCAAAAAAAGATTTTTTACAATCAGATCGGCTAATAGAACTTATATAACCTTTTACGGCTCAAGATTATTTAATTGAGATAAATATTTCAGAAGTGATACAAATCGATGAAAAAAAACATAGCTAATATCTCAGTGATAAGACGTATTTCTCTCGGATACAATGCGACGTTATACCAAACTACGACAGAAATAAAGACTTCGCAACTTCCGATCATTTATTTAAATTTTGAGGACGTTATCACAAATATTCTGTAACCCATTTAAGCGTATGGCTTTAGGGAAAGTAGTAAAATTATCATGAAAGCAAAGCAAAAAAGACCACAATATGACATCAGAAAATAGTAAGTTGATTTTCTCTTCATAGAATCGCTGGTGAAAGTGTATATATTCAACAATAATATGCGAAACCATCTGCAAATACCTGAAAATAGTTGACCAATTTTTGCGAGAAAGAAAATAGCAATTAAAATAAGAAATTTATAGACGTGGTTGATGAAGAAATCGCCAACAAAAGACAGGTTCATTAGAAGTATACTATTCAAGAGATAGCGAAAAAAACATTTAGGTGAATGAGAAGGCAGAATTCTACTGGAGTAGAATGTTTAGGCTAATGAAGAATTTTTTTGCTTTTCCAGACTTTTTCAACGACTTCGGATGCGGCGTACGAATTTAGATGTACACGTATTCAAAATGTCAATAAAAGACAAAACATAATAGATTCTACCACTTATCGCTAACAAGCAAAATAAGAGAGTGGTTTTCACAGTTTGTATATCTTTCGATTAGGGACTCGAAAATCATGTTTCGGAGACGAATTATCTTCATTGGCCTCGCCTTTGTGTCGCATAATATTTAACTAGAATATCTCATCGCTAATCGAGGACACTATCTGGATAACATTTGACTTACTATCGATCTATTCACAACTCTGACAGATTGCCGACAAAGTATGCGACGGGCGCGAGTACCTTCACCACGTTCTAGATTTAAATAACTTCAATAAGATAATTCAATCGAATCATAATCCGATGCTTGAGAACACTGACACACGACCAGCAAGGCGCCAATGTGACACCTGACAGATCCAGAGGTAATATTTACCTTATACATCCAGAAAAGTATCAAATATCATAGATTTATAAACGTGTGCACAAGTATAAAAGGAAATTTATAAAGGAAAGCTGCGACCAAAAGCGATGCAATACTAGGAATAAAAGTAGGAAAAATCACACAGTTTTTATAACCTAAAAAGGTTAACAAACTCATGGAATTGTCTAAAGACAATGAAGACACTGAAGACAGTGTCAACGTTAAACAATTTATCATACTAAAATTCAAAAAACGAAAGTAATTACGAGATTAGGAAAGAGATTACGATGCCCCGATTTCGGGACATCAGAATATAAGCATAGATACCGATTTCTTTTGATAATGTAGTTAGATAAATTTCAAAAAAGTCGCCAAAAAAAGCTAAAACATAATTGCTAGAATTTTCTATTAAAAAATATATATCAGTCCGTATATTTCCTGAATTAAAAAGATAATACGAAATTAAAGACTATTATCAACTAAACATAATGCTTTTTTCGTTTATATATAGCTGAAGTACGTCGTGGTGCGAGAGGAGTGCACGCGTAACAGCACATGCTAGATGGAGCGCAAGATGTCGCTAAAATAGAAAAAATGTAGCTAAAAGAGGGAAAAAGTTGCTAGGACAAAAATACAGGCAACTGCAGTAGCAACATAGTCTCCAGAACTTTAGGGGAAAGGGTATCATTGAAAACCCGTTCCCCAGCTTTAATTCCAAACAAAAGTGAATTTCCCCTCTTCGAAGCCCACTGTCGCCTTCCCTCACTTGCGCCCCTCTTTTCTTTGCCCCCGACGTATGCTAACCGATTAAACCATTAACCCTCCACATCCTCGCACTACATCCAATCTCTACCGGAGGAAAACAACAAATTTAAAAAACCGCTAATTAGAAAGAAAAATGAAAACGTTCGGAAGTCCTCTTCCGTGGATTTAATTAGTCTTCGAGGCGACCTTGAAGGGCCCTCGTGTCGCAATTTTAATTTTTCAACCCTCTTTCGACATATTTTCACGGCACGCAACTCCTTCGGCGCCTTCCAAATCGTTATCGATTGACGTAAGATTAACTTCTTGTGTTGGGGAGATCTTGGAAAGGTTGTTGCAATATGGCAATTATGGGATTGGATTTCCTCACTTTGTCATGCTACCCTCACTTTGATCCAGCCGTTTATTCGATCCACTCTTTGAGCTACGATGGAGGAAATGCATTCGAAAAGAGTCTCGTTAATAATAATAATTATTTTAAATAATATTTAAAATAACAATTATTATTTTAGAATAATTAACTACATTACCAGATACCGCGGTTGTCAAATATATGGCCTGTGCGCGTTTTTTACTCAATTCTGTGTCTCTCTTACTATTTCTTCGCTGCAAGTTTAATACAATTTTCTACCCTTAATTGAAAAAGAAACAAATTTGGGTTGGAATCAATTATATGGCGTGAAATCTAAATTCATTATATATTTTATAGCTAAAAAACGAAGTAACAACTTTTGACGACTTACGATAAATTAAAATAAACGAAGTGCGCTGGAAGGTAAAACTAGGACATCACTGCCATTGAAAGATTCTCACAGATCGTCTCTGGCACTGGATTTGGACTGCCGTGGACATTTAAGATCCGACAGTTATGTAATTCTTCGTCTTCAATTACAGATTTCGAGATAAAAATTTACAGCATCTCGATTGCAATCAGCTTCCAGTCGCACACTCAGAATTATGAGGATGCGTCGATAAAGAAAATTTGTACTAAAGCACTTTCCGTCCAGATAATATCGATGTAATGCTTTTTTCGTGTAGTAAGTTACCTCCTATTTGTAAAGACACCTTCAAATCAATTGAGAGACAACGGGGGTTAAATATCAAGTGCTGGAAATGAATCTGCTCATCGATAGTAAATAAGAAATTTAGCAAAAAATTGATGCGATTCAAAATAAAAACACTATGTATATTATTAAAAATATTTTTCTCGGTGATGGAAAGTAAATGTTTGCTTATAAAAATAAAAAGTATTTTTCACAAAAATCACTAACAACAAAACCTACATTAAGGAATGTAACAATTAACTACATTAATGTTCACTTAGGACATATCTCATGCATTTTTGCATCAGTGGCAGTGGTTAAAAACTATTCATATTCCGTTATAGAAATTCTCTATGAAAGACAAATTCAATTTGACAAACCGTCGCTCTTTTGAGATATTTATTAATTACAAAATCACGTAAAATATTTAAAAATCACAAATTTCACAGAGATTTATTAAAATCTGCTCTCTTGATTCCTATTTACAATTAACTTATAGATTATTATATAATATTTTTTTTATTTAATATGATATTTTTTCATTGTATCTATCCCACCTAATGCATAACCCTAGGAACTATCTCCAATGACATTACTTTTCATTATTTGGTATTCTCATCCGCTGATCGACCAGTAATTCTAAAGCTGATCTCCGAAATCTTACCATCACATGTGGTGTCCGAGTGGAGTTGGACTCGAAATACAATGGGTTCGAATCCTGTCCACAGCGATAATTTTGTAATTGGTAAAAATGGTACCATATGTTAATGGACTTGACGATTACCATCCCTTGAAACTTAAAAGAAAAGGATACTGTATTTATACACAAAAAGAAACTTGATTAATTACATCTGTCCCTACGGAGAAGTAGACTGATGCGACCATTGCCACCTGGTCCACTGATTAAATTTCAACCTTTTCTTAATGGAATAAATAAATAAACATAACAAAGAAAACGATTAAGTGGACTTATCGTTTAAATCAATATGTTCCGATTCCAGAGAATAAATCACTTCAGCGATTTCTCGTGAAAGTATAAAAAAATTAAATACTGCGAAGATACTTGAGAAAAATCCTCGGAGAAAGACAACTGCAAACGCTGTGAAACACAAGAATTACAGAAATGCTTTGAAACAATCGACAGCGTGATAAAGACTTGGAAATTCAAAACAATGGCTCTCGTTAATACAGATCAAATTACATGAAAGGTTAATCAGTGATTTCCTTCGAGTTGTTGAAAATAACGTGAACAAAGATAAAGGCGTGCATCCACGCCGCACGCTGATAAAAAGGAAACTAAAAACTGAACGCAGCACTCCGCGAAAGATTCGATTTAAGATTTAAGATAGAAAAGTATTATCAGAAGATTGAGTTATGTCAAATTCCAATTCGGGCTTTACCAATAAAATCGGCATTTTGAGAACTACCAGTCAACAAGTCTTACGGATAAACAAATTTCCAAGGATTAACTCATTAACTCTGATATTATACCAATATTCTCACTCGGTATCTCCTTTTTTTCTTAAAATTTCTCTTTCACGGATGATACATATAAATTTGATACGATAATAATAAATCACTAAATATATTTCAATGGATTTCAGAAGATGAGGAAACCTAAGATAGAGGAGTGATCCTGAAGAGTAATCAGGCGAACTTAGTCGTAAGCTCCCAGGTAATTAACATGTTCCGATTGTTCCCAATTACGAAATGATGAGATAATCGAGGTTTAATTAATGGCGAACATTTCGCACCTTTTTTCCATCTAATGACGTCGTCATTCGTTCATTAAGTCTGCCATTCGGACAAAGTTTTGAGCTCCTCTCTGTGACTCGATGGGAAGACCACAAAAATACTTGCTGATTGATTAGAATGCAATCATTAGCATTGTTTCTGACAAATTAATTATAAGTTAACTTAAGATCAAGGCTTTGGCTGGTTTAGTCACTTGTTGATCGATTCATAACTTGCTGATATATTAGAGAGTATGGACCGTACCCATTCATAACCCATTTAGATTCAATCTTTTTATCGAAATGTTGCAGATTTAGGGCCTGAGTGTAAAAGGAAATTCCGAAAGGGAATAAAAATAATCAGAGCTGTAGATCTTAATTCGCATTATTACTAGATGCATCTTTAAGTACGGAGGAAACTGTTTCGTTACTTTGTATTTCATGATCGCTCGAAAGTTCGCAATTTTGATATTTTCAGATTACATCATAATAGATAACTTTCATTAGGAAGAAATGGAAATAAAATATCCCCTTTTCCCTTTTTAATGAACAAATCAGTTCAAGAAAAGCGGGTTATAGAAGACTCCCGATATAACTTCGAAATTTTTCGTTTTACTTGGTATAATCTATGAAATAAATATTAAGTTATATCTCGCTTAGCTTAAATGATTCCTTGAAATCAAGCTAAAACAGAACTCGCTCATAGGAAACAAGCATACAAAAGAAACACGCTCAACAAAATAAATTTTGTTCAGATGAAAAAAAAACTTACACACATGATTATCTGTTCTGAAGTAATACAATTAATACAAGGATAGTCACAGAATTTATATTTAAAACTAATACCCTTTCATCGCTAACAATTAAGGAATAATTATTTCAAAAGCTGCTTCAATAAGGCAACGTAATAAAAGCTCCACAAAAATAATCAAGAATATTTTGTTAGTGCTTCTTTAGATTTAGAAATAATTTATTTACAACGTTTCCAACGGATCACAATTTTATTGCTACTTATGCTTATTATTTATACTACTGTTTATATCACTCTATCGTTACTTTTTCAGTTTTATTTTATTTTAACGTTAATTTTATACAGTTATTGCGTAATTTTTGTGACATAATAGTAAATATCTTCATTTTCTATAATTCTCTTTAATTATCACAAGTTCAAACTATTCTTTTCTCCACTATTTCCTGTATTAGTATTTTAATCGGTAAATCACAAAAAAGGCTATCATTTATAGATACACGTCATTTTAATGAACAATGGAAAAAACACTTCGAAGAAAATCCACGCGGAAATCGGCTTATAGGAGTCCATCCCTTAATCGCAAACGCAGGTGTTGCAAACTGTGAAGCGAAAATCACCTCCTTTTACATTAACTCCGACAGTAGACTTTTAATTAATACGATTAATACCGTCACACTTGGAGGATCGCCCATTATCCTTCATTGCCACCGTAAGCTCATCGAGAGGAACTAATCCCATCCCTTCATTTCCTGCACAGTAATTGACAATTTCTCCCGAGAACGCACCCCGGAGGCTGAATTAAACGTTGCGAAATGCATCCAAAAGGAAATAAATGCGGCGGGGTTTCGTCAAAACGATTCAATCCTCAGAGGAATCCTCCATTCAGCACGTGGAAACGAAAACAAGAGGTGAAAAAAGCCGGATGAGAGTGACCTTGGAGACGTCGCCCATTATTCCTGGTAAGGCTCACAGACGGCTGAGATAACGATTTTTCCCATCCTTCCCCCGTGGAAATAATAAAAAAACAGAAACAATTCCCGCGAAAAAACATCGTCTTATTTCCTATATCCTCCGCAAAAATGTTCCTTCGCCAATCGCTTCGGCTAGAAGAGGCGTCTGCGGATTTGAATACAATGTTTGGATTTCCGTTTGGGGCTGTTTGTGATGCACCTCGAGTTGCTGCGGAGGCACCTGTTCCTTCGAGAGACAGAAACACATACCAATGGAAAGGTGTTGTTTTAGCAGCCTTTTGTTTAGAGCTCTCCGAAAGGATTACAGTGGTATCCTAGCGACCAATCTAACCGTTTTATAATGGGAGTAGCACATTTTTAACACTGTCACCCATTGTTATAGTTTATGCAACCTCTCACAATATATGGAAAAACCGGAAGTATAAAGAATATTACTAGGTTATCACAACTAGAGTAATATTACTGAGCCACTATAGCATTTTGTATTAAATGCAAAGATACTTTTCGGAACAAATGGAAGCGACACAGCGATATCGTTATTCTGTATACGTTAGTTAAGGGTCCTCTGTGGACTGTTTGAACTAAATTTGCACTGAGACACAACTATTATGTCTCTTCCTAAAGTATTAGAAAGAAGTCCCAATCATATATTTAAATTATTCCTAGCAACAGCCGATCTTTCAATAAGAAAGTGACCGCTCATTAGCAGCGCCTGTCTCGGAAAATCCCTTTCCTTTCTGTGAAGAACAGGTCACTTGCTTTGGGAATGTCTCTCACATTCGTATTTCTATTAATTGAATTAATTTGTCAGCAAACGAATAAAATACATAAATATTTAAAGAGAAAAATGCGATGTAGATATCCGGATCCTTAACAACGTAAGCAATGTTGGCATACTAAAGGGTTAAAATGTGTTTTGGTTTTTAAGAAAGAAGTTAAAGTTCAATCTACGAGTAAAATGTATATTTTAAATGTAAATTTTAACGTAAATTTTCTGTATATTATCTATTAAAGCAGTTCACCAATTAAATGATCAATAGTGTTGAATCAAAAGTGTTGAAATATGCAAGCATCAACAGCTCTCTGGGGATACTTTTCACGTTTACGCAAACTTATGAAGAATGAATTATATTTATTAATTTTTTGCCTAAAGTGACCAGATGTCAGAGCCGTAGGATCGAGAAAGTATGTCTCCAGTATTTCCGGTAACTTAAGTCTGCTTATGGTACTGAGTTAAATTTTAAAGTACTGCTATATACATAGAAAGCATAACCTCTACGAAATATCCAAGACCATTCAACATTAATTACCGAATTTCCATAAAATTCCAAACACAATTTGAAGAGGAGACAAGCAGCAGTTCCGGAGGCACGATAACGGCTTAAAGGAAACTTAATCGAAAGAGACTGCATTAGTATTCCTACATATCCATCTGTGAGTATAAGAAAGCAAGGAATTACTATTAAAATGTAAGGGTAATACAAAAGCAGGGGGGCCCTAAATAAATCAGGACGTCTAGTTAACATGGTCACTTGTTTAATTGACTCAAAGCTGTGTATGGACTAACTAGTAAATGAATTGATAAATAAGAAAAGGTGATTTAGCAGGAAAAGTCGTGTAGTTAGGATAAATCCCACGGAAGAGCGAATGATGATGGAGGTGAAGAAACGAGAGAAAATGGAAGACAAAGAAGTATTAAAGGGAAACAACGAAGATTTGGAATTTCATCCGTGTCTTATCGGATAGCTGAGCGCAGATTATGAGATTAGAATCACAAAAATCTATTCTTCAACTCTCCATTTTTAGGCACGCGGACTTATCTCAAAAGAAAGTGAGCACTAGATTTCATCAACGGAAGGCGTTTAGAATCGGTTCCATCGCGAAGATTAAAGCAAAAAATCGAGAAGAAACCTCAGTAAACTGAGTGAAATCCTAAGGAACTGAGGGATCTATATATAAAAGGGAAACTTAGCCACGTGGGCGAATTCAACAGTTCTTTCATAGGGTTTCCAACACGGGTATTGAAAGACGAGTTTTCCTATGACATTTATAGTAAATTGGATTGTGTTTAGACAAGGGGCGGAGTCATCGCTTTATACCTATGATAATTTATTATAAAATATTATATAGGTCAATATCAGGTAACGTAAATAAATGTATCTGGGAACATCCGGAAATTCTACTCGACAGTTTATCTGGAATATTGTAATATTTAAAATTTTAAACATGTCATAGCTAAAGTTTTACAGAGATCTCAATATTTTCAATATAAAATGGTAGTTGGTAAATCTAACAAGTTCTATAAATTTATTTTATGAGCCTAAAAATATCAGATTCGTGTGAAGTATATGTAAAAACAGGGTAGCTGAAACCTCCCAGCCACCCTCTGAATTCCTGCCGTGGCATATATCTACAGTGCATAGGGGATTTTCTAGTCTGTAGTGATGGATCGTAAGGGAATGAAATCTTACGTATTTTAAGAATAGCCTCGTTAGAGGTCGTCTCTATACTGTATTCCATAATCTGACGATTAAAATCATGACTCGTATCTTACATTTGAAGATTTCAATCACAATTTTCATTGATTAAACTGAATCAAAACGGAATAAAGTAAAGAAAAGAAAAATGTACCGTATTCCATTGCCGTTCTCGAGATTCACTAAATTATTCAATTCAATATTCACGAATAAGGCAGGTTTCTCAGTGTATTAGCAAATGGATATTTGAGAGTTGGATGCAAATATAAGAAACTTAGGAGGGGTATTGATGATCAAAGAAGCTGATGAATGCTAAATATAACGATGTGCTTATCACGATTACTATCTGTTTGGGATAAATCATAATTGATAGTCTTAGACAAAGGTTTATCACCTAAATATTTTTAGAAAATACGGGGTCTCATAAAAGCGTTTATTTCATGGTATGAAACTTAAAGTTCTTAGTCGGTAATCACTCAAATTTTCTCGCATTCATACTGAATGCCGCGCGTTTAATGAATTCGCGAGTGACGGTAACCTAGAGAACTCCTCCACCAGCCACTTATGCAAAGAAGACGCACCTTGATCTTGGAGGATGGGGTGCCGGGTGCAGGCGCTCCTCCTGGCATGACGGCGGCCACAGGGGAGGCCGCTCCTGCAAAGATAACAAGATACATTAGAAGCTGTGCAACATCCGGTCAAAACTTGAAGAGATTCCATAATGAGGGCTTCCATAACTCTCGATTGGACACCCACACACTGTGGCAACATTATGCACAACTAAGATAAGAAATTTTCAGGAGATCCTTCCTCATTTATCATCTTTACAGTAGTGACATGAGGCAATTCACATTGATCAGGTCCAGTATGATAATGAGCCTCGCGTATGTATTTATTTGCAGGATGCGGTGAATTTCCCATACTTCTAAAAGGCAATCTCCTTAGTTTGCAGTAGAAAACAAGAAAAGGGTATACTTTTCACGCCATGCAGCCATCAGTTACATAAGGAAGCAAAATTGTTAATCATAAATAACCTTTTGTTTGTTAACTTGACGAAAATTACTCCTGACAACAATCAGGTAAACAAAAAAGTGTATGTTTAAGTGGATAGAATCGTTTATATTTATTTTATTTAGTAAGATACGTATTAGTCATCATTGCCCTACGGATTCGAGGAATAAACATTGGAACGAAACCACAGCAAAGGATCTAATTATTACAATTGAATGCTCTTTTTGGTTCGGAATTTTATAGAGCATAAGAATACTTCTCTAAACGTCGCTTATCATAATAAACCGTTCCTTAGACAAACAAGTCCCTCCTCAACACGCATCCAATTGCTATGAACGGAAATTCCCGATATTACAGATTGTAATTGTGGAACGCATTAAAAACAGGTAAAATTTCGAATGCATTTTAGTCTATCAATTATCTATTTAGTTAGACAATATACTTTAGTTTATATACTGAAATTTACTAAAAACGATGGTTTTTAAATAATACTTCCAATATCTGCTGGTTTTACAAATCATCATTTTACGATAAGACTTTGTAATAGCACCGAGTCCCACTTTTTGCGCTTGACTTCAATAAAAATACCTAATATAATATCCTAACATAAAAATTTATGCTCTACTCCAGCAGTGCCACATAGCCAGAGGGCCAAATTGCAGCTCAAAGTTCAATTAAATACATTTCGTTCTCACACCAGTTATCAGTCGCAAATGGAAAAAAAATGTAGCTATACTCGTAGTTCATTGTATAATAGATAGTGAAACGGTTTTCATAGATGTTATTCCTTAGAGAAACATTTATAACACAAATTTAGTATGATAAAATCCTGCCTTAATGTTACGTTAAAATTTCGGAACGGCGAATAGTATGACTAGGTTCTACGAAGTGAGAGCTGATTTAAGGTAATATATAAAACTTCGAAAAGATTCTCCCCGAAGTCAATCACCAATTAAATATCTACGCCCAAATCCAAAATCTGATAATTTACGCACACCTTAACATGATGAAAAAAAAACATTTCTAAGACGAGAAAGAAACGTAAAGAATATCAAGGCGAAGTCGTGATGCCGCCTAACTTCTAAAAGGTGTGCCGCCGTAGTGTCTATTGAAACGTCAGATTTACGATAGACCCTAAGGTTTCCGCCAATCGAGCACCTTAAGTTCCGGGAAGGCCTCATCTTGCCGTCATGTTACCACATCTTGGAGACGTTCCATGCACCCTGCTGATAGTGAGTTAGCTCACGAAAGATTTATCACGGGCGGCCGCTAAAGGAAAGTTTATTTCCCTACCATGACTCATATTGCGTACAGCATAGGAATGAAGGTGGTACGGCTCGTTACTGAATGAAAGAAGATCTCGAAACTATTGAGAAATCGATGAAATAAACGAAAAAAACAGCTTCACTTTTACAGCTGGTGAGGCAGAATGAAGTCAACTGCTTCCTATAAATTAAACTATCCTACACTTATCCATATATTTATATTTATATTTTATTCAGTAGGTAATGCAAGATTTACGCTGGTACTCGCCAATATATCTACAAAAGCAGTAGAAGTGCCTTATCGAACACCTCAATCATCCTCTTGTTTCTATGGGGACTTAACAAATATTGAGAGGCATAACTTGATACGCACCATACTGCAGAGATAGGGGTGGAAGTGATTCGAAATTCCCTAACAAGATCGTATCAAGTCTATCGTAGCAACTAGACTTGTAAACTAAGCACTACGAGAATGTGCTTCGAAGATTTATTCCAACCGAAAATTTCATTTATTTACAAAATTATATCGATATTCTTAGATCGTTAGTGTATCGTTGGATCTTCATTCCCCATTGTCCAAAGGACATCCTAAATTATGTCAATCCCACAGTTCAATAAGTATGGTTCTTAGTGATATACAGCATAATTAACACATTACCTAACCAAAAACGTAATATTTAAACTGAATACCCATTTCTGAGTCGAAATATACTTAAATCAGATGAGAAAGTAGGCGAGCTGATTAAAAAAAAAGATAGCAATTTGCATTCAATTCTTTCAAATTAATTTTCATCTCGTATGATGCATTATTGCATACCATGTAAAGTTTCATGCACATTCTATAGAGATATTATGCAAAGTATACGTAGAGGTGAATTTAATTATTAATAGCGTAACGTAAAATGTAATTGGTGTGGATTCTAAATTTGGTATTCACCACGGATGTGCATATAATTTACACCAATGCGGGAAACGTAGACCTAGTTCCTTTATAAAAGCGGAAAGTGCAGCGCTAATTGGGATTCCTAGACCTTCGTCCAAAGGTACGCGAATTGAATTAAGGGACTCTCGCATGGAAATTGCACCACGTAATCCACACCAACTCCTCTTTCAAAAGTCATCCCCGTTTTGCGGTCGCATTTATCTCAGATTCAATCCAGAGGATGAGTTTGCCCTTATTTCGTTAGATGAAATATCGCGGTTTCAACTGGTTTATGGATGGCGATGTTCACGCTTGGTCGAGCAGCGCAAGTGTTGAGACTGTGGTCTAAAGATGAATGAGGATCCTTCATTTATACTATGCAAGGTGAGCCGATTTTATCTGTCGATAGAAGCTTGTTTAGGACGAAAACTCTCGGCAAATAACCGCATGAACTGCGACCTTCATTGGAAACTTTGTAATTTTCATACTTCAAGATTACCTACAGAATCCAGGTTATCGATAATAACCGTACCAATTCTTAATTATTACCTTTACTTAATCAACACAAGTTTTAAGCAGTTTTTGCGAAAACTGTTGACAATGGTTCTGTATGTGGAATATGGCCTTATGATCTTTATAAATGTAGCTAAAGATACGCTCATCAGATTTTAACTCGGTGGGGTACGTATACGCGTGTGCTCAACCTAAACATGCTTGTTTACGTGGACAAATTTTCGATCATACTTCGTTATTACTCTGATATTTTGATTAATTATATACAAAAGTTTCGGAAGCCTAATACATAAAGACAGACGTCCATTTTAAGGATTAGTCACGATTGACTAAAGACCCTTTAGATCACATTACATCTTCAAATCTACACTTTAAGAACTCTTAATGATTTATGATGGAAAATAGCTAATAGATAACGAAACTCTAATACGAAAATTATACACATGGTTTTCATTATTTTCGGCATTTCTTGCGAATGCCGCTAATTTCTTCATTTTCATAGCGTTCCGCAATAAGTGAGTTTATTTGCATTTTTGCGATCAAAGTATTATAGATTTATCAATTATGTCGAATAAGAAATACGAAAAGAGAAGACACTTTTACAGAATACTTTTCTTTCGATAGTTGTGCAAGGTAATTTAATAGAATTTCATGTATAAATGTTTGCGACTGGTCGGTCCATCTATGTTATGTATTTGAAACATTATCGATATTTCTTTTAAGAATCCATCTGAGATCAACTTAAATAATGACGCTGAGAAGGGAAAGAAGAAAATAAAGACTCATTAACTAAAAGGAGGAGTAGATTGACCAATCTGCTCCGTAGAATTAAGTCTAAATATAATTCTGCAAGATCTTTTCATCAACTTACAAGATGTCTCAAAATTCGCTATTTCTTTTTGGTGGTGATAAGAGTTATAGAAAACTGGTTATGGCATGGAAAAATAATTTCACAATTTTCGCAATGTGAAGCATTTCTATTCCACACGTCGACCAATGTCTCTACAAAACGAGAAACTTATCCTGGATCTAACTTTGCAGCATTTTTGGTGAAATTCTTTCGAAATAAATCAGTGATAAGATGTAGAAGTTCCGCTACAGATCTAATTCTTCTCGCAACTTAAACTTGATGAAACTTAAACGACAATTTACAGAAGATAGCTCGACAGTAACTGATCAACAATTAATTGTCCACTATTGCTTGCTGGAAATAGAGAGTGTTTAGTTAGAAATGGTTGGTGAATTGTTTGTAAGAAGTCTTCAAACCGCTGCAGTGTTAGTAGTCGAAACGTCGACGGAATGGAGAGACGCTGCCTGGCTGGAAACCCGTGAAGACTAGAGTGTATGTCGGTAAACACTTTATGAAAATATACATAATATGATATGTATAAAATATAAGATTTAAATTAGGATTCATCAAAACAGATTTGAGACGCCCAATATAACGCAACTCAATTCTCTTGCTCTAAATTTTTGAGGTAATAAAATGTATTATCCTCCGTTTGTTTCGAAATGCAGAAGATTCATTCCAAACGATCGTACCAGACAGTTGAGAACGGATTGTTTCAAAGACACGACAGGGTAAACAAAGGGGTCAAATATACAAACAGAACCGCAGTACAAAAGAACAGCTGCTGAACCCATCAATATTTTATTGACGCTAAACCTTTCTTTTTGCGGCTCTGGAAGAAGAAACGGTACGCGAGCGAGTTCTCTTTGTCATTTCCCGCATTTTTTTTAACGACGCAGACGGGTGGCGTCGCTCATTTTTTCCGTACTTCCTCACCGCTCCGCCGCATTTCGGGGCCGTGTTATTGTTTAGTTTTTGAGGACCAAATTTAATCGTGAGCTAGCTTCTGAATGAATCGTAGAGAGTGTAATCCTCCGATTAAAGCCTTCCTGAAACTAGAAAACAGAGGATCTTGTCGAACTAGTTAATTAATGTTTAAAGGTCCTCCTTCGCTTGTATTGTTTTGAAGATGGAAGAGAAGGCAAAAGGAAATTCAACTCGCAAAGACTCGCGAAATATCGCGAGGAGTTTATGGTGGCGAAACTGTGGCACGTGTTTCCAAAGTGGCACGCGAGAGATTTTTTTGGCAAAAGAAACTCTGACGACGCTATTTATATTACGAGTAAAAGTTGCTTGCATACTGCAAGCTAATTGGTACATATTTAACAATAAGTTCCCCTTACGGGTATCATCTTCGAAGCTTATCCAGCAAAATTCTTAACAATTGCCGCAATACATTTCTTACGTGAGAAATTTTCATCCATGTGGCATCGAACTCACGGTCATATGAAACCTTTCTTCCACTGGTTCTATAGAAAACTACTTCAAACCCAAACGCTGTGATTTTGAATAGTCTCCTGCAAAGAGAAACTCCTCAAAACAATTTTTAAAAAATTGCGTAAATGACCGCCTGGCGTCGAACACAGGACCCGTTCGTGAGAGACAATGGCATATGAATGTCAGAGAAGTGCCACTCTCACGTTTTTCAAAATTTCAATTCAGTATCTTATCGGGAAGGTCCTAAAATGAGATTCCGTTCTTCCCGCTTGAAATGCATGGTAGAATCGGAATGACGCTCTAGCATCGAACCAAGGACCACTAGAGAAGCAGTGGACGTCATGAAAGAATCTTCTCAAACGCCTCTGTCACCATTCCGAGTTTTATCTTTCCAGCTTATCGGGAAGGCATTTAAAAAAATCGTAAAAGATTTCCGCAATGGATTTCTTATGGAAGAATTTTGCATCCACCTGGCGTCGAGCACACTGTCATTTGGCTACATTTTTTCCATGGGAAGCATAGAAGACTACCTCAACTTCAACCTCCGAAATTTTAGTTACTCTATATTAACGATAAGTGCCTCAAAATAATTTTCAAAAATCCGCTCAATGCATTCTTATGGGAAAATTGCGATATTTGGGAATTTCTGGCATCGAACCCATGATAGCTAGCGTCGAAGTCTGCATTATTCTGGCGTCTAGAGTGTAGGGCCTGTACGTCGAAAAAATCTGACGTCGACGGCGCTTGTGGAACATGGTCAGAATTCGTATCCCCTATACATATATATCTATATATATAGGTATATCCGTAGAGTTAGCTATATATAATAGACGAGTAAAAGTTGCTTGCATACTGCAAGCTAATTGGTAAAAATTTACAATAAGTTCCCCTTACGGGTATCATCTTCGAAGCTTATCCAGCAAAATTTTTAAAATTGCCGCAATACATTTCTTACGTTAGAAATTTTCATCCATCTGGCATCGAACTCACGGTCATATGAAACCTTTCTTCCACTGGTTCTATAGAAAACTACTTCAAACGCAAACGCTGTGATTTTGAATAGTCTCCTGCAAAGAGAAACGCCTCAAAACAATTTTTAAAAAATTGCGTAAATGACCGCCTGGCGTCGAACACAGGACCCGTTCGTGAGAGACAATGG
This sequence comes from Pachydiplax longipennis, assembly GCA_036926295.1. NCBI lineage: Eukaryota > Metazoa > Arthropoda > Insecta > Odonata > Libellulidae > Pachydiplax > Pachydiplax longipennis. The sequence continues at coordinate 4,311,561 of JAVFKF010000035.1, read as the reverse complement.
CATATGAATGTTAGAGAAGTGCTACTCTGACGTGTTTCAAAGTTTCAATTCAGTATCTTATCGGGAAGGTCCTAAAATAAGATCCGTTATTCCCGTTTGAAATGCATGGTAGAATCGGAATGACGCTCTAGCATCAAACCAAGGACCTCTAGAGAAGCAGTGGACGTCATGAAGGAATCTTCTCAAACGCGTCTGTCACCATTCCGGGTTTTATCTTTCCAGTTTTTCGGGAAGGCATTTTAAAAAATCGTCCCTGATATCAGCAATGCATTTCTTACGGAGGCATTTCGGACCCACCTGGCGTCGAACACACGGAGATTTGGTAACATTTCTTCGTTTGGTACGATGGAAGACCATCTCATCTGTAAACACCGAGATTTTGATTGCTCTATCGTATCGAGAACGGCCTCAAAACAGATTGAAAAAATTCGCGCAAAAGACCGCCTAGCGTCGAACTCAGGACTCTTCCGTGAGAGAAGATAGCAAAATAATATTAGATAAGTGCCATCCTTACTTGTTCCAAAGTTTCGATTCAATATCTTATCCGGAAGGTCCCAAGATGAGATTCCGCTTTCCCCATTTGAAATACATGGAGGAATCGGAATGACCCTCTTGCATCGAACCAAGGACCACTAGACGAACAGTAAATTTCATGAAAGAATGCTTTCAAACGCCTTTGTCACCATTCCGAGTTTTATCTTTCCAGCTTATCGGTAAGGCGTTGAAAAAAAATTTCAAAAATTGCAGCAATGAATTTCTTATGGAAGAATTTTGCATCCACCTGGCGTCGAACTCACTGTCATTTGGCTACATTTTTTCCATGAGAAGTATAGAAGACTACCTCAACTTCAACCTCCGAAATTATGGTTACTCTATATTAACGATAAGTGCCTCAAAATAATTTTCAAAAATCCGCGCAATGCATTCTTATGGGAAAATTGTGATTTTTGGGAATTTCTGGTATCGAACCCATGATAGCTAGCGTCGATGTCTGCATTATTCTGGCGTCTAGAGTGTAGGGCCAGTACGTCGAAAAAATCTGACGTCGACGGCGCTCGTGGAACATGGTCAGAATTCGTATCCCCTATATATATATATCTATATATATAGGTATATCCGGAGAGTTAGCTATATATAATAGATATATTCGTCATTTAAAACATTAAAGGTCCAAAGTAAATGGATTTTGTTACTTAGAACTGTTCATTAATAAAACATAACAAATCTTAATGTATCATTACCATCATTAATCGAATGTCATAATCTATTATATATAGCTAACTCTCCGGATATACCTATATATATACCTATATATATATATATTTATAGGGGATACGAATTCTGACCATGTTCCACAAGCGCCATCGACGTCAGATTTTTTCGACGTACTGGCCCTACACTCTAGACGCCAGAATAATGCAGACATCGACGCTAGCTATCATGGGTTCGATACCAGAAATTCCCAAAAATCGCAATTTTCCCATAAGAATGCATTGCGCGGATTTTTGAAAATTATTTTGAGGCACTTATCGTTAAGATAGAGGAACCAAAATCTCGGAGGTTGAAGTTGAGGTAGTCTTCTATATTACGAATGGAAGAAATGTTATAAAATGACCGTGAGTTCGACGCCAGGTGGATGCAAAATTCTTCCATAAGAAATGCATTGCTGAAATCTTTGAAGATTTTTTTAAATGCCTTCCCGATAAGCTGGAAAGATAAAACCCTGAATGGTGACAGAAGCGTTTGAAAACTTTCTTCCATGAATATCATCGTTCGTCTAGTGGTCCTTGGTTTTATGCAAGAGGGTCATTCCGATTCCTCCATGTATTTCAAATGGGGAAAGCGGAATCTCATTTTGGGACCTTCCCGATAAGATATTGAATCGAAACTTTGGAACAAGTAAGGATGGCACTTATGTAATATTATTTTGCTATCTTCTCTCACGGAAGAGTCCTGAGTTCGACGCTAGGCGGTCTTTTGCGCGAATTTTTTCAATCTGTTTTGAGGCCGTTCTAGATGCGATAGAGCAATCAAAATCTCGGTGTTTACAGATGAGATGGTCTTCCATCGTACCAAACGAAGAAATGTTACCAAATGTCCGTGTGTTCGACGCCAGGTGGGTCCGAAATGCCTCCGTAAGAAATGCATTGCTGATATCAGGGACGATTTTTTAAAATGCCTTCCCAATAAACTGGAAAGATAAAACCCGGAATGGTGACAGAGGCGTTTGAGAAGATTCCTTCATGATGTCCACTGCTTCTCTAGAGGTCCTTGGTTCGATGCTAGAGCGTCATTCCGATTCTACCATGCATTTCAAACGGGAATAACGGATCTTATTTTAGGACCTTCCCGATAAGATACTGAATTGAAACTTTGAAACACGTCAGAGTAGCACTTCTCTAACATTCATATGCCATTGTCTCTCACGAACGGGTCCTGTGTTCGACGCCAGGCGGTCATTTACGCAATTTTTTAAAAATTGTTTTGAGGCCTTTCTTTATGCAGGAGACTATTCAAAATCACAGCGTTTGGGTTTGAAGTAGTTTTCTATAGAACCAGTGGAAGAAAGGTTGCATATGACCGTGAGTTCGATGCCAGATGGATGAAAATTTCTAACGTAAGAAATGTATTGCGGCAATTTTAAAAATTTTGCTGAATAAGCTTCGAAGATGACACCCGTAAGGGGAACTTATTGTAAATTTTTACCAATTAGCTTGCAGTATGCAAGCAACTTTTACTCGTATTGTAAATTCTTACGTCATGGTTCGCATTCTCATTGACACACAGTCTTTATTTTGTCAAATATGGAACTATTCCGACAAAATTCACGCTGTGGCTCGGATAATAGCAATACTACTCAGATGCTATAAACAGCAGTAATCAAGATTGTCGTTCAATGGCACACGGAACATTCTAACGATTCAAGCTGAAACCAATGTCACAGATGTTGCTTGGCAAGACATAAAAATTGTATAAAATGAAATCAAAAACGTAAAAATACTAGATAAAGTTATATAAGTATCAACATAATAAGATACTAACTTCCACAGCAAATTTTTCAATATCGACCGCTAAATGCCCATTTTAAGGTAATCTTTACAAATAAAGTTACGGAATTTACGAGTAAAGAAAAATTTTTATGGAATTATGGAATATTTCCACAAGACAACGCCTGAAACTGTGAATTTTATGAGTAATTTTTAGCAGGATTCCATTTACTATTTAAAGAGTGGCAATATTACAGAGGATTTGCTTAAGAACGCTGGATCTACCGGTTAAAAAGTTTCATTAATAAGTGAAATCTGCTAGCTTTACAGCAATTTAGTGCGAAAGATTTGAAAAGCGAACTTGAAGCAGAGGAGATACGCTGTCCTAGTTCCGAGTGAGATGACCTTCAAATCTTTTTCTTGGCAAATTCTAAAAGCTCTAAGAAATTGGCCAATTCTATTAACTATATAATGACCAATAAGAAACTCAAAAAATTTTAACTATACTACGAAAACAAAGAAGTGCACCTCACACACATTATCTGATGACTAGATACTGTCCGACGGACAGAAGCCAAACGATCTATCTCTATTAATCTCTCGAAAAATCTTTCGTATTTTCTTCATCACGCATAATTTGAAATATCGTGTTTGATGATCTTACCTAGTGACAAAGAATAATTATATCAAGCACATAAAAAACGACTCATCCAACAAACAAACCTCCCACGACCAATAATAAGTAATGATAAAAGGGTTATTAATTCCTGGATATTAAAAATAGACACAATGTTACAATAGCGAAAAAGCATATTAAGGCATAAAATTGACAATCTGAGAATATATACTTTTGTGGAGATCGATACGAAAAAACTCAATAAAATACTTCCAACTTGCCTTATGTTTTGCCTCTCGTTGTATTTTCTTAGCTTATTCTGAAAATAAACCTAAATAAACATTCTTACAGTCACATTTTTTAAGAGTTTCGTCAAGTTTGATCACTCATTTCCTTTTTTAGTCCTAAAATAACAAAAATCTTTCATCATCAATGACTATTTCCCACAGCGCACGAATATTAAACATAACAACGGTGAACACGATCAGCTGATACGATTATATTATCAATTCCACAGCTATCGAACCTTGTCTTTAATTGATGGAGTCTTCCGTAAAACAAACGACACAAACGAAAAAAACGGAGGCAAGTTTCTGAAATATTGATTTCCGGTCACATACCATCTCATAGATCAAGAATATGAGCATATTCCTTAAAAAAAATTCTCCATTGGGAATTTCAACGGTTAAAAATTTCCTTAAAATCAGCAATATGATTGTAATTTTCGAGATAGAAAAAAAATAAAGTTCACATAGTCCTCAGAATTTCTATTGTTCAGAAAACAAATAAACAAGATAACTAATCATAAACTTTGAATAATAATAAAATAATAATCTCCGAATAAGCGCAACGTTGCTGAGATTAGTTTAAATAGCTGTTCGTGCAACAGAATTATGTGTTGGAAAACGAAGAAAGTAATGTCAACCTAAAACATCTATTTTACTGTATTTTTTCAATTAAATGTTAACTTACAACTAGCCTCAAATTCTGTCGAGTGCGCATGGAGACGCAGTTATGAATTTTGATCTTACGTATTTACAGGTGAGCCCCAAAAGATAGCAGCAATACGATTGTTCTCCGTGGGAATAATACACGAAATAGCTTGCGGAAGAGGAAAATCTCCACGGTGATATTAATTCCCAGCTGTCAACAAGTCGTCCTAACGACAAAAAAACATGAGCAGGAGATCGTGAAATGGAAACTTCTTTCTTTCATTTTGAAACGTGCCATTTTGGACACCTACATCTGAAATTTTTCTTTTCAACTTCATATTCGAAATGCTTCGGAATTTATGGTGGGAATGACTAAGAAACCATAACCAGCGCCAGGGAAAACGTAGGCAAATATCCGGGTCTAAGGAACCCGTGATTTATCACTCCAATTTTCCGTTAATTACAGTCTCGGAGTGGAGAGAGGGAGAAGAGGGGAAGAGGGCCCAAACGGAGGAGAGGACGGAATGCTAAAAACCGTTAAGTTTCCGGTTGATTCGATCTGCTGATGTTATGCCTTCCACCTTTGGTCCTGAGGATGGAAAACGCTCCAGAGCGCATACGTACGGGGAATACATATATTGAACCAACTCTTATACTTGCTATGCTATAATAGTGGTTTTCGAAATTACATTGCTAGCGACGGTTTTAACTTCGTGGTAACCGTAATCGAGACGAGCAAGAGACAAACAATTATTTATGGCTACAAGACCATGATTGAATAATTTTAATAGTAGTATTTAAAATATATAAACAACTAAATAATTATTTTCTACTCGCTTGTTTCAGTGGTTTTCAACAAAAAGGTCTCAATGAGCACTAAGAAATTTCATCCAGTGTTGAGAAAAACAAAATTGTTACTGGTAACCACAACGAATATTTGTAATAAAACCATTTCAGATATGTACGAAAATTCCACTGCATAAACAATCGCTTAAACAATAAATCTGAAGATTTTTCGGGACAAAGGCCTAAAGTAAAGGTGGGAACCTGCGGGCGATCAAAGAAATATTTCCGTCACCTTCTAAAACACATGCAAGTTATTAAATGATTTTGTTCCCAAAGTCGTTCATTACGCCAAATGAAAATAAAATGGAAAACGTTCTAACTAGTTTTACTTCACGATTAAACTGCAATTCCTTTCGAGAATTTCGATGTTTAACTATTTGAATTTAGGCAATGCAACACTACAGAGGTAAGTGAATTTTCATGATTTCATTTGCAGACCAACGGCTTCTTATGAGGCAGAATGGCTGTGGTCTTCTATATATATTCTTCAACTTCAGATAAATCCGAAATTAATCATTATATGCTTAATCTACTTGTATCCGTTTTTTAGCAAGATGCCAAAGGAACATGAATAAAATAGGTAAAATTTAGGAATACGTAAATAATTATTGAGGATGATTAAAAGGTAATTAAAAAGGGATAATTAACCTGGAAAAAGTACCTCATAGGTAATTTACAAGGAAAAATGCAATCTTTCACCTAACATCATTTGAACACATATAATCTCAACAGAAGTAGAAACTAAACACGGTGCCATTTTAATAATGTATCATAATGACCTATGTTGAATTGAAATATATATTTATTTATTCAATAGAATTAAATTCCGTAAGAAGTGCGTGAAAAGTTCAATACTTATTTTTTATCTAGACATTTTCCCATTTATAAAATATAATGGAAATAATACTCGAACGAAATTTGTTTACCACCATAGGAAAGAAATTTGTATAATGTCTTGTATTAATCATTGCATACTGTTGTCGATTAGAAATCACGAAAATATCAGACAAATGTATCGATTCTTCATTAATTCCCATAATAGCCAATTCCTGGAGTAATGATTCCGTAGTTTCCATAGATAGAGGTAAAGGTAAAAGGTAAAGGTAAAGAAAAAAGTATTCCAACTAACCTAGTTGAACTATGAATGAATAAAAGAAAAGAATGATATATAGAGACGATGGAAATTTTGTGGGACGTATAATTTAAAGTTAGCTTTTTTTCTATCTTATTGCATTTAATGCTTTGTATTTTACGCATGCGGTTCTTTGAAATCTTTCAAGGTTTTGGTATTTTATTAAACTAAGCAATCTAAGATAATACTGACAGCATGGGAAGTCTCACAGGGAAAAGTGCACCTAATAATGATGACTATGGAACTATTCAGCCGCAGCATACCGATGTTTTCACCGGTAAAGAACAGCCGTTTTAAAGAAAGAAACTCTTCCACGAGCTCCGGAAGTTATTGCACAATACCTTGAGCGGCAAAAGTTAGAGAAAAATAAGATCCTCTTCGATTTGATTCTCACGACCCCGAGGAGAGCCGATAAAACTAACAATGGCTCGCAAAGTATGGCGGAAAAACCTCGACCCTGACTCTAATGTTAATCTCGCTTTCGTGGATTCGTTTTCAACCGCCTGCGATATGAAACCTACATTTTTAAAGTACGGAAAACCCAAATTTTAAAATTCCGCCCATTAGGACGACCCGATTCCCCAGGGATTCGGCTCACCGTTTAGCGATGCTGACAACAAAATACCATCGCCATGTTATTATGAAACGATGCATTATCTTCTTACGAACGATTCTTTCCTTCTTACATTAATATCATGTTTTTATCATATTATTGTCTTTCTCGAAGATATCACAGATGTATAGCACGTACTTACGTATATATGTGTACATACATTTTAACCGGTCAACAATTCGAATATTGTTTTATGGCAGCTCTCTGAGACATCCCGTACCCAATCGAATGCTCTATTGCTTAATAATTCCTGACCTTCATATTAACCATTAAATGTTTCTCACAATATAACCTACCTCTTTCTCTGTTATTCCCATTTCGAACATTCTTTCGGTACTGTCTTCATGGGGCCTTCGCGATCATGTTTCCTCTCGGGATCAAAATTTAATAATTTAAAATACTTCCTGATAGAGTAATTATTTTATTCAGAAAAAGAATATATGTAATGATTGTTTTACGAAGAATTATTTGCCGTGAGTATAAAAGTTAATCTTTTTTATTTAGATTAGTCTCCTCAAAAACGTACGATGTACTAGAATAAATAATTTAATAGACAGCTGAGCTGAGGTGAAGAAAAGTTATCTTAAGTAAAGAAGAATAAATAATGAGAGAGATCTCTGAGAGGAATCGACAAATCGTTCCAAGGAATCAATCGCTAAAACAGAATTTACGTCCGGTCGTTCTTTCCGCAGAGAATTAGAGGAGCTGATATGATAGATTAGGTGCGGATGTTGCCGTTACTGCACCCCTTATCATAGGACACTAGTGGCTCGCGGGGTATTAATCTAAAAATCTATATCTTTTGAGACCTAAGGTCCACTTCCTCCACGAATCTACATATCTTCGGAAGCACCAATTGGGCACAGCCGATACTTCCTCTTGGAAACCATCCATTCAACAACCTCTATTTTGTTTACTTCTTCCGATCAGAGATCACGTTGGCTTCTTCGCACTCGTGCGAAGGCCGTGCTTTTAATAAACCAGCCGTGTCTCCCGCCATACAGAGGCCTTTCCACGCGGCCAAACTCCGATCACGTTGCGAAGCTAAGGTCTGCGTGCTATTGCATTTTCCTTCGGATTGCCAAAGGAATCCCGCCGATGCATCTCCCATTCGAATTCATAATGGGATGAAAAGTCCTAATCATGCGTGAACGCTCGGAATGGGTTAGCTACAGGAGAGGACCAATGATGCGGATGAAGACCATCAGCCAACCATGCTGCTCCGCGGGAAAAGATTCCTATTTTCGAGGAGCTTTAAATAAATCGAGTTTTAGTTTAAGTGAATTAATTTCCTGAGGTATCAAAAATTGAGTTTTCTAAAAAAAAGAAGCAATACATGGAACATCAATTATATTTTTAAATATCTCCTATATCAGGGGGTCCAAGCCTCTCTTTCAAGGATCCAATTCATTATCTCATCTGAATATTTTGCGGTCACCAAATAATTTACTTCGTCGGATACCTAAAAATTTATAATACCTCATTTCCAAAACCGTTGGGTTAATTGTTTTCTCTCATACGTATTCTAATTTAGTAAATTATTTCACTTTTAAGGGTATGTTCCACTCATTAATGATACGATAATCAAGCAGAAACTGAACACAACACAATTTACAAAATAGTTATTATTTAAATTCATGCATCTAGTGTGAGAAATTGTAAACATCGGCGAACTTTATTACTTATTCATCATGATAAATGCGGATGAAAGTCAAACGGAGGCGGATTGGGAATGATATGCGAACAATTTATTCTCGCTAAAATATAACAGTAAATATTTGCATGATAGTAAAACAGGATTCGAAACCTTTCTAACATAACAGCAATGAATGACGCCATTTATGTATTTCCGAGACAGGATTTTAACATTAATTAGCTACTGAAGACAAAGAGCACCTCTGTGCAGGGAAAAATTAGTCTAATTTCTTTCCGGGATTTCGACACACATTATTAGCGGAATTCATCGAGATTCATTCCAGGTAAACAAGGTAATTACAATGAATGTGACTGCCAAAAAGCATTTTATCATAATTTCTTGCACTGGGAATTTTGCTGTATTGGCAATGAGCAGTGCAGAGGATTATTTAAGTGGACGAAATATAAACCATTTAGCGAAAACTCGATAAAATGAAGGACTTGAAACAGCGATGATTTTTAAAATAAATACCTTCGCAAGATGTCACGAAGAGCGTTGTACGTATATTGCGAATATATTCTCATGCCTAGATAGGTCTAGATAAGGAAAATCTAACACGGAGATCATAGATGAAATAAACAAACCTACATCTATATGCGTGTTTCATGGTTTCTCTCTCTCTATTTGGCATCGAATGAAGGGTGATTGCGAGGGAAATGTAGAACAAACAAATTTAAATAGGAGAACATAATCTAGAAAAAAAATCGCAGCAGAAATACATGAAAAATCCCCTTCTAGCCATAATCTACCACTAATGGAAACTTATTGTTAGTGATCTAATACTAGAGGTGTGCAAATACTCGAAATATTTAATCGAATTGGATAAAATCGAATACAAAACGAATACATATTTAAGAAACCGAAAATTGGGTTTCATTTTTACATTTTCAGCATGATTTAGTACAAGTGATCTTCTAACCAAATCTAATTTACTATCAAAATGACTGTAATTCGATTCCAAAAATGGCTCTTTAGAAAGTCTCACTTCTCTAACAGCAGTTGCTTAGGAATTCGTAACACATTCGCTAATCCTCTTTTCTACGGATTTAAACCCATTCATATTCTCCCACTATGAAAAACAATTCAACAGATCATTAGATACGGTGGGAATGCTTAATCCATATCTCTCACTCATTCTTTCGGAACGATGTAGCTGTTGACTTATTGCAGCGTTTAGATTCCATCGAAATTTCAAATCAAAGCACGTCCGCATAAAATTCGGCGTGGGAAAAATAGAATAATAGCCTACGGAATAGAATAATATACATCGAATTAAGTATCACTGATTGCCTTATAAGAAGAAAAAAGACTTCTTTTTAGGGGGTTTTAATGTAAAAAATTTTCATCTGTTCATGTACGCATATCTAAAAAGGCACTAAAGTCAACTATTTCATTTAATTATTTGATTAATTCTTATTGAAGTGGAGTGTTTCCGTATACCGAACCTCTTTGTCCGGCTGACTGACTTAACTTGGGGCCCATCCTCACGTTAGTAATAATAGAGTAGTAAAAAATTATGTTGGCTTACTTTGGAAAAACGCTGTATGTTCTCTATCTTTCCATTAAAAGGCAATGCAATGTGAACATCCTAAGCATTTTAGGGAAAGATTCAGCACCAAGATCATATTTCTTGAGGAACAATTAACGAATATGTGAGAATGAGTAACAAAGTGAATCACCCGTGATGATTCACGGAAATGTAATTTGAATACAGGGCGAGATAGTGTGTACAAAATTTACCGATAGATAGGATGCAGAACTTTAACTTCTGTGGCTTTTTTGTTATTTCAAAATCCCCTCCAAAGGATATGACGATTTCAAAATCCCTTGTAAAGGATATGACGATACAACGAAAACTTATTTTGTTCGTAAACCGGACGCATACAGTCAACGGGTGGAGTTCCTTCCTGTTTAAGGATATCAAATGTGACAACAAGGAAACATTTTTCAACTTCCCTTTAATAAATATCACCAAGGTCAAATTTTTTAACATTTTCCTTCAATTCAAAATTGAGAGATAAAAATTCCACCGAAAGTAGTCTTATAACGGTTGGAAGCAGAAGTCTGACGAAGGGGTTGGAGCATCCAACAAGCGATTTGGGTTCGAGACCCGGTCCCGGCACTATTTTCATGTCCGCATCTCGTTGGGAATGAGAAAATGGTTTTTAAATATTATTGGCCACTATTACGGGATTCAAAAGCAAAATAATTATCGCTTAAATAAAAGTAGTAGTAAATCAATATATAGTAGTAGTCATAAATATAGAAAATGTAAAATATATTAGGGTTCTGTATTGTTGGATTTTGACGCTCTCAGTTCATTTTTACGTATTGGCGTAACCAGCGGACAACTTTGAATGTGATTTATAATGATATTTAGATATATTTTATGATATTTAGACAAATAAAAAAGAAAAAAGACGAATTTCAAATCATGGTTCACTCTTGGTCGTATAAGAGTCGGTTTCCGGTCATTAGCGGTAGACCGCCCCCAATAGACAAGTCACCGATAAAATGGACACCATGCTTACAAATATAAACTTTTCTGCGGATCCATAAATATTTCCACAGACTTTCCTACGCATTTCATTCCATTCCTCAGATCTCCAGCACATCATAACTCGAATTCCGACACTTGATATTCTTTCCACAAAAAACTTTCTTCATAATCTAACATCTGGTCATTTACATCTATACTCATTCAACTGACCTTCCTAACCACTCCCACATATCAAAGGCTTTCCAGGGTCCTTGCTTCACAGCCTTACAAGTGTGCACTCTGGACGAAGGTTTCCGCGACACTTTGAGATATCTCATTCGCATCACGTGAGAGCCAATTTAGCGGATATATCCTCGTTTTATATACACGTGTGACTTCAATGTTCGACAGGGAAGGATGCAATTTCTAGGTGATAAAGCTGCAATTCCATATGCTGCTCACATTCTCGGAACGAGTTAAACGCTTCCATGAGAATTAAACAGACAACCGAGAGATACGAGTCAGTCTATTTAAAGATTCGCATAATGGAAGGCATTAGTTTCTTCGACGGACTAACATTAAAGAAAGACCGCCTCATAAAATTACCGAACGATAAAGACAACTGCAAATTAAATTCGGTCCAACCAATTTCACAATTCAAACCTCCATTATTTTGATTGGAAGCGACTCCGAGGTATAATATTTGATAAAATTGAAACTTCTTCATAAAAACTCCGGCGCTGCTCAAACGAAAAAAGGATAACTTAAAGTTTATTGATTCAAGTTTCCATTTGAGTTTCTGAAAAATATCGGATCATATCCTTCTCAAAAATCTCAGGAATTTAACAGGTAAAATTGTGCCAAGAGTAAAAAGAGAAATCCACCCGAGTACTCGTAATTGTGAAAATTTTTATTTTGAAGAAATATTTAAACATGATTTCCTCAAATGAAAGTCCTAGAAGTCTACTTTAAAAACCAAAAATCTTTGTAACTTGATACAATTACAGCTGCGTAAGTATTCTGCGCAAAGGAACAGATTCCCGGAAAGGCTGAAGTAATATTTAAGTGAATTACCCCTCAAAAACGAAGGAAATTTTAATTTATAGTAAAATAAACTATTATTATCGCATACATCTGATGTATGTCAAAATATTTGGTAAAAAATGTCAGGGATTAATTGAAACGTATCTGTCATTATTTAGCATGCAGTATTCTAAGGCTTTTACTCAATTATAACCTTACTCAATGTTCATTGTAATGGCCGAGTGATTGCAGTGTCTGGTTCAAATGTCCAAAATTTCCAATTATTAATCCAAAAGGTTATCCTCAGTGGTTCGAATCCTGTTTAGGGAAAATTTTTTCCAGAAAATTAAGTTTCAGGTTTGCTAAGAAGCCTCAAAAGAAGAAACTAAGAAGTTTCAATAGCTTGCTTGTTCTAATAACGCAGTTCTTTACTTGGTTACTCAATTATTTAATTTAATGTCGCACAAATACATAGATGTATAGGTATTCATAATAACTTTATAATTTTCGAATATATCGTACTCTAAAATGCATATGACGTGTACTTTAGTTCTCATTTCGTCTCATTTCTTCATTCATCACGCGTTGCTACGGTTTACTTAGTTATAATATTAAAGAAATACTGTAGTTATCCCGAACACTTTGATTTTTTATTCAACTTCAAAGTAAATTAGTGAAAAGTCAACATTAGTCAAAATTAGCGACTACTACGCAGGTGAAACTAAAATAAACCAAGTAATTAATAATATCAAGAGCTGAAATTCTATCCAAGCAATGACTACGTCGAAATAACTTTTCCTCCCTTTTGGTGCTATACCTTTAAGCTGCCATGATTTTAAGTGGTACATGACACACATTAATATTGCTCGCTTCTTACAAAACAGGCTCTATATTTTATACAAAACTAAATGACCTCAAACATAAAATTTTCTAATCAAGCATACCGCATTCGCATCAACAAACGTAGAAATTGTAAGAAGAAACCCAAAAGCGTAAATTAAGAGCAGCTAAGATGAAAGTGTGGATTGAATCAATCTTTACCATATAAAATTCACCATAATTTTCAAAAAATAGTTGAAGAAAGAGTTGAAGAACCATGTCCCTACAACATAAAGGTTCACCTTTGGAATTCTTTAATAAAAGAATTTCATTCGAGTTTAATAGATTTTCATAGAAAAAGTTCTCTTCCCTTCATTCTTGAAGAGAAGTTCCACAAGAAGCAGTGATGTTAGCTCTAATTTTACCTCCGTTTCTGTCGCACTACAGAGGTGTGAGTCCTGAGAGCCTCTAGGGCATCATTTCAAGGATTAAAAAGCCAGAGGGTGTGCGCTTTAAGATCAAGGCCAGGTTGGTGCACGTAAAACTGAGATGAATTTGTGAGCGAAGGAAAACAAAGTTCGTGTGAAGAGCAAAGCAAAACTCCGCAACATTCAAGTTCATACTCAATAAAATAAAACTCGCACACTTTATCTGGATATTTCTCAATCCAAAGCAGTATTCAGAAAGATACTTGGGTGCACATCTGGGTACTGAAAACTATCATAGGAGGAGCAAATGATTTAAATTAAAAAGAAAGAACGTTTTTCATCAGTCAAAAATTTGGAATTTATATTCTATTAATATCGAATACCTATGCCAAGCAAATGTTTTTGAACTTGCAATAGCTACTTGCAATTTGCCCTTGGAAGAGGGTTTTGCTTCCTAATTTTATTTGCTTGCCACCACTTGTATAGCTATGTCAATTAAAGCGAAGAGAAGGATGGATTTTCATTAAATAAATGTTGCACTATCTTACACCAAGTTATCAATGATTGCTTTTAAATATCACATTCTTTAATGTATTGAATAATAAATCGTGATTATTATTATTAGAAGTATTGATTCTACCAGAGGATATTCTTCGCATCCGATTCAGCTGAGATATTTCTGTCAAGGAATCTTTTTTAAAATTCAATGGGATTGTAACTGACCTACGATCTTCATACAAAGGGCGAACCTAAATAGATTAAATTATCAGTTGGACAAGAGCTAACTTATGCTCTTTATTTAATTGCTATTCTGTTTTTAAGTATTTAACAATAATGCTTACGTTAACCAACCGGGAGAATAAATTCTTATCAACGCAATTCAATCAAGTCTAATCAAAATAATGAACACCAAAAAGTTTTCTATTAAACTTCCGGTACAATTAACGGTGCAAAATGTCTATAAAAAGCTTATGAAAAGGAGCAACAATACTCTTTCCCTAATTTGATACGGAATTACTTGAGATATCACGGAAGACTAAATCGATATCTCATTGCTTATACTTATTATTTATGTGATATTTTTATTCGCCACATTTGTTATTTATTTTTCATGAGGGAAACCTGCAAATGGAATGGCTAAGACAAACATCGCTCAAAAATTGTGCGAGTAAACGTGAGTATAATGAATAAATAAGACTTTTATGGAAAAGGTCAGGGGACTTTAAACCATTTTTCGCTCTTTGAATAAACTGCATATTAATGAACGGTATGCTAGCAATTCGTATATTTATTCTCGTCCTTTTCTATGACACAAAATCCGTTCAATGCAACATAACTCGAGTCACGGGAGGTACTTCAAATTTGAAATCGCGTTCAATGGATGCATAAGTTATAGCCGTCGGCATTTGTATGTTTTCCTCCGCATTTACGTATTAAGGTCATCCGATACTGCTGACTTAGTTGTTTCAGGTTCTTTCCACTCTTAAGCCTCGGTTATATTTTCGGAATCGTTATATTTTAACTCGGATTGCGTCTTCGTATTCCGTCCAAGGATCGCACCTGTCCCTTGCAGTGGCTCGATTCAAGAGCCAACTCAAGTGAATATATAAATAACACCTCTGGATTTGGCTCAAAAGCCTTTAAATTCGCCGCGCTTTTTTTTCTTCTCGCTCAGAAAACCACTTTTCTTTCATGCCGTCCACTTTGGCAACATACTAGAAGCGACCTATTTACTTTCATTAATAAAGAGGAAAATGAAAATAAGAGTTCAGCTACGCAGGGAATTTTTCTCATTGGGGATTAGAATTGGATAACTAACCTTTGCTTTCAATAGCACGGAGAAAATATTCTGAATGAGTTTAAAGTATGTGCTGCCAGCAGCATATTGTAATTCTTACCATTAATTGGCAAGGACACAACATGAAAGGCTTAATAAAGTTGCCAGAATTGTGTGACAAACACAATCTTGTACAACATGCGCGCGTAATACTCATCCCAATTATTTTAGAAATACTGCGCAGTACATTCTAGGGTATCTAATTGGTAATGTTTGTATACGTTCAAGAAAATTTAAGGTCTTATCTCTTTTAATATAAGTTTATTTACGATCTTGACTTTTCAGAAGGATAGGTAACTCTGGAATTGTGCAAGGAATAATTAAATTTACATAATGAATATACAAGCATATCGTAGATGAATTATAAAAGTAATAAAACATGAATAAGAATAATACTAATAAGAAATAAATGATATTAATAGTGATATCAAAGTAAAGCCTTTAAGACTTTCAATAAGTCAATTTTTCAATCTAATAAATTAAACGGAAATAAAATTCGCCTTCATGTCAATTTTAGCCCATTTTACACTTTTTATGGCATTCACAAAATGTTTAATGTATTGCTAATTATTATACAATGAACCTTTAAACTTGTGAAAATTAAAATAAATATTTATTTAAATAATTTATAACTTTATTGTGCGTTCAAAGAAAAAATACCAAAGCAGAAAAAGAGCAAAGTAAAAGTAGAACTGGATTCACGGAAGATATTCATTACTTTCTATTCACAAATTCCTCTATTTGAGTCATGCGGATTTTTATCGAAATTAGGTTGAAGGTTTTACTCTTATCGGAAACATAAAGTCAGATATAGTTAATTAAAGATAATTCATCAATTGATAATATTTAGATAGAAAGAAATAAAAGAATAAACAAGGTAGGGGATTACTTTTAGTACATAGATATACTGATTCAGTTGTATATATTAAGATTTATATTAATCTCTTAGTATTTCTATTCATTTTTATAACAGTTATTTATAACAGAAACAAAGGTTACTGAAATCAGCTGGAAAGTCTAATTTAGGAATCGGTGATTATTAATATGTATGTGACTTTGTATAATCTCATAATTCACCTGGATCGATTTTCAGAAATCCATTCTCCTATTTAATGGAGATCTCCGAAAGTATTTCTTTCACAGGAACAAATGAAAGTCGAACTTTTACCAACCACAAATAATTTTATTACGAAACGACCTAGGTTTCGACTCATGGAGTCATCTTCAGGTAAAGGAAAAAGATTTTTACAAACAGTATATATAAGACATGTTGAAATGAAAGAATACTTTGTGTAATCACAAAGTATTCTTTCATTTCAACATGTCTTATATATACTGTTTGTAAAAATCTTTTTCCTTTACCTGAAGATGACTCCATGAGTCGAAACCTAGGTCGTTTCGTAATAAAATTATTTGTGGTTGGTAAAAGTTCGACTTTCATTTGTTCCTGATGGCGACTTACCACGAAGTCACGGCCGAAGCTGTTGATTCTATTTCTTTCACAATTTCTATTCCTATTCAAGTTGAAGAGGACAAACAAGAAAGACGCATATCCTTTCGAACAGTCTATAACATGAAAGCAAATCCGACCGGCGTGAAAAATTTCGTTTCAAGCAGGAATCAGTGTCCGAGAACATTCATAAAGGTCGGGCTGACCTCGCAAATGGACATCTGCATGAAGCGGCACTTCCACTAGAATTAAAACGTCCCGCAAGAGCAGAGACAGGAAGTATAACTCACGCGTATAACACCGCAGGTGGAATCATCCGCACCTCATGGACATTGTCTGCCTCAGCTTCTGGAGTGGCGCGAATAGAATGTAACCAACTACTTTCAACTTAGTGATACCTACAGACATATTGTATAATCCATATTCCATAAACCATACTGATACTAAAATCAGAGGACAGTGATACTTCGGAGAACGAGTTACCCCACTAGTGAATGTTTCGGTTAGTAAATGATTCTTCGCCACATATTTTGCACTCGTTTAACTTGGATTAATGGAAATTTGGCGATTAAATATCATCGCTAAATGTTCTCCAAATACTCAACGATAAAAAGTAATAATATAAAAAATAAATAATTCGGACGTGATCGAAATAGTTTCTACCAATTCCTGCGAGTAAAAGGAAGTATTTTGGTAGCGTTTGCCTGACTTTCAGTATTTACTCGAGGGAAGTAGTGTTTCGCCGGATGGATGTGATTTCTGAGCATATTATCACCGATGACCAAAGAACCACTGTTTTCAGGTTTCCGCTAGGGCTTATTAACTCGAAAATCAGTTGAATGCATGAAAGTCGTCAACAAAGTAATTAAAAAGATTAATAAGACTATTAATAAATAAAGATATAGAGAAAATTGGAGAGAAAAGGAAAGGATTCGGTGTAACTGTTGAATTACAGAAACTTGTATGAGAAGGTATGTTAAGACTTTAATCGAGCAAATCAGCAGGAAGTGACTCACAAAGATACATCAACTATAATCCAATAGAAAAGAATAAGTCGGTCAACTTTCATGAGAATCAGCAAAAATCACCTAGTTGATACATTACAATTAAATGAGATCTATACAACAAAATCAAAAGTTAGCAACGTGAAAAGCAAAGCTACCATCAAGATGATTATACAATTATCTAAGTGATTTAATTTTACTATATACACTGTTTGCTACGTAGCTCTATTATCAGCAGAAATTTTAAGAAATTTTGACCTTCAGTGATTACTTTTCGTAACTGATTCGTGATCCATTTAATAAAATAACCTACTTATAAACAGCTTCTCCTATTCTCTTGGCTATTCCCTTCATATTGACCAACACCTTTTGTGTCCGCTTTTTTCTCCACCCTTCACTTTCTTCAGATGAATGTACGACACACCCACTTCCTCTGCCTCCAGCTTACTTCTCTCCCGCCATATCTTCTTCATTTTTCCCTACGTTTTCTAGTTATCGTCAAACCGACATTTCAAAGGATTCCAGTCTTTTACAATCGGCTTCTTAAGTTTTATGTTCCAAATCCAATAAGAAAGCCTACAGCCGCGTTCTCAACATATTCTTCCACTTACTATTATAAGAATATATTGCCAAAGGGAGTTGATATACGGATGATAATAATACTAAAGCTTCATGAGCTGCCGATTTACCAAGGAGTCAACCATTCAAAGATGGAGGCTGGTGATTATTTTTAGTGAGAACCGAGTTTTAGCCCAGCATTATGATGAACAACAAAAAATAATTGAGAAAAAGGTAGGCGATTCGATAAGAAAAGTATTAAGCGGACAGCTGCCTCAATCACTAACAACCCATGGTATTGTATAATAGGCTCTCGGGGAGGGGATACTTCTTCACTCGAAAAGGATTTAATTCAGTAAGACTGACCATGTAGCCATGGCCTTGCAATGAATCTAAGTATTATTTTGAAATTTTATTTGTCAGATAATATAAAAAAATGTCCTAAAGAAAACATATGAGATAATTATTGATCTATACTGGGACCTAAATTAAACATTCCTTCGCCAAAAGTAATTAAGTTAGGGGATCTTGGACTATTCAACGTTTAAATCTGAGCTTTAAAAAAATGTTTAATTTTCTTAATATATGCGTAATTAATTTTAGCTAACGTGGTAAAAATATTTTGTCCAAGTTATTCACATTAATTGACAAATTTTTAAATATTGTTTAGATTTTCGCCGAAGTAAAACAGTTATATCATCAAATTTTTATCTTCGAATTATAATTAATGATTGATGTTTGAAAGACATAATTCTATTATAAATTCTAAAACTCAATAGAAAAACAAAAAACTTTCAAATTATTAATTTGTAAAGTTCTCAAAAATTGAGAGCTGCGTTATCTGAAAAATCTCACTACGCCAAAAACAACACTACATTGCGTCAGTACTTTTCTAAGGACACTTAGGTGTTGGTATAGAATTACGTAGAACTCTATCGGATCAATCGTTTATTGAAGCTACCTTTTAGAGAAAAATTACCTGGCTATATTAGATACTACTGATTACACAAATATTGAGGACTGGCAGCAAACAAAAACCAATCAAAATGAACCAGAATATTAATTCCCATCTTGAAAAATATGAAATGAATATGTGTATGACATAAATGTCTTTGATTTATTACGAAAAACAATGCAATACAGAATGCTTGGGATTCAACAAAACAAAATTTAGAATACACTGTAATGCTTTATCAGCTTAAAATTGAATACGATTCATTTAAGTTTTATGATCTGTGAGTAATTTCAATGGTGCAATGGTCAAACAGTATTTATTCTAAGGTCAAGGGCTAAAATACTCGAAAAAATTTCGTCTTCAGCTACACGACCGTCCTGAATATATTAAATTATAACAATTAACTACAGGATCTCACGCGAGGTTTCTTTCTCACTGAACTGGCCGCCAACACCCAATATTAAAATCTTAAATCACTGCCAAGTGAAATGATAAGCATTAAATAGCGACAAGGGTTCAATCGTGACCATGGACCCAAAAAAAACGCACCTAAACGATTACAAATCGGTCGACACGTGATTTAAAACGGAAACAAAGGAACGCTATCCACCTGACAATGGCGCACTGTCTCTTCCGGAGGAGACACATTTGCATTTGCTTTTGGAAAAGTTCGTGGGAGGCACGCACGATGCCAACGGTCTCTTCCTCTCTTCGATCTCTCTCTACGAAGCAAAGATCGAAGAGGAAACACTCAGTTCATTGCGCTTTACTCTTCGAGAATTACTTCCACTGATTGATACACAAATCATTTTTACTGGTGGATTTTGTCTTCTTCCCTTTTGCCGTAGCTAATTGCGCAGGAAAATAAATCCGTACGACTATTCACGAGGAAACTATACTCTGTTTAATAACTTCGCAGGTTACAGGGTATAGTTTCCCCGTGAAAAGATTTGCCGATTTACTCATATTTCCTGTTATGGACTACTACAATGATGCTCGCGAATCTATGTAATTTATACTAATTTACCAAATCCTAAGAAAGAGAAAGAGAACCTGCGATCTTCCACAGCATTGAATGCGGGATTTTATTCCATTCATTATTTGAGCTCATTTTGTCTGTTTTCAGTCACTTTAAAATTCAACTGAGAGTAGAGTTGATAAAGTTACCTTTGGGATTTACTTCACCATTGAATTCGTTTCCTACGAAGACTAAGACATCATGTAATTTAAATATACGCCTGATGGTGTCAGTGTGAATATCAATGCCGATTATGGAATGAATATATTGAGTTTTGCTTCACGATATGTAGATATACTTTCCGAGGTATTCTTTACCTTTATGAAGATTTTTTCAGGCATCGAAATCGTTTCGTAAGCCTTAATTTTTGGTGATAGAAAAAAGCATGATTTTTACAGGTTTGTCCAGGCAACGTAAATACACCATACATATATTGAAAAGTGAATGAGGGGCGAACTTCCCTTCGATGTTAGTCTGAGGGTGGATATGCGCAACTTACGTCACCTTTCCCTTCTAACCTTGGCTCACCCCCTTCGTTATTCCATCCACTTTCAATACCAGACCCAAACATTTCTTCTTCGTCCGTTTTGTTTCCTTATTCCTCAGTTACGCTTCCTTCTTCGTCCGTTTTGTTTCCTTCTTCCTCCTCTGAGAACCCATTCCCCTATCCAGCACTTCCTCGTTTGTTTCCCTACCAACCTTACTCACTTTAAATGACATAAAACTCTGACCAAAATATGATGACGCAATGATGATTACATCAATCCCAATCCTGAAGAATGCTTCACTACAAGACCTGCTAAACTAACCAATCGAGAAATGTGCCACTATACGCTTGGTGTAAGTACATCGCATGGGTACCAACTGACTACAAATAGATGATAACCAAGATTACCCAACCCATTCTATAACAGCCCATAAATTAAATCGGATGAGTGATTTACGCTCTGAAACAGGATGCGCGCAATTATTATTCATAACAATCGCAAAGGGAAATAGTATCCGATCACCGTTAAGAAACTGATCAGTTCGGCGAGAAACCGTTATCTTTATTCTTTCTCAATATTTCGAGACACCTACCAGCAGCGCAGTATTTGCTAAAATGAGCCCTCCCGCCCACTTCATGTACAAACCAAATTCCTGGGCGGGAGACCGTTGCGAATCGAAGAAAAAAGCAAGAAATCACGATAACTGTAGTTTGTGAATAAATAATGGAAAAGATTGTGGAGAAACCGATTTTCCCACGTGGTATCATTCTGTAGCGGAATATCACCCATCCAAAAGTTCTCAGTTTAACAGAAGATTATTAAATAAACTAAAGAACGTATTATTACGCCATTTTGCTGAGGTTATGACAACTAATGCCCTCATCAATTGCCAATTCCGCAATTAACTTATTTTCACACTTTCTCTCTTTGCTTAGATTACTTACTTACCATCTCTGAAATATCTCATATTCAGTTAAAATTCCGACTGCCTCGTCCTTTTAGACATCATTTCATCAATCCTCTTTGTATACCGAAATTATTATAACTTTCTCCCATCGTTTTAGCCAAGCAGATTTACTTTTGAATGACTTAATTTTCTCCATTATCTCCATAATATCAAACCTATAGTTACTGGCTTCTTTATTTAGGTAATTTAAACTCCTTTTAAATTCTTATATATCTTCATCCAGTCCGTCCAGTATTGTTTCTTTTAGTTTTTCTCAAGAAAATCACGTCATCACCTTAAAATTACTCTCGAATCATTTGCCTTATTCTATCTCGGAAGAATATGCTGTTAAATACGTTAAACAATTCAGAGATGTTTCAATATATAATTAAAAAATACGATCTACGGTAACCCAAATGATAAATCTAGCACCCACTAGTCATTCTACAAACCAAAGACCTGAATAACTTAGACACAAACGTACAAAAATATAAGGAAATCAGACAAAGGCAATCAGGTTAGGAAAATCGCTTAAAAGCGATAGCAAGGAATTCAAACGACACATTTTCATATTAAAATTCATAGTCACGGATTTCCGCACAATTGATTTTTAATCATGCGAAGCGAATTAACTGACTAAATGCCACGGTTAAAGAGTTCTTGGAGATTAATTTATACCGATATACTTTTCTTCGATTCTTTATTCAAATCTATTATTTATAGTAAATATAATTCTCCAGTGATAATAATTACAGGACCCATTACATTATCCACTCGGCAAACCGAGGTCTAGAAAGAACCAAGGCCTCTACCACATTTCTCCATCCCAGACACTCATTAATTCAATTGTTTTATACCAACACTTAAAAGGGGCACTCCAGTATCAGAACATGAAGGCTTCCAAAGGATAAAAGAAGAGGAGGAAGACATGGTGAGGGACGCATTACATCACCAGCCTTAGAGGTGGTCGCAGAGACGATTAAAGGAACGTGAAAAAGTGGACACGAAGAGAAAAAGAGCAAAAAACGGCAACTGAGGTCATACTGGATAAAGGATAGAACAGGTTGCTCACTGAATATTTTATCCTAACCTTCCATGCTCTCGTTGGGCAGTCAATTACGAAGATTAAACGGCAGATGAAAACCCAAATGAGATTAGAAGAAGCGGGGGAGTTAACCGGATCGGGAAAAAAGGCGATAGGCGGACCACGGCGTTTGCTTAAGCTATAATTGGATACATAGGCCACGAGTGCTGACACCAAGTCACGCAACATCCACACAAAAAACTAAAAGAATTTCATGAATCAGCTCGAAAAAAGACGGCGGCGGTAATTTTTCTCGCTTCGTCAAATTTCGAGTGATTCATCTGATATGATTTTTTGCACAGATATCACCGATATATAAGCGCTCTTTCCGAAGACATGGAACTCTCGTTTTCTTATAAGCAGAACTTCTTATAGTGACTGCAGTTACAAGAAGTTCACTCCGTTGCTACCATGGACTGGAAGGGCATTGAAATATCCTCTTGCACCGAGGTGGGGATTCTACTGCCTTTGACCACATGCAGCTTTTTCATATTTCCCATAACAAATGCTCTCACTTAAATCATTTCCCAATCTCAATTGTAACCTTCAGTAAAAGTAAATAGAAAAAATTCTCTTTTATGCTTTCTCATAGACGATTTCGAAGTTTAACTAATCGAATGTAGGTGATACACAACACAAGGGTGGCCCTAATAGTTTCTTCTGCGGTCGAATGGTATGAGGTCTTTTGATGTAAAAAGACTCCCTTCTCTTGCTCTAGCACATACTAACCCAAAATCAAATATGCTTTTGAAATGTTATTTTGATAATTTACGTGCATATATTATGTTGAACATACACCTACCTAAAGGGCTATTATTCAAATTACAAGTTCTTTCTTAGAGTTACTTCTCTATCTCCGGAATACTCTATTATTAACTATTTCTGTCATAAGGTTTACATCCATCTGCTCCATTTCAAACAAATACGAAATCCCCTTTTCATACTGATCACTCAACTTATATGGCCCTAATCCATCCAGTAGTCTAAAACTATATCTTCATTGGTGTTACTATTTGCATTAATAGTGTGCACAATTTAAAATCTTGAGGGGGTGGAACCATAGAGGGCTTTAATTTAACCGTGTTTCCACCTAAAATGAGATCTTGCCAAAATAAATAGTATTTCAATGATGAGTGGTGAAAACCTCTGCTAATAGGGCTTCAGAAAACTCTCACACGCCACAATATTGGATGAGACACTCCCGGAAAGGGCTTCGTTGAGTCTTTGTAAAGATGCTGAGAATAAACGAAAGTTACAATGCAGTTCAGTTGGGTGTAGAAAAAGAGGCGTTTGAAAGTAACAGACCGAATAAAGCCTCCTCTGGCTACTGAGTCTGAAATCTGAATTCATGATCACCCTCTAACAAGGAGTTCGACATGCCTGAGAACGTCGCCCAGTCGCAGATATTTGGCAGTTTTACTTATCATTCAAATTTAATCATTAATATTTCATATTTAACTGTACTATAAGTGCTCCCACTTTGTGAAACTACATGAAAGAAATAAATGGACAATCACTCAGCGAAATTCCCCGTAAATTGATAAATTACTACCCATAAAAAACTTGATCCAAATTCTTTAGTTCATTATCGAGTACAAATTACATTAGCTACATTAACAACAGATGCACGTTTTTGAATCGTAATGCAACTTTCAAAAGACGATTTTGATTACCTTGAAGCTGATGACCTAAGTTTCAATTGACGTAGCCTTGACTTTGTGTAACTTCATACTAGAGCAAGATGAATTACTAAGCGTCATTTACTTAGGAGTTATCTTGTAGAATTTACACAGTTATTTCATCATATGGAGATATTAAGTTGCTATCCATTTACTATTTACATGGAATTTCTCTTAGCTACCATTCATTCATTTTTACTTCAGTATTGGAGTTCACAAATAATTTCTTAGTTAAGTCTTTTTCTCATTTTCTTCATCTAGTGATTGGAAACGATTCCACAACGGACACCTTTATAGTTAGATTCCGCCTTTTCTGGGAACTAAAAATTTCGACTTTATCGGAAAAAGGTGGGAATCAGCATCATAACTAAACAAATTCATTCACTTGTGCGAAATAAAGAGGTGATTCATCACATAATGGGGGAAAAATATAATTTAACTTTATCCTTGACTTAAAAAAATGCCTGGTTTCAGTGAATTATAGCGTCTTCTAGGGAGATTGACACTAAAAAGTATTCTCGTCTGTCCAACCCATAGCTTCAACGAATGATCGCCAGCGTCGGAAGCGAAGTATTCCTTCATTTTCACGGAAAGCGCGCGTCCGTAAAATCGGAACTTTTAATCGCCCCCAATTCCCTGACCCTGACACGCTACATTCCGCATTTCCTCATCGGTTATTGTTTGTACGACCTTTCCGACGGACGAAAAATCCTATTACGAATAAACAAAGGCGAAGCTAGGAAGGAAGCCTTTGGAGCTTGATGCGATTATTTGCTGCACGTGAGACCAATGGCCTGCCCTGCAGCCCTTTCTATCAAGATTCGTTTCGGCAAAAAAGAGGTGAACTCTCAATTTCGATCCATCGCCACCGGATGAGAAGCTACTTGCAAAAACTAGATTTGCAAAAAGGGGAGTAAAGGAAAGGGGAGAGAGAGAACCGCAACCAAAATACATTTCGCGTACATTTTTATGATAGTGTTGCTTGATATAATATATTCCTCATCTAGAGAACAATTCAGATTAAGCGACAAACAAAATCTGACTTCCCGTAATACGGGCTTTCATGTTTCATATGAATATACGATAGCTTACCGAAGATCATAGCAAAACGTCGAAATCTGTTCGGTCCATAATCAGCAAAGCTTAGAGATTGGATTCCATTTGATGAATTTAATTGGATGCACAAATTCATTGTTTCACACTCACAAAATTAACAAAGGTCGCAATACATTCAAGTCATTCTTCGTACAAAAGCTCTTTCGGCTATTCCGATGGAATGAAACAGCACGAATTTATCTTTAGATTATATCTTAAGGAATACATAACGAGAAAAAACATCTTTCATTGACTGTCAATATAAAAGAAGCAAAATTTTCCACTCTTTGATATTTTACGAGATTTGATTCGATCGAAAGTAAGAGCTTTGAAAGTTTCCTACATTGAAGATGATACAGATGAGTCATTCGTGTTAAAAACTTTTGGAAAAGATAATATAAAACTAGAACCATAAAAAAGATAACTGATGTCTAACTTCAAATAAAGAGAATCTATTTTAGCACAACTGATTTCCGTTCAACTTCTAAGAATCAACTAGACAAATGCTAATCATGAATCGCAATTATCGAGTTAATGTATAATTTTACGCGATAGAAAACTTTGTTGAGAGAGTAATTTAGATAGATAGAAAATATCGCAGCACTCGCGAAAATTCAAATCAACCTCATAAATCATTCGGAAAACGCTTAAATTTTAGCAATAAATCCTATTAAATGTTCCTCGAAGATCGAAAACTCGATTTCGTTGACCAAATTTATTTATCACGAAGAAAAGGAATTCCCAACACTCGCAAAATGCAAATCTACACAATCTTCCTCAATAATCTCGCAAAAATTCCACTACATTCCAGCACTGGATAACGCAAAATATCCCGCGAAGATCGACCACACGATTATCCGATCGGATCTTTTGAGAAACAATGCAATTCCCGATAGGAACAGGAAAGCAACTCTCACCGAGGCGAAAAAAAGCATGAATTATTAATCGCGAAAGAAGCGACCTTCCGCGCACATCTCCATAAAATATTTAACACCAACGCCGCGCCTCTTCCGCGCACAAAGCGCGTTATTTCCATCTCATCCGGACTCGGCGGACACGCATTTCGTAACAAAGGCGATTTTAATTACTTCCGATCACTCGAATGGACGAACTTTGCGGCTTAAGTCCGTGGAAAAGGTGGAAGCGGTTCACCGCACAAATATCTGCGACTGGTAGGAAAGACCGCGGAGGGCGCGATTTTCCCCCCGCGACGATGCAGCATCTCCCCGGGTGAACACTTGGTGCGTACCTTTACCTGCTTGTGGCGCGGAACACCCCGTGGGTATCCTGAAAGGCCAGCGACACCTCCCGAACACACGCATAGCCATGACGCTACAGACATCGCACGCACGGAAGGCACTTAGCACCGAGGGCCCATCCGAGGGTCGTCCAGAAGGAGGCACCGAACACGCTAAGGGAGCACCACAAAGAAGAAGAGCACAGTCCGCCACGCGCGCAGCACTGGCGCTCACTGAGCGTGTCCATGATGCCTGGTCACCGAACTCTCCACCCCTCCACTTCTCCCACACGCCCCCCTCTTCCCCCCCTCCCAGTCTAGCGAAGAAGACTCCCCTCCGAGCTATAATCTTCTCGCTTTTTATGCACAAACAACGTCGACTAAAAGATCCCCTGATGACGCTACACTCTGTAATCAGGAAATGCTCCTCGGTCACGGGGGGCTCACGACGAAATTGGGACGTTTCCGCCCTTTTAAACAAACATTGGACGCATAATTGCGCGAAAAACGAACTTAACGAAGAGCGGAATGCTGCCGCGAAAGGAAAGCCTCCTCTTGGCGCATCCATAATTGTACAAATAATGAGTGAGTGGGACCCCCAAATCAAAACATTGCAACAGGTATCTCTAACAAAATTAAGGATTGGAATCCTTTGCAGAGAAGGACAACCTTGAAAATCAAAATTTAGCCGAAAAGAAACAGAAAAGAAACGTATTTATTATTGCGACTTTTAGCCATCATTTCTAAAAGTAAGCCCTATGTGGAGTATTACCAAATTCATTAATTATTATTACTACCAAATTAATCTTTTGAAATCACCGATTCAACGGCTCAAGTACGACTAAATCTCAACGGATGAGGGTTTTAAATAACAATATCACTCACAGAAAAATAAAGACTACAAAAATGTCCGTAACGATTATCCAACGCGAGCGCATGAGAAATTACAATTGGCAAAGAACTTACGCCGACGAAGAGATTGTAAAATAATATAAAACAATCAAAAAATTTCAATCTAAAATAATATAATGGAAAAGGCAAGGAAAATAGGTGATTTGGTACATAGGAAGTGCACCCAAACTCAAAGGAGAAACGGACTTAATGACGTACAGGAGACTGGATCGGCAATTGGGAGACCCGGTTCGAGTCTCACACATTTTACATGTCCGTTTCTCCTCGGGAATAGAGAAGCTTTTAAGCGAAATGATTCCATAACAAAATAGCAATGTAATTCAGATAGTCATAAGATAAAACCATGCTTCAAAATTCGAGTGAAGTAAGTCGCAGTTTTCAAATCGCATTGTTACCTTATCAGAGGAATGATTCAGAAATCTTCCTCTTGAAAACGGATTTGTTCGTAGGGAAATTAACCTATCGACTGTGAATCACAGAAAGAGAATAGTCATTGCTGCTAAAAATAGATTGAATTACTAGCGCTAATGAAAGTAAGTGACCTCGAATGGAAATATGTTTCCGATAGACTAGTAGTAAACAAGACAAAAACTTTGGAAAGGGTCCCAGCCAAGGGTGGATATAGACTTCTCTTTGTATCAGATGCTGTGTAAGGATGCTGATGAAATTAGAATAGCATAGATGAAACACGCAATTTAAAACTAAAACTTCTACGAAACAAAAATAGAGAATGTGACCTATAAGAAAAGATATATGAATCAGAAATTAATGAGATTAGAAATTATAGGAAAGATTAGTGTTCGGGCGATAGAAATTTTGTGGCAAAAATGACCAATTAAATTTATCTCAAAAATGAATCAATAATTCCTATGGAAATAATAAAGAACCGTTTTTAGACTGAATTACTTTCTCTTTCAATAACTTACGTGAATCTTAAATCGCAAACACTGGCATATCAGTCACGCTATCACCTTACTGGAAAGGTGCGTTAACTACTTAGTCGATTCACAATAGTCCTACATACTTCCCAATCATCCATATATCTTTCTATCCAGACACATCCATACATCTTTTCACACAATCCCTTTTCATTCCTTAAGCTACTCCTAAATAGGCCATTCGCTTAAGGATCTCATTCACCGCATGTAACCACCATTTTCCTAGGTCTTCCCCCCCCTTTGGGAGAACTAACTCTCCACCCTTACATCAGTTTCTAATGTTGTCACTCCTTCCCACATCATCCATCATCATACTACTCTACCTATCCTAACCATCATAAATCCATACGGACTAATGAGTATGAAGTGATTGGCGCCTCCAACAGACACTACAACGTAACATTGGTAGTATTCTAAAAGATTACATGGCACTAGAATTAGGCGTGAAAATTAAAGAAAAATTTCCCAATTTAGATTAATCTGGCAACTTATTAAGCAAAAATATATAACGGAGATCATATCAAATGATGAAACAGTATATTTTTCACTTGGCGGCGTGCGCCTCGGAAAGACACGAGACCCCTGTTTTAGGCCCTTCTAAGGATCTTTAGTCAATCAACATAACTGATTATCATTCCTATTAGATATAATTTGCCCAACCATGCAGTTTGGACTAAAACCTCGGGAAACATTTCCACCGCTCTAAGGAGTCTCAAACGTGATTCCAGTAGAGAGACATCGGAACAGCTTCCGAAGTTAAAAGACGGTTTGTCGCGTGCCACTTGGTTAGAAGCGACGAGATTTCGAAGAATCGTCCAAACTCGACTGGACGAGGAAGAGTGACAAATGCATCGCGGAAACGGTTCGGAAACAGAATCGGATGGTGTGGGCATGGTGCCAAGCGAACAATGCCTTCCCCACTGAGAGTGGGACGGAGCCTTGTGGGAATCCAATGAGATGCATAGCTGCCTAAGAGCAGTTCCTTTTTTATGAATCGGAAATAGGCGTGGGTAGGCACGCTTCCAACATTCAATACGAGCATAATTTTCTCTTTTTTGCGTGGTTAAAGATCGCAGGGATGACACCGCGTAGAGCGCGGTTCCGAGTAAATGGGACGAAAGAAGCGTTCCTTCTTAAGACTGCGGAGAGTTTCTTAGAGGCGTAAAGAGAAAAAGCGGAGGGTTGAAAAAAGAGTGGGCAGAGCCGTATTTGGGTAAAGGATGGTGAAGAAGAGGTACAAGAGAGGTGCATGACGAAATGCAACCTGACACTCTTGCGTCTTTTGGTGATTATTCACTAAGAATCGCAACAAAGGTGGCCTTTAATTGGAGAAGAAGAAATGATGCAGAAGAGAGGTTTCATAACTTTAAACAAAGCAACGGTGATTTCAACGCCCGATGCAGCTTAACAAGGTTCTAACGACCGAATCTTTTACCATCGTGTTCACGACTTCCAGTAATTTCCCACAATCACAATTCAGTCGTAGCATTACTCGTCATACTGCAAACAAGTGAGAAACATGAAGTAATGAGGAATCACGACCAAACAAATGAGAATCATTACAAAGGAGTATTATGCCGCTTTCCTGATTTCTGTTAATCTTTACCAGCATTACGTATCATTTCCTCCATCGTTTCGAGAAATTTATTATAATCTCCCACAAAGAAGATGAACTGCGTGGTAATTCTAAAAATAATTTTTAAACGAACGGAAATTGCTTCCAACGTCAAAAGAGCACGATTTCCAAGTTCGATTGAGAGGTACAACTATAAAACTAATTGGAATGAGCCATTTCGAGCTTTTCCTCGTAAATTGCTAACTTATCAGCTATGACGGATGAACTCAAGAATTTTCTAGTTTCCAAGAAACAAAGTATAAAACCCAGGTCCTATGACGTAAAGGATCACTTCATAGCTCTTCAGATAAGAAGATATGACATGCGGAGCTAAACGTTCGTTTCATTACCGTAGGCGTGAAATCCCAAGACAATAACAGAGCAGTCTCATCGCCAAAGGCACGAATCACTTCATTCCTTAAGATTTTTCCTCTCTCGCTATATTTAAAAAATAGAATGGAAAGATATTTCAATAAATTACGTAATACAAACTATGTCCTACTGTCCATGTTCCTTTATTTTGGAGTACTCTTATGGTTTATAAATGGGTCATTTTTGCTCTTATATCATCAAATGAAGTATTGATAAATGTAGCCAAATTCACTTGTATGTTTTAGCAAATAATATAAAATAATTTTGTTTTTCCAATAGACTTATCTTTCATGAAATGGATGAAAGAGAGCCTACTTATCGAGAACATCGAGTGACATAAAAAAATCTCGTTAAGAAGGAATTAGTCGTTGAAAATCATTATCAGCCTATTAACTACAATTTGAAAGGAAATCCTCCATGCAGACGGCCAGAGATAACCAAGGCTCAAATTTACGAGTGTATTTTTTTACCTAAAAATGCGAGATTTATGAAGCTGTCAGATAAGAATACCTTACAAAACAAAACAAATATTCTTTAAGCAATTATCTTGAGCCAAGATTACAAATGTTGCTATCAGTTCTGCCACAACTTCCGTATACATTTTCTTGAGCTCTCTGTAGTAAGTGGGATTTACAACACTGTTTACTTACTAACGAAAGGTGAGATATTTTTCCTGTTGCATAATGAAATGACGATCCTAGTTTTTCTTTCAAGCTAATCGAATTTCCAAATTGTGAACAGACAAAAGAATGCACCTCGTGGATGCGAAAACGCAAAAAAACTATTATTCGTAAGATCAATCAAAAGCAGTCTTTGTGTTATTGAAGAGATGGATAGACATGGATGGGTATTCATATTGAGCCATAAAGGATATAGTAAAGAGATGGAATAAAAAAGCTACTTCATAAACACAGAAAATCGAAGTGATGATATATGAAGAAGATAGAGAAGGACATACCTGGAGAACTTCTCATACCAAGGTCGAAAAACGTTAAAGTTACAAAAAATACAAAAGTTCTAAATTTTAAATTGTATAAACATATTGTCTTCGTTTTTTTTCATTTCCTCATTATATAAACGTACATAGCTATCAGGCTATAACTGTCGTATAATCTATAAATTTAAAATTTTGAAGAAATAATAGTTTTAATTTTTCTTAGGGAATATGACTTTAAAACGCTGTTTATATACTCCAGTTTCACATGACTTTCAAATGGTAAACGATCATAGCATTATACACCTCAACTACTCTCCTTAAATTTCGAAGACTATACTTATTATTTATGATTCCACTTCATTGAGGTACTTCAAGAATTTATCCCAAACGAAATATCCAACGAGTCTTATTTCCGGCATTCCTCTAAGAAGTGACGTAGTTTCAAACGAGAAAATGGTACAGCGAGATAATCAACTGAAAGCATTCAAAGTGAATTCCATCGGCGGTGACTTCACTCGCAGTATAGCAGAGAGAGAGGGCGGAAGTGCGTAATGTTGGAGAGGAATATTAAAGAAAGGGAAGGAAATGAGCATCGGAAACCGCATCTCACCTTGAGAAAAAAGCAATACTCGGAAACGATTGGCCAGGAAAGGTAATTGAGAGGTGGGAAGCCGTCATTTAAAATTTCGGAACCATTTTGTTGGGCTGGAAGATGAAGGATGAGCACGAGCACGACTTGGGCACGAGCGTCCAAGAGTAAGGCCGCGACGAGTAAACACGTGAATGTGAGTAAATAAGGAAAAAGGACCCGACAGAGAGTCTGAAAGCATTCCGAAACGGCGGAGGAACGGAAACGTAGAAACACTATCGCCGAACTAACTTTAGAAATGTTTGCGTTAAAAATCACAATAACGTTACAGCGGAGAAATTGGGAATGCTTAACGTTTTTTGTAACAGTGTTAGTCGAAATTTCCTTCAAAAGTATTAGGAAATGAGTGAGTTAATCCGCATTCAGTATTAAGCATGAGAGAAAAGTGGTAAAGGTAGTCCTCCTAAGGTTTGCAAATACAAAAAGAATTATTCAAGTAAAAAAGCTTTTGGATCGTTTGTTAAAGAGAAATTCACAAAACGGAAAATGTTTACACTTTGACTAAGTGGTAGAGTTGATTCGAGCTGTATTGTTGGCTGGAAATTTAAAATTCTTGACAAAAGAAGCTTGTTAGAGTTACGTTGTTAGGAATTTAGCAACGGCTTTTTGACTTTAGATCATACTGAAATTTGACTGAATTCAGTCGTTAAAAACATCATGCAAGGAAATATAATCTTTAAAGATTAAACAGTTTTAAAGATGAGTCATTTTCTTTACTCTTTTGCATAGTAAAAGAATTAGAATAATGCAAACGAAAAAAGCTTCGATTTTCAGCAATTCAACACTGAATTTCATAATCATGTAGACCAAAATACTTACACTTTAATAGGAAATACATTGATGAAAAACGAGGATATAACATTCACTGTCTACTACACTGGGGAAATATTCCAACGAAGTCGTGATTTCGAATCCCGCTTCTATCAAAGATATCCGCGATACTGTTCACATGGTTAACATCCCCATTCAGTTATAACTGAATAAACAGCGTCAATCGAAACGCGTAAATTGAATTTGTAAAACGGTTTTCCAACTTAATAACAACGAGAAATCATGGACCAAACGCCATCGCTCTTGACACAATCTATACATCTTTTGAATACGATATAAAGCTCATCTTCAGGCAAACAAAACGCATCTCCGTACACAGATGCATCCCCGTATCGCAGAATCTTTCATATTAATGACAACGTTCAATTTCTTATCTCGAACGATTACAAATTTAGACAGCTAGCCATTATAGAAGCTCACGACTGGAGGACTACCGCGGAAGGTAGCCTGTTACCATAGGATGGAGAAGGAATAGAGATAAGGGTTTGAAGCCATTCGTCACAGTGACATCGCAAGACTCCTACGTTACATCACCTCCTTTCTAAGCTACATGGAGAGAGATTCCTCCAAGGCTACAAGAGGTCTCTCCCAATTCTCAATCCCTGTCGGCAGCCACCTGGGCAAAGGAAGCGTGACTAGCTGCGGGGGATATCCACCTCCCACCCGCCACCAACCCACGGACCTCTCCTACTCACTCCTTGCCTACTTATTCCACACGCATCCCTTTCCATATTTACTTCGCTACATTCCCATCCACTTTCTCTCCCTTTTCTCGTACGCCAAGTAACTCTTCATCCCTCCTAACACGATGAACTCTCTCCATCTATCTTTTTACGCAGGATTAAAAAGAGGGAACGGAAGATCGAGAAAACCGTATAATGGGAGCTCAAATATTAAAAATAAAAGTCTACTAACAGATTCGTCTTCACCTTATTATTTGACCTTAATACATAAGTCACTGTTTTTCATTTTCACAAGGACCCCATAAACATTCATTTTCTAAACAATCACAGTGGTAGGCGAAGACATCAACAAGAAGGGTCACACCAAACCATGCCCTAACCAGAAATATCCGATTAATCGAGATCCGAACCCGAGACCTTGGGGTTAGAGTGCACGCTAACCACTCCGCCACCGTGGCGGCTTTGGTCGTTTCTCATGTATAAATTTAAATATCGTAAAACCTGTTTAAAACTCTACTACTTAAGACACGGATTTCCCTTGGTACGGGCTCTTTACACACGGAAAGAATACTGCTAAAGACCCGCTGCTACTCGCTTATAAGGCGGATTTTATCCGTCTCTAGATGTACCGCTATGAATATCGCCTGCCTTCTTGATATACTGACTACTGATCAGATAATTCTACCCTAATTGTTTATTTGGTTAAAATTATTTATTCTGAAAAATGTCCAAATTTAAATAACAAAGACGCTCTCTTTTTTCTGAAAAGCAATCCAATCATAAATAGTATGACGAGATGTCATTCCGTAATACACAACAACAGGACTCTCAAGATATCTACAGTTGTGACACAAACGGAAAACAAAAGAAGATATATTTCCATTCTTAGGTGAAAAGCACGCATTCAAAAATTCTAGAAAGAAAAAACCGTCCCCTTTTTTCTAATGTAATTAAAATGAAATTTTGTAATATCCCAGTTTTAACGCTATCCCTCTCATAACGCGGTTATCACACAGTTCCCAGGAAAGTGTCTTAGCCGGGTTTAGTTATGTTCCTTGACTGAAACTGTATTAGCCAATGCTGCAATAGTACTTGTCTATAAGGGCTTGTTACGACATATGATTAAATACCATCGTTACTAACGAGGAGCTGGGTTACAACGCGATAAACTTATTGTTGATATTTCTTTAAAAAACTCTCTTTTCATTATCTCTAGTTTCTGCGTCACCTTTCAACTTGAGTAGAGTTCAATATAGCAATTTTAGAGCTCAAATTTGCCTTAATACTATACTGTGACGCTTTTCACTTGGCCAATGCCTAAATACTAAATCTAATTTCCATTCTCTATAAACCATATTTATCCTTCACAAATCTTCTTAACGTTCACTAAACGAAAGATGGTATTTTAAGGTTCAATTCCAAAGGTAAATTTTGGGTTCCCTTTTTTTCTCGTACAACTATGGTACACCTCTCTTAATTTCTTCCTTTTTTGGTAATTTCTGCCCTCTTCTTTCTATATTATAGACATTCTGCAAAATCCCATCTCATCGTACTAAATTTTGCCGACTGCTTGAAATATAGCTGCAGTCATTATCCTTTTAATACTATTAAACATCTTTCAAAGTTCTCCGTGGATATCACCAGTCTTTCCCGAAATCAAGTCTTTCGCAAGAAGGATGAGCTTCGCCAGTTAATATTTCCAATGAAAAGTTTCGGGGGGGAAATTTATGAGAGCCAAGATTTGTTGTCGGGACAGGTTTGGCATTCCCTTTTTGGAGTGTGAGAAAGTAAGGAGGGAAGATATTATACGATTAATACGGAAAACGTTCCTTTCCAATTAACCAATGAAGATTATCAGATTCGATTGGGCTGACGTGAGACAGACTATTCGGGTCATCTTTTAAATTAAAGTAACCTCACATGTGAGCATCCTCATTAAGTTAAATCGTTTTATGAAACTAGTTTCGGAGATGTCCAAGACGTTGGCATAGGTTATTTACAAGAGACTCAAAAAATATTTATAGAAACTTTGAAGATATACTTACCTCAAACAATGTTCTTTATCGATACAATAATTTTCTAGAAAATTCACAACCAAGGAATTTAGCACCACAAGATATAATCGTAAACATGATAGATTTTTCTACCTCAATATCGCATTAACTACGAAATATAGATAAAACTCTTGTCTACAAATATCCCATTCTAAAGATCCCAAGTAATTCCATGAGAGCGGTCAGGATTTTATTCAAACGCCCCATAATATTTTTTAACAAATATTAATTCTGAAACTGCTCGTTAGCGAGTTATGAAAATGAACGGCTTTAGATATTTTAAAATGCTTAAGTGAGGTTTCAAAGCAATATATTTCAAAGTTAATGACAGTTTTCCTGCGGGTTGATTTTCGTCCGGCCGCTTCTTCGCGCTGCCCACGCCTTAGGCGGCCTTCATTTTAGGCCACGATGTACGTAGTACGTACTACTGTAAGTGTACTAGGAACATCAGATCCTCTCAAAAATATACAGTATATTTTCTCTGCGAAACGCATCGCAAGACCTCTCTCCTCGCATTTTTTCTGAGCGATGACAAACCAAAGTAAAGATAACGCAATAAATTTTCGTTGGCGAAGGACACGCAATCCTTCTTTATCGACTTGAACGGATGGAAACAAATGAGCTAAGTCCGGAGACGAGGATAAGCCAATTAATTATTTAATGTCCTTTCTCAATTACGCTAATTATCAAGTTAAGGAAGGAAGGGGAATCTTCATTAACTTCGGAGATAATTTCATTGTTTCGCTATGCCATCCTCGTCACGACTCATAAAATACGTGGAAAAACCAGAAAATGACCGTTTATAGAGTGAGATTAGGCTCGTGCTAAGCAAATGAAAGTTTGCAACTTGAGTAATACAGTAAAAATGACGTGTTGAGACGTACTGAGAGCAGCAAGACAAGAGAAAGACAAGGGGCGGAAATGTGAGCAATCCATGATTTATTCAAAACTGAAATCCGCAATCAACCCTGAATGTGAGTAAGGATTAAAATTTTTCTTGTGGATGAGAAGTAATAAAGTAACGGCAGACGATATTAGTGGGACAGAGATTTCGAGGAAGGTAACTGAATAAAATCAACTGATTGGCGGGTCACTTTGTGGTATTCCATGACAATATGGAAGAAATAAACAGGAACCACTTTTCGAAAAGAACCTAGTTCCTATTTTATTTAAAATAACTATTTATTGTGGTGGTATTTTGTGGTATTTTGCTTAGTTATTTTAAATAAAATAGGAACTAGGTTCTTTTCGAAAAGTGGTTCCTGTTTATTTCTTCCATAAGGTAACTGAAGATATGATTCAAGTGATAACAAGATGTGGAATACAATGGCAAGAGATTATAGTGAGGATGAGTTATTAAGAAATAAAAGAAAGGGTAGCATTGAATTTTAGGACATATGTTAACTACCGAAATGATGATGTAAGAAAAGAAGTCGATAATCCCAGCCTTATCCGGTGCTTATAACTGGAAGACGCTAGTCCGACGGATGGCTGTGTTTTCAAGTCTCTAACGGAATTATTCATTTACCTTTTATTAGTTGAATTTTACTATATTGAGTCAGTGCCTATCGGTGCTGCATGATAACTTAATTCTTTGATTAGATATTAAATATCTTAAATATAGTGCGCCCCGTCAAAAGATTAGCCCTCGGCGCCCCCCCCCCCCCCCCAAGAGTTGATTTACCGATCCCCACTCTTTAGCGAGTCTTGCAAGTACGTAACTTGGTTAGTAAAGTAAAAAAAAAACAGTTTAGCGATAGGCGTGCACGTCGGAAGACAGCCCCGCATATGCGACTTAAAATATTCCGATTTGGGTGGTAATAAAGCCGTTTATCCCCGTGTTCCTCCGTGGATTCCACTCTCTCTCTCTCTCTCTCGAGCACTCATCTTCCGAGGCGTCGGCGGATTCTTTTCCATTTTATTTTCATCCGCTCCCACCAAGAGGGGGATACGGCGCCGTACATGGACGATGCGACACGCCGGGCGAGGAAGAAAAGCGATTGATGGAGCGCGTGGGTCACCAAAGGAATCTCAAGTAAAAAGCGTCGTCTTCACCGCTGTGTCGCAATTCATACCTTTGTTTGAACGGCAAGAATCCTGTAACGAGCCGCATCGCTTTAATGATGGAACGGTGAAATTTATGGCTGAGAATAACGAGAGAATTACCTGTTCACAAAGGAAAGTATTCGCGTCACAATCACGTGGATGCAGAAAAACTGAGATGTCGTAGGGTTACCTAGTACAAGATCGTAATATGAGTGACATTTTATACAAAGATTTACACACGCATTAATGAAACATAGAAACTAGGGCCGAATTTCATCATAATCATCACCTCGTACACTCAACTTCGATGTCAAATATCGAGTTTCAGCCGATATTTTAACTGGTTAATTATAATACGAGTCAATTTATATCCTTAGGTTGCAGAAATAAATGTTCAAAGAAAAATTGGTTTACGCACAAAGATATCTCGGCTGACGAGTAACGATCTTTTCGCTGTGCAATTAGAGGGGAAAACAACCGATTGAAAATAATCGAATCCTTCGATTGTTTGCTTACATCGAATCATTCGGGTAAAACGTTTCGATTTTTCATCCACTCCATCGAGTAAACCATTCGATATTTCATTCGTTTACTCTATATATTACTCGTATACTCTAACGAATTAAATGATATACTATAGAAATCTATGGGAAATCACGTTTCAGACCCGCAAAAAGCAACAACTGGACCCTCAGGAGTAACCTCTTAATCACTCGTACAGAGAGAACAGCTGAATTCGTTTTTCGGAAATTTTTTTGCCGTTTTCATGGGCTGAAAGATCTTAATGCTATCGGCTACGAGACCAAGATGATATATTCTTTGTATATACGCATATATCGTATATGCACTTAGAATAAAAAAATTACTTTATTTTTTGGAGAATGAGGCTAAAAATATCCTATTACACAAACCAATCGTCAATCACCGTGTTGATCTAAATATAGAAATAAACTATACTAAACTTTCCTTAACAGCTTTAATCATCTTCTCAAACTAAAGCATGGTTAAACGTAGGGGTAAACGATTTCTACATGAAACTGTTCTGTTTGGAGGCAGTTTCGTTAAATCACAATCTGACAAGATGAAGGATAAAATTCAAACAACATAAATGAGAGGTGTTGTTAACCTTCCAGTTATAAGAAAACTGCGGCCATCGGGTTAATACCCTTACATAGGAGGTTAACAGTAAGCGTCAAGATGTGGTATACTTATTGGTACGGTAAAATACTTCAACTATTCACTCTATCCCTACAAGAAATAAAATTTAAATGGAATACACAGAGAATCAAAGAAGGAAAACGTGGTACGTTATCTTCTAAAGTTCTGAGGATATTCTCTTTTCTCGAGAGGACTCGTTTGTACGAAGAAAGTACGAGGATCATTTCCACCCACAATACACGCAAAGGTCAATGAATGCTCTAGAAATAGCAACGCTATAATAAAGCTTACTTTCTGCAGAAAAATACAGCGGCTGATGCTCCCTATAAAACCAGTTCATAAGGAAATTACCATCCGAGTTCGGAAGCAATGTTCTAAGAATAGATCTCAAGCGAAGCAGAAAGGAATCCATGAGTTTGATTCCGACAAAAAACACGCACGCTACCTTAGTTTCTGCAAATGGCTTAGCGATTGAGCACTCTCTGGAGAAAGCGATTAAGAATCCGCAGTTCGTCTGGACGGATCACAAGTCTGGAGGCGACCGCAAAAAGAAAGGTGAGGAATAACCGTGCATAGCGAAGGCAAATGGGATTGCCATTTCCCCCGTCTGCTTGAGAATGCATACATTATGCAGGAAAAATTAAAGATTGGAAGACTCTTTGCCTATATTATCGACAGAGTAAACTCGGGCTGCCCAATTTTTTAGACAATGAGTAAATGAGTCAATTGAGCGACTCTTTTGCTATTAAGACCTCACGATCTACCAAAACGGGCGGAAAATAATAATCACCATTCATTACTAATACATTATTAGTTTCATTTCTGTTTTTGGAAAAAAAATTTCTTTCTCCACAACTTCCAATCCTTTTAATCTGTGCGAAGAGGTTTCGTCGAATAATTGATGAATAATAAATTTTCGTTAGTTTGTTTGATAATGGCCATCGATGCATCGAGCTTTCCGAGCATAGAAGAAGTCAAACAGCGGATGATCAGCAGTAAAATATTTTACCAACGCCGGTTTACTTAATTTGAGAAACTCATTGCTGCCGTAATGGGGCTGAACCCCCACCAAATTCTACGATTTCCTTTACAACTAAATTCTCAAGGATTTTATCAATAAATATTTGAAAAGTATAAAATGCTTATTTATCGGAAACACTTTACCATGATGAGATTCTGTAAGTTGCTATTGAAACGCATTTTGTAACACGTCCAAAATATCACTGGATACAATATTTAACTTCCGGCCCCCAAGAGCTTTGAGATTTGGAAACGTTCCTCGTTGACGCCTAACTGCTTGGAATATTTCCAGAACGGCAAAATAAGAAATATTAAATTTAAAAAATTACATTTTTAATTCCAAAAATAATGCTATAATTACTGCGATTCCGGCTTCCTTACATCATTACACAAACAGAGCATTAATGACAACGGGTAACTGATAATGCTTCTCAATGTTACCATATAATAAGTAACTAAGACAACATAGTTCAATTCTTTATTAATCCGTAGAAAAGGCAGTTTTTTATTCACATCATCTCTCATCAAGTAGAGAGTACGATAACTGCAATTTTTCGCAAAAGTACCGACTATATTAAAGGAAAGCATACAAAGAGTAAGTGGCTGGCTCGTTTCACAACACTTGCAGAAGAGGTACAAAGCGAAACAAAAATACAATGATGCGAGAGGGAGCTTTCACCCGAAGGGATGCGTTTATGCAATTGGAGAAGAGATGAGATTTCGCGAGGCATCATTTTGCAAAGGACAAAAGAGTCCGCGAATGGCCGTCCCACTTTAAACGGATAATACGGCAGTTTGGAAGATGCCCTTCGGCGATGGGGTCGTGGCAAGCAACCATCGATTGGAATGTATATTGCAAAGTCCTGTTGGTCGATTAACACCGCAAATCGATTCACCTGTGACATCAACGACCGACAGCTGCGTACGAATGTTATAAACCTCGTTTCATTCTTTACATCAACGTGAATTCTGGGTGAGCACGACCATTCTGTCGCTATCTACCCGTGGATGGCGAGGCGTTTTTGGTAGATATTTATTTCTCCTGATTAAAGTGAATTTAGAATAAATATTTCAGCCAATTCAATACAGGCAAACCGAAATAATTATATACATCGCTTTTAATCGCGGTAGAGCATTTGATTATCAACATTAAAGTATTCTTCAAAAAGACCGGTTTGAACCTGTGCGCTTCCAGCGTTTGCTGCAAAGAAAAGAGCGGGAATGAGGCTTATTGCGCAAGATGAAAAGCGTGATAGTTTGCTCTTGCTTTCCATATTGAGACAGAATGCTATAAACGGAAAATTTCTTTTTGAATGAAGGTTGGTAGACTACCAGATCTTGACAGATGGAATATTTTTAATTTTTCTTTCAGGGCTGGATAGAGAAAAATTCTTCCATTCATTTCTGTCTCAACGACTGTCCTCTGATAAAATGGGCACTAAAATATGAGCAATGCAGAATAAGGAATCTGGAGATATAGAAATACTGGAGATGCTATGAGGTGTCTTCATTATTAGGTCATTGTTCTTCCATTTCGGAGACATGTTCCCCCAATTCTTAGCAACCAATGAAACAGCAAAGACTAACTGCCTCACTCCTCATCCGACTTAGTAAGCCTCATTCCATCTCCAAAGCTTTCGATAGCTGAGCGCATGAGGATCCAACCTGTCTGATGACTTTCCAGACAGTCAAGGAGAATCCTCACACAGGAATCTTCAACAACTCGACCCAAATCTTCACCGTTATTTACTCTTCTGCCCGTAATCCTCTCATTAAAGTGCGCCTTCGAACGCCGCTTTGGCAATTTCGCAATCCATTACGGGAAGGAACTTTTTTATCGGAACTGAAAGGAGAGAGAGCGA
Organism: Pachydiplax longipennis; assembly: GCA_036926295.1. NCBI lineage: Eukaryota > Metazoa > Arthropoda > Insecta > Odonata > Libellulidae > Pachydiplax > Pachydiplax longipennis. The sequence goes on along the minus strand of JAVFKF010000035.1, from coordinate 4,269,562 downwards.
CAAAAGACTGCTATTTATCACGCAGCATCGAGATTCTCGCTGCGATGAAGGATAGAATTGAGCCTATGAACTCGGAGTGGAGGATCGATCCCGGGCACCGCTGACGACAAAGGCAAAGGCCGTGAGGAGGTTTTAATTAAATTCCCCCGAGGGCCGTCAGATGCTCTGCCGCTTGTTTGCAGAACCAAAAGCTTCTGCAGCTGTCCGAAACGTAAACGACTTAGGGCACATGTGGAGGCATTCTGAGAAAAACAGAGGGGGTGATAATCGTCCGTCGTTAAGGTCGATCCGATGCGATCAAATATTTGAGCACCAAGTTGACATTTGCCTAAATTGAGCTTCGGATGATTTTAAAAGCCTATTAAAGCGCGAAGAATTCGACGTAAAAGGACGAAAAATCAATCCTTCGGTGACGTCAAAATGGGAAGACAAGCGTTCTATTCTTTCTGAGTGTTTTGTCATCCTTATTATACGAGAGAACGAGTGAAAACGTTGACACACATGGCGTACATTTTACGCACTCCATGTACTGGTGTACTACCTTACACATAACGTACTTGTCGTTTTATCATCCAGAGAAATTTATATGATACGCATCAGTTCGCACAATTTCATGTAATACATCTAATATTCTTATTTAGAGAAATTCATAATTTGTCGACCTCTGAGAAAAAATATATGGGCCATATATATGCCAGCTGAGGTCTCGGTTTCAAGTCCTGGCTAATCATTAATTACTGTTGCATTCCTCTTGTAATTTTACAATAAATGGATGTTCTTTAGGGCACCGGAAATAAATTAATAAGTAACTATTAGCGGAAAGTAGCTTTGCCGAGCAAGCTGCATTTTAAAGCCTTTTTACAAGATTAATCAAAACGGAACTAAAGCTTAATCTCCAATAATGCAAAGAAATGAAGAAACAGATAATTCGCACTAATACTTTATGACTCAAAGCTCTCTTTTATAGCCATCAAATACCTTGCTATCGTGTGCGTTCCTTCCAAAGACATAAATATTCTAATATCGCTAATATGCGCTAATCGCTATATCCTCCACTTCCTATCAGGACGTTAAGTAAAATTCCCTGAAAAATATTGAGTAAGGTTCGCGGAAACAGAATCTCTTCAATTAATGATTTCACTTTAACTCGTAAAACGGCTCTAAAACACTCAAGCGGTGAATCATCGATGACGATTGTATTGTCGCTGAAATGTGGCCTTCGAACCATTTTATGACTTCAGCAGGAAACTGACTCCACCATCACGATGAATATAAAAAATATGAGTCTTTGATAATATGATTGATTTGAATAAATGGCCTTTCCTTCCTTGGAGGGTGAGAAAATATCTATGTGAACTACCTCGCCAAACGGAAGATGAAACTCTTTATAATAAATAAAAAGACAATCGCATCGTTTCGAAGGCCAATTGCGTACTTTATCAAGGCTCTTCGAATTGGAAAACAGTATTTAAAGATCTTCATTCATTTCCCACGTAATCACTTAAGTGTAATTTCATGATAACAAAGAAAATATCTACAGGAAGTTATTATTTATAGAATAATTACACTGTAAAGAACAAAAATACTAATTAAACTCCATGAATGCCAACTATATGAGCACTCCTTAGTCAGCTAAGTTAGGAAATTTCCTACTTTAAGTTGTGAAACGGCTTTATAAATTAAAAGCATTAAGAGAGATAGTATGCTCTTTCGAGATAACTTTTCTAAAAAGGTCTTTATTTCGATTGGGTTGACTTGCAAACCATTTGGATTAAAACGAAATTTTACGTCTCTTGAAATATTAACATTCATGCCCTATTCACTCATATGTAAAAAGATTTTGTAAAACATAAATATGGTATGAAAATGACATTTACATAAAACACATATCCTAATCTGTAAAAAGACTCCATTTCTCCAATAAAGGGAATTTACTAGGATGAAGTTATTAGATGATATATCTTTATAGCAAGGACCGATTGATACACTCATCGTAAAATAATAAGCGATTGACACTATCAGTTTAAACCATTGCAAAGGATTTTCTCTTCAGTTCTTCATAAATACTTTATTTTGACACTTTCAATGCTTTATTAATCTCATGGAAATAGAAATAAGACAGCATTAAATCTCCTCGACGAAGAAAATAGATTAGATTATTGCTTTATTGCATGTGAACATAGGGGTTAGATGTAAGAAGAGACTTTATAGTCTCAATCCCGCCCTAAATAAAGTCCATTGTTATTATTATTATTATGAACCTGATGGTATAACACTTAAGTATATAGCTTTATAAGGAGGATACAAAAACAAATGAGTCTCATCTAATACGTCGTTAATTTCATGCTCCGAACATAGAAGTAGAGGATAATAAGTAAACATAACTACGGAATGGAAATATAAATATCTCCAAAAACTTCGGGAAAAATACATCCTCTGCATGGAAACGCCTATACGAAGGGAAGACGGGATTCAGAGTTCCTGTGAAGCCTTATATGAACGAAATTAAAGAAAGAAATCATTCAAACAGTCTTAGAGAAGATAATTTACAGTCAAGACAAAAATAAAGAACATTGCGCGAATATACAATGCAATATTAACACATTAAGAACTCAGCACGTCACAGGACGTGGATTGTAAACATGTATTGTATTAAAATTCCTTTAGCACGGAATATCTTAAGGAAAAAAATAAATCTCAGCAGCATCTAATACGAATAGAAGTTTCCATTCATAATAAGAAAAGGAGAACCGTATAAATAGAGTGGAAGCAAGCGATTGTAAAGAGCTGGAAGATTCCTCCGTGGCTGCAGGCGGAGGATTTGAGTTCCCTGACCACGCATACGGTGAACTTGATTGACTAGGCATTTGCATTTTCTCAGGTGCGTAGGGCAAGGGTATCTTGACAAAGGAGACCGTCGACATTGAAATGTCCTTGAATGATCTTTTCAGAGCGCCATAAAAGTATATATCATCTAGCTGAGCGGCAGCTGCACCTGAGCTATTTCTCATCGTTTTATCACCCTCATAACTGTTAGAAATCATTCATAGAGTGAGCCATTAAAAGATTAACTGAGATACTAGGGAAAGCCCCATCGAGCATAGCGAAATCTAGTTTACATTGAATTGTAAGTTTATAGTAGTTTAATATATTACTTTCTTATACTAAAAATACTAGGAGGATAAAATATTATAAGATTATAGTATTAGATTGAGGAGTGATACTAGATTTCGAATTAAATTACTTACGCTTAAAGCGTATAAAATTATCTTTATGACAAAAATTAAGAAATCAACATTCATAAATTTTGCATTTTCCAATTTTCAACAAATGATTGGGAAATACACGTGGCGAGGAATTACACTACCATATTTTTCTCATTAATTCCACACGCCATGAATTTCTGCGTACTCTTGCGGGTAATTCTTGAGTTAGACTTAAGCGAACTTTCTTTGGTCATTAAAGCAACGGGTTCATTATTAGCATGACATTTTCGTCTATTTTATAAAAATTCTCACAACCTCGAATCTAAATTCTAAGATTAAAACCTGTTTAAATTTAGATTAAAATCTAAAATTTCCAAAATTTGTCGTAGTATTTCACGCAGAAAATTCATTAAGTTGTAGTTAGTCAGGAATTTCACCCAGTCTATTCACAGCTATTCTGATGCTTCACAGACTAATTTACCATTAAAGATCAGAAGAATACCAAAATATATAAGAGCGTAATAGATGAAGCCAACACAACGAATGGAGTGGACAAAAGCAAAAACGTACCAACGATATTTCCATGTATTATCATAAGGAAAATATTTTTAGAGGTAATGTATAAAAAGGGAAATATAGAACGGGAAACTTCAAGTACAGTTTTCACTAGCGGAATTTTGCATATTACTTCTTCGACAAGCTAGAAAACGACTCTAGTATGACTGCAAAGGAAATGACCCGAATACGCTCAACGATTAGAGCGAGTCCCTTTCTATTTTGGCCTTAATGCTCGCTCTTCATAGCGCGATTCTGTCGAGTAAAAACATCGAAATTGATGCTTCAAGTTCAGGTAACGACCTTCAAGAAATGAGTAAGAACGCATTCCAGAGAGCAAGTTCTACGCATAACAGTGTATGAGAAGTGCATTGCCATGTGTTATTCAGTCATTTCTCAGTTTGGCTTTTCCCGTCCTGCTAGGATTATCGAGATACTCATTTAGCCCCACCCTTGAAATTACTTTAATTACAGTCTATAAAAATGTGAATTAGCTCATCATCATTATTTTCTCAAACAGTATCCATTTATTTTCCAAAAATTTATTATATTGGCAAAAATCATCGAACTTTATCAACCTTTTGTTACATCTTATGAACTTTTTCAAATATAATGCTGAGAGTTTATTTCTATTCGTGATGATATCAACTAATTGTTATTATCGACAAACTAACATAATTTAAATAAAATGTCTTCATTTTTACCAAATCGTCTTTTTGCAATGAGAAACTGTTATAAAATTATGTCATTGAAGTTTTTACTTTGAAACATCATACGGTTACTGAGGTATTCAACTTTGTCTTAGGTTACAATCTACATTTCTTTCGGTGGAAATTTGAAATCTACGTTTAAATTCAATCAGATAACTTGTACAGAATGCAGAACATTAATTTCTCAACGATCAACTCAACACTAAGATATGATTATTCATACAAAGAGATAATAACTGCAAGCTGTGAAATCGCTATCTTTGTAAGCTAATCGCTTCATTGAAATCTATTTATTTTTTGTTTCATTTATTCGCTCTTAATTTCTTTCCTCTGTTGTTATTATTTGGATGAGGCAATAACGATATTCGATTTCGGCAATAATAACAATTTCTTGATATTTCTTTTGGAACAATTCCGGTTATTCAGAATGTAGAAAGATTTATCACAAGGCAGAAAGGTTCAATATTGGATTCCTAAATATTTCATTCCGATGTCGTAACACCGACAGCATTATCGGCATAGAGACAATTTAGAAATATAGTTTAACGGAGATAAAGATTTCGAAGAATTAGCGAGCGGATTTCTGAGGAAATGTTTGTTCACTGCTTTATCTTTAAATTTTGCAAGTATATTCCATTTTGGAGCCCATCCAAGTGATACAAAACAATTTCTTAAGCGTTCTAAATAGGTTAATTAAGAAAAATGATGATATATTCTTTCACGCGATAAAAGAAACTGTGTCGGAACGTAGAAGGACAGCAATAAGGGAATTCCTTATCCAGTAGGTCACAATAGTACAAGCAGCTCATCTCTCAGCTGTGAACAGCCTATAGGCAAGCCCTAATAGAACTCTAATAAGCAATTACTTTAGAAAGGACGAGGAAACGGTAATCTACCTTAATTTCACCCAAGCACTTCTGTCCTAGATACCATGAGTCCATTTACTATGTCATGATAACCAAAGAACTACTCAAGAGGAACAAAAACAAACTCCATTAGCGGAATGTTAGAGAACGGCCGATAAAAACTGCAGGAATATTTACGAAAGGAATGCATACGTCAATGAGGCATAGGAATCAATATTCGATAAGATAAAAATGGACCACGATAACCGGGTCTCGTCCTTCATTATCTTCATATATCTCAGCAAGCACCGAAAACGTATCCCCAAAGGTGAAAATATTTATTATTTATATATTCGACACAAGATCCAAATTTATGGATATATACTCTATAAGACTACACTATGGAATACACTCCATTAAGGAGATACCGATTGCAAATATGATAATCCTATTCAAAGAGAAATTTTCACTCCAAGTTGTAAACTATTTACCTAATTGCTATGCATGATTTTAGTGCATTCTATTGGCTAGTATTTCACATCCAAAATACGAAAAAAACATGTAACTAACGTCTTTTCCCAAACGTGTTCTAAATCTAATTTTCACAAAAGCAGCTACGAACTAATAGTTCAAATCAACTTTTTTAGCGAAAATAGTTAATAAGTACCAAATGTCTCACTGAAGCAACTATCCTTCACTGGTTTTCAAGTTCATGGAAATTCGATTTGAGGGGGGGAAAACCTTTATAAGGAAATACAAATATTTCGATGTCAATCAAATGTGAGTTCGTGAGATTATATTCTTAAGAGCATTTAAATATGACATAAATATGCTCGCTTTAAACAGCAATGCAAGTCTCTGCATTTATTAAATAATAATAATAGGAAGAAGCGTAAGTGGTCTACTTTAAGTATGAGGAGACATGATGCAAGTTTAGACATATGAAAAGAGCACAAGATGAACATATGCCAGAAAAAGTCATTCACAAAGAAAAATAATGATCTGATGATTCTTTTGACGTTCAACTTCTGGATACGCACCAAACACTTAAGTGATTTTCGCACACTGAAAAAGACGGATTGTATACGTTCTTGCGCGTTTTTCAATAGTTAGACAGCCCTCTGCTATAAATGAGGTACTCAAAAAAAGATAGAAGATTGATGAAGTGATGATCACTTAAATCTCACCATAAGCAAACTAAAATACGCCCTGCTATTGTGACATTTTCACATATTCCATGAGAAACTATGAAAATAAACATATGCATCTGGTAACCATACGCAATGATCTGAGATTCATGAAGTTTGAGAATGAAAGTAACAGATTCAGCATCCTTCTGTCACACTATCGTTTATCGATTATTAAATGTAATTTGCTCTACAAAAATTAATAGAGAATAAATTAAATACTCCTTGAAAAATTGAATAAAACCCTATCATTAATCCAAAGAATTGCTTATGGTCTTTAACCTAGTAGCGTTAGAGAAACCAACATTAGAGAAAAAGAGAGACTCCTCCCACACGCACTTGCAAGGTGAATAAGCAAATAAATAAATGCAGAACTTAAAAACCGGTACGCTCAGGAGCACCGATGAACTTCGGTAAGACTTTTACTGTACTGTGAATTATCTTACAATCTCACTGTTATAATGAAGCAAAATAATAAAAAATTTGGATTTGTCTAAGCAGAGGGGGAAAATTGTTGATAAAATCTACACCAATAATTAAAAAAAAATCTGGAGAGAGATATTTTAGAGTAAAACCTCTACCAACCTCAGACTAACATTTCTATCACGGATACATATATCAGAGTATATTTTTATTTTCTCTACAGCTAAGCCAATCTCTTCCGGATCTCCTTGGTGTGGAAAATTGATTCAGTTGGAAACGAAATCCCTAATGAGGGGTGGAGAAGTGGACCTTGATTTCAAGCCAATGAAATAGGAAGACTTGGAGCTAATAGCGGATCTTTTAGGCTCTGAGAGTAGGTGATGACGCACGTGCTTTATGCAAATCCTTCCTAGCAGTGAGATCTGATCCCTCAGCGGTTTTGGAAATCAGCCTATGGGGCAAGTTTACGTAAAACCAAAATTTCCGGATTCATAGATATCTTTATCCTTGCACACTTGACTCCCAGTAAACCAGGAAAATACGGCCATGAATTTGTGAGGCCACTGAAATTCCTGGAAATGGTAAATTAGGAGGTAAATAAGAAAATAATTCCAATTTTTATTTCTAATTATAAAAAAAACATTGCTGTTATAATAAATAATAGATGAATTAATATCAGATTATTATTAGCATTTATTTTACTGAAATAAGACTGGAAGATTTCAACTGCAGAATAACTTAGGTACATTAGTAGTTAATTTATATTGATCATGAGATTCCATAAATATAATTCAAAGTTTTGCAAGCTGAATTTCCGTCGTGAGTATTTTTCACGAAGGTGCATACCAATTTTATGTGCATCCCTTTTAGTCCAGGAACCTGAGCACCAGGAACATCTGAGCCAAACCAAGAAATTAGTACGAGTTCAACAGATAACAGCTTTTCCTAGAATGAAACTGATCCATCCAGAAATCATGAAAAAAGATTTCACCGATAAAATTTTATTGATAATATTATACTAACAAAGATTTATCTTGCACAGAGGGAACTCAACTTAGCTTGCAACAGCGACAAATACAGGTCAATAAAATAAATGATGAAATAAATAAGAAAACAATCCTTCCGCCAAGCTATAAAAATAAAGCAATAAAATTTTTCTCATTTCTAATATGTTGTCGGAGAAAGAAGTAATCGCCAATAGCGATTTTAAGTAGATACAGATAAGGATCAAATTATATTAAAAATCCCTGAAGTTCCGGTAACTATGCTCATAACGTGGGCAAGTCGTCGATATTGAAAGAGATGAAGAAAACACAGCACAAACGACTATCGTTAAAACGAGAAATGCGGATGAAATAAATGCACCGATAAAACTTGGATGGTTGTCGAACTTGAGCATTAGGTCCGAGGTTAAAAAACAAGCCTTTCTCCTTAGGCTAAGCTGCCTACGCATATTCGCGTCATGTGTGTTTAATCGATTAAATCCTTTCTCATTCGGAATTTAGATATCGTGAACACCGATTCAAATACCCAGAGAGTCAGAGGGATGCATTTTAAGCTCTCATCTCATCAGAAGGGATAGAAAATGTTCGAGGGATAATCTAGTCTTATGCTCCAAAGGCAGATGGTAAGTTGCAATTGTGCATTTCCTTTTCCACTTGAGAGACCTAAAATATCAACGTCTTAGATCGCAATAGTGCTGATTGTGAGAAGGTAAGGTCACCCCCGTAAGTTAACAAACAAGTCATAGTCTTCAACGGGAATCGTATAAAAACACCGATAAGATCATAAACTGTAAACCTATAAACGTATTCGAATTATTAAATCAACAATAATACATAAAGCTAGTAGTAACTTAAAAAACCAAGAATACGAAAGATGTAAGATATGTGATGTAAAGCCAGATGACGCTATACTGCATGACTTTTGGCTCATTAGATCTCTTTCTTACAGTAAGATATTTTCATTATTTGTTAATTGCCAAAACGAATTCCAAGATTTTCTTATAATGTCTCACTCTTCCTACACATAGGAATCCAACATCTGTTTTCGACCAGTATTTACTTCGACTTCGTACGGCCGTTATTTCTATTTCACAAAACAATGATAATGTTTGTGAAAAAAACGAAACAGCAAGTGCGCTTCTTGAGAAATTACAGTTAAAACCTCTCAGAAAGATACTGACATGGCTTACAAATATATACCTGGAAATGAAATCACGTCGGTGGTTATTATAATAGAAGCTATAAAAGGCATGAAGTGAGGTAGGTGGAAATATAAAAAGCCAAATCTAACAGCCGAAAAATTCATCTGCAATGATTGAAAGTGACAAACCTTCACCAAGAAAGCTGACATAGCTACAAAGTGATAGAAATATGTCTTACTGAATGCTATAGGTATTATATTCTTAGGGTCATTGCTCTGACGACATCCACTTTTAATATTCAGTCTTAGTTAAGAAAGATCGCGCAAACAACTACATACCTACTATTTCAGGGGAGGAGGCTTAAATCTGCCTTTCGACAGAATATAATAGGGAACAAGGGATTGGGGTACTGAGACGAGAGTTTGAGAACACAGATCTGGAGAGTTCAACTGAACCTACAGAAGCTACTTTACCAGTAAGGATATCATATCTGGTAAGATGACCAAAGAGCTAACTAATTATACCAGAACCACGAGAGATAAGAGTTCACTGAAGGCGATCGACTAATGGGCTTCGGATGGCGGGTCTTCGAAGGTCTCCGGCGCGACTGCATAGCAGATAAAAAAGAGAGCTGTGTTTTATCGAAAAACAACAGTCTTCCTTAACGACGGAAAGCTGCAAAAAAGCAATAACCGTAAAAGAACCACGTAAATGACTTGCATCACGTCAGCAAGTCTCAAAGAAGCTACATTAGCACCGAGCTACACTTCCGGGATGGGATGAAAACAATTAAGGAAAAACGCAGTTTGGAGATAGTTAATCTTTAACTGAACATATCTCAGACAACAACTAGGTTATTCAACAATTTTTAGAAATACATTTAAGAAGGATCCATGATAACTTCCATGTGTAAACAAAATAAATTTTAATACCATGGTGTTGTTTCGAATAACTCAGGATTTTTAAAATAAAGAAGATTAAAAGTTTCCACAGTATTTGCTATGATAAGCAGATAGTTACAGGACGAGTTGACTATGTCTGCGCTTCCCACCGGTATTTCGTGGCATTGAGGTAATTAAGCCCGTGGTGCACTGTGAAATTTTCGAAGGTAATATACCCTTCAACCTTAGTATTAAATACGTTCAGTATTTTGCGATATTTTTAACAGTTTACAATGAGAACTTAAAAAATTATCCTATTCCACACTTGATAATTTCTTCTCTTCCAATTTGAGTTTAGAATTAAACTAACATAAACTATCATTATCATGTTTTCCCTCATTTTCGTTTCGCGTTTTTCAGTTTTGAACGGAATGTATCTTTCTTTCGTTTATTGCATGCTTTTATGCTGAACTTGAAGCAACGAATTTTCGAAGTACGATGCAATATCTTTTTAAATACAATCACATGACATGAATACTTTTAACCAATTTTAGTTGAATAAGTTTTTATATACTATAAATTGTTTTTTGTCTAAAGGATGTGTTAAGTAGATAAATTAACTTCTCATGTTAAAACTAATCTGACTAATAAAGTTAAAACATAAAGAAAGAATAATTACGGTGAAATAACTAGTAACAACTAAAGTATTGGAGGAAAAAGGAAAACTGACCAATCAGACCCGAAACGACAGCAGATCTGATTAAAGGGTAACGTAATCTACCAGCCATACAAACAAATGAAAAATTATAATCTGACTCTTCAGGGTTTTTCCTTTAAAAAAACACAAGAGAAAGGTGGAATTTGCCGCTTCAGTGTCTTGGGTGAATCTGCCAAACAAAAATGATTTCCTAAAGAATGAAACAATAGTATGTCCACTCAGATCTCTGAAACCCTTGTTTTGAAACACTGGAGGAATTCTAAGGGATTAATGCCAGTCACGGAAAAGCAACCAAGCGCTGGCTGAATTAAAACACGACGAAAGCATTAAACAAAGTCTCATCCGACGGAGATTAATAATTCTTTGCGCAATTCGATGGGAGGATAAGAACGCAGAAGCACTTCCCAAGGATCGAATCGACCCAAACGAACTACGACGTACGAACTTTTACTACGCTATCAAGTCACCTTGAAATTCGAAAACGAAGAGGAAAACTTTGGCGAAGATATTGCGACTTTCCAGACTAACATCGTGACGATCTCCCAATAAAAAATTCTCAAAATCGGACCATCCCTTTCCCTCGATTCGATATCTCGAGAAAAAACGCAAATCGATCGAGCACGTCCTTAAACTCGTTCATCGGTCTGACTAATTGCTCCAATAAATACGAAAAAAAGAGGTTGAAAAGAGAATTAATAAAACAGTCTTCTGAACACGAAAATCTCATCTAGTGAAGCATACTAATGACTGATGGAGCTTGAATGGGAATCCTTAAAGAAGGTCACGTGATGGGTACGTAGCTTGAGGGGAGTTGAGAAATACACGCACAACGTAACTTGTAGGGTGTGTTATTTGACCTATCAATAAATCAAATATCACACCCTAAAAGCGTGAATATATTGAAGGGGAAAGGATTTTGATATTTCACCATTCTCAGACGAAGATAAAGAAACTTTAACTCATAACAATGTTCACGAACATTGTTTTTTCAACTACATTACAGATACGTGCTCGCTTAAGACATCCCATGGGCAAAAATTCAGACAAACGTAAGTGCACAAGAAAATAGCACGTTTAAACGAAATACCGGCAGGTTATTTACGCAAATTCATCAAGTATTTACTGTACAGTGAAATAAAAAAGCGACAGGAAATCATACGATTATTATACCTATAGTAAAAGATGACATATACGGAAAGTAGCAAAAACGTCTAAAACTCATAACATATTTCCCCCATATCACGTAAGTATACGTATACATATAGATGTGACAATCGCAGAGGGTTTCATTCATATAAAGATATCAGTTCTATGAGATTATTTAGAGATCAATAACAACTTATAAGATCTTGGAAAACATTGAAGGGCCAGTTTTATGACTGAATGGGGACATTCAAAAACACTACGAAAGAGAAATAATGGATGAGCTGGCATAGGCGACTCACGTGCAAGCGGAAATCAATATAACGCCAAGGACCTCGACAAGAGATGACTTATTTTGCTGAATATTCCTGGTGCAGCAGTCACCAGTAAACGTTAAAAGCGGTTCTAATTATCTATCTAAAATTTCTAATTATCCCTGTTGCCCAAACAAGATAGATAAACGATGGTTCAAATATGTTTGTATTATTCTTAAATGCTGTTAGCTAACATCCTAAAATGAAAAGAGATTATCATTCTTAAATCTCAAAACATTCCAGATAAGGAGCTACTTTCATTTTTTTATTGGTCTTAGTTCGATGCTAGGTCGTTTTGAGTACTCTTCTTAAAACGGAATACTACGTTCCTTTCTATCGCCCTCAATGGCATAAATTGATTATAAACAAAGACCTCACCCGACAAGAACCAAACACCTTTTTTGAAATATCCTTTAGAAAAAGAATCTCTAGGGTGTGATTTCTTTGGATGGAAATTTCCTGGGATGAGTCCATTCTTGGGTGAGACGCTTAGGGTGACATCTCCGGATATTATCATAATTATATCTTACGAACGGGAAAAAATGTATCGATTGAGAAAATTCTACAGCACATCGAAGTGAGGTATAGTAAGTAATATTCTATCTATCTCGATAACTTGAGGATAACTTTTCACGTAGAGCCATTATAAAAACAGGAATACACTGAAACTAACAGAGCATATTTGAATAACATAGGAATGCAGGCTCAATTAAGGCCAAAATATGGAAGACGGAGTGGGGACAAAAAGGAGTCGAAGGCAGTAAGAAGAATGCAGCGAATCCCATAACGTCGGTGAGAGCGACCTTCCGTGAACCTCGGGTGGTGAGGGGGAGGTGTCGTAACATCCCGTCTGGTTCTCTGCAGCTATCGGTGGATCTCGCAGTTTGAAGGTGAGGCGGATGAGAGTGGTACACGAATGCGGAAAACACGAGGAAATCGACTTATTTGGGTAATGAAATGCACACAATTTGCGGCTTAGGAACCGCTCTAGATGTGCACTTTATTGAATTTGAGTATAACAAATTCCCGGGACGAATGAGTAAGAGCTGAAGATATGAATTCGGGCATTGCATAGCTAAACAGCAACCAGTTTTCAAAACAGCAGGTGCCACAAATGAGCAAGTATCGAAACATCAGGTATTCAAACGTCAAGGATCGATTGATTTAAAGCATGCAATATTTTACATCATCAACAACAAAGAGAAGTAATCTTTTCGCCAATTACTTGAAATATTTAAGAAAAATATTTACTTTGATTATGAGAATTAATCGTAAAATATTGAATAAAAGAAGAAATGGATGAAACCTCGAATAATATAATCTCGAAAACGATTGCTTGTTTTATATTTATGGTATTTTATATAATTACTTTCTTTCTTTATTAAAGATTAGTAGAATTCATTACGATTCATTTTTTAATCGAAAAAAGTATCCAAGTATGAGCAAGTTCACTTTACAAAAACACTTTCAAGAAACATTCTTTAGGACTCCTGAAGGAATCGAGAAATTACATGGAAATCGCATAGAAACCGGTTTATAAAACGCAGAAGTGGGAATTAATGAAGCTATGTATGGTTTTCAAAACCGGAGGAACGTAAATAAATTTAGCTCACTGCATAATTTCCAAGCGTTCTAATTAACCTGAGAGAAATCACAAATGCGCTTTTATATTTTATGGATCTTTTATTGTTTCTAGGAAATCTGCTATTTTAATACTGAACATTTTCGATTTAAAGCGAATTACGTTAAAAATTATCCATGTTTTGTTTCTAATTTAACAGGAATTTCTTATGTGGTTTCAGCGCTACAACGACATTGTCCTTAAAAAATTTCGTTTTCCAATTCTGAAGTTTCTTGACCAACGACGTTGTATTGTCCTAAACAAGTCCTGAAAAGGCGCGGAAACCGAAATTCTGTTCAATTAATCAGGATGAATAATATCGCAAGATGCAACTAAAGATAAGAAGTAAAGATTGATATTATAATGTAACAACTGTTTTTTAATAAGAGTTAGGAAAAAGAAATAAAAACGGATAATAAAAGAAAAAATCACTTGAGCCCGTATCTATCCGGATTTTTCTCGTTAGGGGACAAAGGATTAATTTTGTTCTATAATTTTAGAGAATTTTCGACTTGCTTTTGATTGGATACCGCCGATGGTCAAAAGTATAAGCAGGCAACCATGAGGAGACAATCTTATGATTGTAATACTCGACAAAATTCAAAGGCTATGAGCTAATATGTGGTTAGAGCAGTGTTTTCCGAACCTAGAAAGACGTGGAGCACTATGAAATTTTCCACTAAAGTGCATTAATCACAAACAATACTTGCAAAAAACCACATTAAAACCTAATAATAAACCACCATGAATAATAGTTAAATAATAGTATATTTTTATGTGAAGACTGTATATCGCAATATCTATTACCCTGGATTCACATCAAAAATCGTTAGAATTATCTGCGGAACACCAGTCTCCTATTCGCGGAGCAACATTTCTACACCGTTTGAGGAACGTTGGATTAGAGCAAAAAGAAGTGAATTTCTATCTGGGGTGGTGGGACCGAATCATGTGAGTGGCCGATTTAGAAGAGATTTAGCGCACCAAAATCCTAGACATTAGGTCGGTGCCAAAAGCGCTGAAAAGAGGAGCGAAAAATAGTGTTTCTGAACGTAGGCAATCCACGTGATGTTCAGCGTAAACAGACTGCGGGGCTAAATTGGAATCAGCGTCCTTTGTTGTGCAAACGATTCCAACAGATGCTATATTTGTGAGCGACGGAGCACAATGTCAGGGAATCCCTGTAACATTTTTGGCAGCACCGATACTCTCGAGCTGCAGCTGTATTCTGCGGGAATTGTTTCAACCAAAATAACTCGAATCGAATGCTTCGAAAACAGATTCTAGCGATGGGACATATCGTTGAATTGCCTTCTTATTCAACACACCAAAATGCCGGAAGGGGGAATGAGAATTACAAGACAAAACGAGGAATCGGAGAGTTTGCCTTTCCTTCCAGCAGTTTGTAGTGTGTGGAAATATTGCATGAACGTGCAGAATAATCACGTAATTTATTGTAATCAGATTTTTTTGTTTATTTATAGATATTAATGGGTTTCATTTACGTTCGATTCTATGCTGTCATCATCAATAATTATTAATTACTTTATGACACCTTATACACTAATTTAACTTACATTATATCTTTCTTATCTTTCTGTGGAATTTTTCCTTAAATATTATGTTTTGGCACATGATTCTCAGGATGTCTTACACACCTATATCTAAACATGAACTCTATAACACTATTCCGGTTTCGATGTGCCTCCTGTATGGACCTCATGTATGCCCTCATACATCGGATCATATATCAATAATGTAGTTCGATAATGACAGGATAGTCTTCGAAATTAGAAGAATCCTTCGTATCGGGTAATGGCTTATCTTTCAGTGACTTAATATGTCAATTCAGATTTCATCGAATGTTGAGTTCCTAGATCAGGTGAGTGGAAATTTCAGCAAAACATTTTCTTCTTCGACTTATACTTATGAATAGCAGTAAGTTACTCAACTCGAGAAAATAAACACGTAAGAAATTCTATTTATCATATTATGAAATACATATAGTAGAGCGCAAAGAGTAAAATGGGGCTGTGTTACGAAAATCCTCAAAGGTGCTCCATCGTAACCGCTCATCTCAGCCAATTGATGCGGAATCTTCGACTATGAATTTAGCAATTCTTTCGCACAATTCTAGAGAGCGGATTCGTGCCATTTTACGCTTCGTCAAATGTACAATCTTCGAGGTATCGACACGCTCGACTTGGCTTAATGATACACCTCGAGAGAAGCTTCGATTACCATTCGTATGACACGAATACCCATTTGACCGCAGCCGTGTTGTCGAGCGCATATTCTGCGTATTATTGTTTACATTCTTGCGGCCACGATAAATCTCCTGCAGACTCCATTCGTCTTTCCGAAGTCTTTCTTTCGAGAAATTCCCGCAGCAGATTATAACGCGGTGAAAGGGAAATGCCTCGCGGATTTATAGCATCTGAAAGAAAAGCAATCGATTGGAGCGTATGTCAAGGACCTTCGCGTCCTTCTCACCGATCAGCTGCGATCCGGACAAGAGTGAGTCCTCGAATACATGTCATACGCTAACACACGTGTACTTTATAACTTTCAAATGAAGATGCAACTTCGCAGCTTATTATATTTAGTAATAGATAAGTCTTTTTGTCTAGAATTGAACAAATAAAAACACCGTCTTCAAAATATGATGTGCCAATGAATATTCCTATATTCCTATTATTATTTCTAAATAATTTGGAACTGAATTGGAACACATTACCCAAGTGATACTCATTCGTCCATCTTAAACGAAAATTGATTTAAAAGAGTTCGAATAAGAGCTGCGGCATTAAATGATAAATTCTGCAATCCCCTGGTAGACGTATATAGACAGCATTCTGATTATAACTTTTCTACTACTGTCACCAATCAGTTGCAAGAATTTGCACAAAAAGTGCCGCATCCTTCGCTATGTCCATTCTATTTGCATCGTGTTTACTTTCGTATGATACCTAGCGGAGGAATTCGTATATTATATTGAATATGTTTACTAAACTTAATTCTGACTTCACATAACAACCAATAACCACTTCCTATGGGATTTCCTTGCCTTTCTGGACAAATCCTCTCCCCCTTAACATTAAGGATCTAGCAGCAAGCTGAGATATTTCCAATGAATCCCGTTAGATTTACTACTACTGTCTAAAATACTTACTTTATTAATTATTTTACATGCGCACTGTCTTCCGGTGCTACGCCTACAGGGCGGAATACATTCTATAGATAGAAATATTTACGTCACATTTCAAACGAGAATGAAGTGATTTTATGGATTCGATTTGCATGACCATTATTTAATCAATAATGGCGTATCTCTGAAGAGAAAATGGGCTCCACTTGTGTTCATCCTTCGCTGTATTCCACTTAAAGAGAACCAGACTCCGCCGTATTTAGCATCCCTCAAAAATAATCTACTTTCTCCTTTACTGCCGACCCGATTCAGTAGGTAAAAGTGGCCGTTACCGAGACATGCATCAACTGCATTGTAAAAAGGGAATTATATGTAATGAGAATGCATGTATGATGAAATTCCTTATACAGCCCTCCAGACAACTCTGTTTAACCTGAAAATAACCACCCGAAACATATCATTATCATTGACATTACTAAATACGGCATTTCCCATTTCGTAGGAGTATCGTTAAAAGTGCTTCGACAACTAAGGTCATGTCGCACATGTGGCCCCACCTGGAATCGAATCCAGGACCGCTTTCACCAAAGCTCTATCCACTTGGCTATCAAGGAGCCCCAAGGTATATTCTTTTCCCTACCGATAATCTTTCAAATCAATGCATGAACTGCATTTTAAGAATGGAATGATAACCTCCTATTATACATACACCTTTGGTCATCTCAGAGTAACGACATCATGACCTCAAACATGAGTAAAAGCAAATTTATAATCATATGTAGGAGGTAAGGTAGGATAAATAACAGTTAAAGAGACGTAGTCAGAAGTAAAGAAGTAATTTTTTCATAAAATTTTGTAATGGCGCCCCAATATACAACTCTTAAATTACAACATTTACAATAAATACAATTAAATATTTTTTAAAACGATGTGATTTCTGTAATATTAAATGAGGACTGATAGCATGGAACAAAGTGGGGATTTGGGAAGTAGTCATTAATGATGGGGGAAAGTAAACGGAACTTTGTCTAGACTTTAACAAGAGGGACATGGAAATATTCATCTATTTAGCTTCGCTGATATTTGATGGGAAATTTTCTCACGCAACCTTACGAGAAAGTAAACATATCAGTTGTCTAGGCGACGGCGTTTTTAAGCGACGAATTTTGACGTTGAAAATGGGACTATTATAAGACAAAGTAGTCTATTATCTCCTGGGTTTTGGGGATGATACAAAATTAGATTTTAAAGCAAAGCGCCATACATTTCCCAAATTGTAGGCATGGCGTATGTGAAATAGCAAAATTCTAATTTCTTTATAACCTATAATGAAGGTTTATTTTTTTACTTTCGCGATTTACATCACAGTACACTCACTTTGCCTATGAAAGACTGATAAACATGGAACCTCTCCACTGCCAACGATTCTCCATTAAGACGAACTAAGCTTCCACGTAAGAAACATAAATGATATTTTTGGAATGTTTACTAACAGATAGAGCGACTGATAAGCAAAGCTATTTAGACGATAAACACAAAAAACGGCGAAACAGGAATGACGCTTGATGTTTACGAATCGCGTGACCTCTATCAAGGTCGACAAATCCACAGGCTTGAAGGATGATCCTTCAGGATTCACGAGAGAATAATTACGTAGGAAACATCCTCGCAATGTGGAGATTCTCTCCACTTGAGATTACGACCAGAGAGAAGACGATCGTGCGATATCTTGCAACGATAAAAAGTGACTATAAAAGCGCGAATGCCCCATTGTTACATTCTAACAATGCGTTATTTTGGCGGCAAATTATCCCTGCAGTACAGCCGAGCGTGGCTTATATATCACGAGGGGGGATAATAGTTTTTAGACTTAATCGCTGGAGTCACAGAGCTACTGTTTCAGGCATTCGTGACGTTTCATCCAAGAGATGGTATAGACCGGAGGATTTCTGCACTGAGACATTACGCCCAAGATTCGCCAAGATTTGTTTTCCTACAAGGTATTTAAGGGGTTAGGTAAGGTAGTTACTGATTATTATTCACTCCAAGGGAATAAATAATCATTGGAACGACAAAAATAGAGAAAAATATCCTTGGAAGGTAAGTCTTGGATGTAATGTCTCAGAGTGAAAGTACACTGGCTGGACTCTTCTTCTGCAGAACGTAATAGTAGTTATTTAAATTGTGCTTCGACTGCTTATATCACTTTTCACATATAGACCACCACTGGAAATTGAATCCGAGACCATTTTCAGCGAAGGCGAATGCTCTACTCACTTTGTTTTCTAAGAGTTCTAGCGCGAAACTCTTGGGAGAAACGTCCTGAAATCGCTGTTTCTTTTACTAGATGGACCACATAAAGTAAACACTCGAAGACCATCCATCTAGGTGTCCTAAGTATAAAACCATTATCCTATAAAGCATGCAAGCAGTAGTGGATAAAACGCTTTCAGAATGTGTTTACGCACAACTTGCGACTTTCGAGGAGATAAACAAAGAAAGTGAGATTGAGGAGGGTTAAGGCCGTGGCAAAGTGAAACAATGAGGAAACCATTTTCTGCCCCGACGACGGATTTAATTAGGCGATTATATGAATCGGGCACAGGTCACTAAGACGTCATCAGAGAAAATTACGAGGGAATTATATCCATTTCGACGGAACAATGGTGCGAATACCGCATTTAACTTCCAAGGCAGAGAAAATCACATATTCCATGCGAAGAATCCAAACACCGTAAAATTTTTAATATTTGTTTTGGTTTAAATTTGATGAGTAGAAGGCACGTATGTATAATAACAGGGCACATGGCCTGTGCGACGATTTCATCTCCGTAAATTATGAATAAATCAAATTGCTTTTTTGGAGACCAAAGGTTATAATCACGCAACTGTGATCTAATGGTAGAACAATGAGGAAATACGCACGCAAGAAGTACACGCGACCTTCATAAAATGGTACTTCTCATAATAATTGTTACGTTGATGAATGGGAGATATTTCTAAACGAGGAACTCCATTGCTGCGTATATTTTTTCTAATGCAAATTTGACTTTTATATTCTAAATCCGAAGAATATTTAAATCGCATCACAAGATATGATCTTCAAACTGGCAAACTGGAAGTTTCAAAGATCGGATAATTCGAATAAAATGTTTCTTTTTTCACTATATCCTCCGTGCGCAAAATAACCGAATGATTCCATCCGGTGTTTCGTTTGCTCTTCTCTATCGAGTGCACCACTTCGTGGATTCGATGTTTCATTTGTTCCACGCCACCAAGTGAAAGAATAAACATGGAGATCAGATATGAAAAATTTATTGCTTGGTTAATTTGGAAAAATTTCAATGTTATAATATACCATGATATTTTTCATCCTAATTTTCATTCTCCTTCAACCAACTGAGTTCATCTCAGCCATTGTTGCGTTTTCGTCATTTTATAGTCTACCTTTCGCTTTTTAATAAAACATATCTTTAAATACAGAACAACATCCAGAAAGAATTCAAAGATTTTCTATAGGATCCGCAAAGGAAGATTGCGGCTAACGAATGTAACTCCGGAAGGAATTATGTTCGTTAGCGAAGGTAGCATTCGAAATATTCGAGATGAATAAGTCACGGCCAGGGGGTTACTAGTTATCCGAGGAATCGCAGTAAATGCATCACCTTAGCAAAACTGACTATTTCTGTCTCTGAAGACGTAAAGTTTCCCTGCGCCAGAATAGTCCACACAGCCGTAAAGGCACAGGTGAACGGCACTTAAATGAAGCTAATGATTGGCCGCAGAGGGCCAGAATCCATCGCAATGAGTCATGGAAGGAATCCTTCACCGAAATTCCTCAGCATCTCCTACACCTAGCTCTTTCCTCGAAGGATGTATCCATTTCAGATTTATGTCTTGGGTCCGATAACCTTCACCACTAATTCTAGGAAAACTTTTACGAGCGTGGGTGGCGAAAGCAACTCACTAGAGGAAAAACTACCTAAAATATCCGACTCGACATTGGCTCTCCTCCATTATAAAAAAAAAACCATCAAAACAGATCGGCCGGCTGTTAGAAAAAAAAACCGGAAAACTTGCGTCACTTGTTTTACTGGTCGAGCGTCATTTGGAGGAGATGAGCGACCAGGATGAGTGGGTGAGAATCAGACCTTGACCCCCACGTGACGTCCAAAGATATGACAGGCACAAGAGAAAAATTGCTCGCACCTTGACAGAAGGACAGGATACAACCTTCAAGAATGTAATTTCCAAGTGTCAATTACGATTGGAATCGTCGTAAAAATGTGGAAGTGGTGACGTAAAAATAATCATAAAGAGGCTGAAGGACTCTACTGGAACACGGGGAGTGGATTATATAACCATGTATGGTCATTTCCTCACTCATACGTTTCATATTCTACTTAATGAAGCACTTCAATGGTATCACTTCAATATGCGTGCATATCTAATCTGTGTAGTATGACTGAAAATGAGCGTTGCATTATTAAATGTTATTCATAGCATTCAGTTGTAATTTCGCATGATGATGTGTTGTATTCAATTGAAAACTATTTAAATTCCATGGTTGTTTGTTCAAGAAAATACATTCGCATATAAAATTCGACATTTTTTGTTGTCATTAACGCTAGGTTTTAACTTAAAAAGGAAGAATACTAAGTCCTAGAATCGCATGGACTCGAAGTTAACCGAATTCAAGAGAATGATTACTTATACTTTTACTTATCTCTTCTTCGGCTACAGTCAAAAACTATTCCTGTAAGTTATAATACCCAAATTATTTAGGTAAATATCAGTCTACATTTCTTTCCCTCACGTTTAGATGATTTCTAGTTTTCGTCTTCTAAAAAGTCTAATATTGTAAAAATATCCTCAACTCAAACTTGTGCTAATTCAATACCCACTATTTATAATTTTTTCATTCGTTTGTATAAATCTAAACATACACACATGAGCGAACACATCTATGTGATGGATTATATGTGTGTGTATAGTATCATTCATGAAAACCATGTATATTGTAGATATTCTGAGCTCAGTAAAGAGAATCACTACACTGCAAGCCGTGTGACCTTGCATGAGACAGATTATTATGGATCCGTGCAAAAGGTATTGTAAAAATTATTTTCCCGAATGAACGTTTCATTAACGCACTCCTTCGGCATCTTCAGAATCCGCATGATGAGCCATTACGGCTAAATATGGTGGTTATTTCGACTCTCATTTGCCTAATCCGTCGCTTAATTCATGACCATTGGGCGGAGCGATGGGCAAGTTTTCGTAGAAGGTCTTCTTCTTCTTCGGAAATCGTCCGTTTCTTTTTTACTCCCATATTTCAGATTCCTCCATCTCCACTCCGGAGGTCATCTCACCTTTGACCTTACGAGAATTTCTATCTCTTTCATCATTAACATCACGGGTTATTTTATCCATCGATTATTACTTTAGAATCGGGACGCTTATCTTTCAGTACCTGTTTATTGAGCAGTTGTTCTGCTTCATTAGTGGTCAATAACGCTGGGATTTGCGCTTTTCAGAAATTCACTTTCCTCTTCCAAGGCTAATGAGCCAAGGTTGAGGAAGATTTTCCACCATCTTTGTTTGTACGCATAATACACGGCGGCGCGATAATGAATTCATCTTCTCCTTTGATAAATATTGGCGAAGCAAATTTGCGAAGGGACGCGAAACTAACTTTATGCAGGAAATTCAGTCGACGGATTCCCAAAATTGGACTTTAATAGTACGCGTCGGAAATTGATGGACAATCCCGTGCTCTCCTAAGTATCCAAGATCATTGCAGAGTCACGAATGCACGTCAGGTGATCAATACTCTCTTTGGCTGGGAGATAAATACTCTTCCTATTTTGGTGATCAAAGCTGGGATGTCATGTGTACGTCATCAACATGCGATAAATTTATGCTCACACATGGTTCACTATTGAGTTCCGTATATTATATTCAAGCATAAGTGCAGCAATACCTCGACCGATGAAGATAATTACTTCCGGAATCTTATTCACTGGCCGAAATTTGATTTCCCATAGGATTCAGATAGGGATCCTGAAGATATTTTTCCATACTTAAGTGCCAGATTAAGATCTATTTAAAACATAGACAATTTAGACACAGACTTAACTTTTTAAGTGCTCAAAAGCTCTTAATTCTGTTTACGAGCATAATTGTATATGACTACAATTACGCTGAAAATGTTGTATAAGTGTACTTTTCTCCAATACAAAAAATCAAATTAAAGACTTAGAAAGCTCATCGAAATATCTACATTAAATAACATGAAATCACAGCTGACGAAGGTATATTTCTTACAAATATTCGTTCAACTCATTCGATGTTTTCTAGAACGCTTTGACTTCGAACGAAAATACAAAGTTTCAAACTTTGCAATGTCGAAACAACCTCCATCTAGATGTGTTAACCACTGCTTTACTTATATCCGCGAACTCCCATTCTTGGTTCTTAAAAAGGAATATGATGAAGACTGGAAAAGAATCCAACGATTTCCCCATGATTTTCTATATAGCTGCACTATTACATCAACCGATCTATGGAAAGATCAAGGAGGGACATGCGAGATAATCCTCAAAAGCCTAGAGAGAGAGTTCTAAAGATATTTGCCCATCATTCCGCAGTGAATCACATATTAGTCAGCGGTATCAGATAAACAGTGAATGATTATGATTAGCGCACTGGGGCAGCGTGACTTGTGATAGAAGACAAGAGTGGCATCTTCGCCATCAGTAACTTTCACCCACTGAGAGCGTCTGTGAGATTCGAGCAGAGAAATCGCTGGAAAAGATTAAAGACGGCTGAAGAGGACTATGGAAGGGATTCCTTCTGATTCCCGGAAGAACAGGTGGGATAATAGGGTATCTTATTACGTTAGAAGTCCACGATTAACCACGCATGTTTAGGGTAAGACACACTGCTTACGTTGACGGGATATTTGTCAGGGAACCTTTATAGTAAGGGGAACCGCGGACAACAAAGGAGCCGCTCTTGATATTAACATTTCATTCTTGCCGCTACTGCGAATGAGAAATGATCTGGTATTTCGGTGTAAAAGAAGGGTAAGCGTAACTAATTTTCTTTATTTCCCAGGATGTAATTTTTTCTGCGGACCGCTGTGAAAAATCAGTAAAGATGTAGACGAATCACTTCAATAATGTTTGCGATGACTTTGTGAATTCTTGAAATATCGATGTTTTAATCTTCAAAATTCTATCAGAATTAGTGCAAAATATTCTTTTAAGTTTATTATTCTTCTTAAGTGTGAATTTTCGTATTTTCGCAACCACACTGAACCATATTGAAGTAACACCTTGCTTTTTAAGTTTTACTCATCAAACTGAGTAAACATGTCCCTATAAAATTTTTCTACGTTTTTTACTGGATTACGATTCAATAATTTGAAAAACTAAAAACATATATGCTTATGCATTTAATTCTCTAAATCGACAACTGTAATCCTATTTAGTTATTATATTTATACATCTATCGTAAGGCTAAAATTTTTATTTTATTATCTGCGAACTATATATTATTCATGTTCTTAAAGTGGAAAATCAGGTTTCGACATAAGAGATGCGGTACAGGACGTTTTCGATCCAACTCTGCTTTTCAACTACGGTGAATCGCAGAAGTTCACAAAGCATCAAAACTTTTCACGACGAGGCACTAAATACATATGGGTGCAAAATTTTCGCAGGCATATGAAACAGTGATATTAATGAAAAAAGTATCATTAACACTAGGACTGTAAATAAACTTCCATTCGTGAAACGTGCGCTTACAAAAATGGATCCCTTCACCAAAATGCGAGAAAAAAGATGCGAGGCAATGAGCAGGAATGGAAGGTAATGATTTGCCATTAAAATAACTATCACTTTTCTCACACTTGGCGTTTTTTGCCTCAAGTCGCTGGTAAATTACAGGTTATTTCATGACGCAAGAAAGTAAGTCTCGAAATATCTGGAGGGGGGAAAAACAAAAAAGAATCAAATTATCAACCATAAATATAATAATTATTCACGGCTCGTGATTATGCTGGAGGATAGCCTTAATCGGTTTTAATAAAATACCGCGAGAGAGAAAGGACTAAGTTAACTGACACGCATCTTAATAATGGAATTCTAAAATTTACATAGGCGATTCGAGAGAAAGAATTTTGGAGCGAATTTTGTATAGAATGGGAGTTTTAGGAGATGAATGGGGCTTGAAAACCTTGGGACCGCGACGATTACCGATATATTATATTCATAACCCGCTTACAGAGAGAAATAACGAGCTTTATTCACATTTAAACGAGGAGAGTTCCGTTATTAAACTAAGATCCAAAACGCCCAATTGGCCCCTAAAACACGATAGAACATTTTAAATGAATCTCCAAAAGCAAACATCCGAGTATATGAAAACTGAGGAAGAATGAAGACTGCGTATCGCATCTCTTAAATAATAATATAGACTACTATATTATTATTTTAAGAGATACGATAGAAGTGAAGGAAATTGGCCGACTTAAGAATGCTTGATTAACAAAACAAAGAGCGTTTTCTGTTATAATTATCGGTTTAATTGCGAATGAAACATATGTTCGCCGATGTTCGAATTTCGAATATTTAAATTTGGTGAAGTAACGAGCTCGCTTAAAGTATGTATGAACAACTTGCCTAATCAATCAAAAGTATTGAAGGGAACGAAAATTTAAAAGTATGAAAATATAACAATACTAATATAGTATTACACTAATTCAGTTTCAATAGAAATCGCTCCTGTACGTCATGTGGCAAGGAATCCTATTTTGCCATTCTACGAATACTTCGGCTAACTAATGATTCCGGAATGGATCTTCTTCGTTAGCTGAGGTATCACTGTATATCCATCAGATGTATTTGGCCCAGCGACTTTAACAAACACACACACAGTAGGTAAACGAACGCGGTCATTTGCACTCAAATACGCAAGTCAACGATACACTTGGTTATGTAAAAATAATCTTGGCTCAGTAATCCCTTCTCTTTACGTCGGCCACAAAAAATGTCTCTGCTAAAATCATCCGTTAATACTCCGGAATTTTAAGAATGGAGCAAAAATATATTAAATTTAGCTCTCTAAAAACCGCGTTCGGACGAAATTTTTCACTTTTCACCCGCAGCGAATTCGTGCTTCACGCACGGCTGCCATATAGTTTTTCGAGGTCGTCACGCTCGAAAATTTAACGAGCTTTCGAGATAATAACGAAGACGAAAGTTCGACGCCCTAAATATCAAAATAACAGCGCGCTTTCGAGTCGAGTGTGGATAAACACTCGCCTCCCACTACATTGAATCTCTTGAGCATTGATTACCCATGTATAATAAGATAATCTGTAGAGACCGCGTCACCGACTAATCACGTAAACCTGGTCCAATCGACCTTGGTGTCGAAGGAATGATGTCTCTTCAGAGGATGGTATTGTGTTCAAATATTGGGAATGACCAATAACTCCTCACTCTCGAATACGCTGACGCATTTACATCATCAATGAGAAGGTTCGAACACATCTTCCGAGGGAATGGAAGAAACAAAGAAATTGCTTGCAGAGATCGGTCAAACCCGCGGGGTATGTGGACCAAAAGGTCTTCAAATTATGGGGGATATTCTTGCTACAGACGACCTCTCGTAAGTGATCAAGGCCTACTAAAGACACGCAACAGATGAAGACGTGATCCGAAACGTCATGTGTGCAGTACATCACCGTGTCAAGGACCACATTGTCTCGATTTATGCCAGGACTTCCTCGGGGTGAGATAAGAGCAATCTTGTGAGAAAAGACACTTCTCAATTACATAATCGAATCCGTCGAAAATGAGCGAAGGGAGAGCATGAAAGAGGTCTTGTTGACAAGGGGGCGTTGCGTACAATTGAAGAGTGTTTGCACGGGAAGAGGACCTCGCGCGTGCATTCCAAAAAACATTTCTTATTGTCCGATAAACAGCGAACAGTTTCATGAGAGAATTCCTATTTACGCAATTGCCATCGGATGTTGACAACGGAAAATCCGCAAATGGAGTAAAATATGGATTGAAATATGGATATGGATTTAAAGTAAAATAAAAATAATATGCAAGTTCCGCGAAATAATCAGTACACACGACCTATTTTGGCCAACTAAGGACATCAATAGGTGAAATCAGGAAGGGTTATAAGAACAGTACGTAAGTAAGAACAGAGGAAAAGGAAGAAGGGGAAGGGTTGGGATTCAACTTCCTTCCTTTCGTTTTTCGTATTTAATCTTTTGACTTCCTGAAATTCACCTCATGATGGCCTAAATTGGCAAAAACTGGCCATAGGTAATTTTTTGTCCCACTGTATTAGTGATTTCATATTAAGAAGTATTTTATATTGTCGATTGTGATGAATTAGCATCAAGTAAAGCCTTATCTTACTGATTATGGAGTAATAGAAATAAAAATTCACTAGGATCACGTATTCTTGAAGAAGAACTACGAAAAGGTTACACAAAAACACTGCAGTATTCCTTTTTATATAATTATATCTGAGGATATCATTAATTACAAAAATATACATTGGGATAAGAGAAGCTTCGTGATCGATTCGGTTTAAAAACGAGGAGTCAATGAAATGAGCGATCGAGGTGTCCAAATGATTTAGTATTTCCTCTTCTACGACGCACATATTAGCTTAACGACACATTTTAATTTTTCAGAAAAAAATTCTTCAAGAGTAAAGAAAAAACCACAAGTGGAATTAAATCAACAAGTCAAAAAACAACACAATCCAGTGGGTCATGAGCATCGGAATTACGAACTCCCACAAAAAGACAAAATATTTTGAAAATGAAGCGCACGAAGACAGAAAGATTTGAAGAACCTTATACCCTCATCTACAGCTACAGATATTATCAAGAGCTTATGGGACACCAGTATGCCCGTTGAGAAGTACAAACCCTTAGCAATATCTCTAAAAGATAAATACGCTATTAGGTATACTCCTCATTTCAGTTGAAATTTGCATCAATATTTCAATCAAAGATTTAATTGAAAGATTGTAAGCAAATATCGGCATAAATTTTTCACCATTCAACATTAATCGATAATAGGAATTCTAGATGACCTAAGATAAAATTATAAAAAGCAGTGAAAGTAAAGTCAATACTAATTTTTATAACCTTTCTTTCCAAGCACTAAGATGCAAAAATTTTCCAAAAAATATAATATGGAAATGATATTCTTCATTCTAAATCTATTATAAGAAGTATAAAAATATACTGGGAAGTTGCGATGAGATTGAATGGTGGATGAACAAAAAAAGTCCTTATTATCCTTATTCTGGTGGACAGATAATGTACACTATAAAGCTTATCATTTACTTTTTCTAAATAAAACAATTTACTCCGCATCTTATAATGGAATTATTAAATGACAATAAAATATTCTATTGTTATTTAAATTCTGGAAACTGTGTCGGATTTGCTCCTTTCAATTGATGAATTCAAGACATTGCAAATAATATTTCCTATTTATCATTGGATAAATAATATTCCACCAGCCCCTTAATTTAATCAATATAAACGTTTAGAACAAATTCAAAACAGTAAATGATTATTTAGCTAAGACAGGGATGGTTGTGATAGAATAAGGTCATTAGATCAAGAGACAGGAGTTACAAATCTGTGTTATTGCTAAGCTAATTATCCAAGGATTTCCAAACGTCAACATCCCTACCCACGCTACTGCCGTTAACCAGAATTTAAATGTAATGCTCTCATCCACAATACAGTTGCTTAAGCAGAGGAGAGCGAGTGTCGCGTACATATTTGCATACTAGTGAGCGTCTTCGTATGATTAGTAGAGGGGGATGCACTTGCACAACTCCACGTCTGCAAGACAAAATTCGAATCGCCACAATAATATCTCCGGGAGAAGAGCACGCTGTATTCACGAACCGTTAACGAGTATCATTTATATTCCACCTCTTCAGAGCCTCATTCACCAGACCCGTGACTTTTTCCGCGATGGAAATTATTTTGCATATCATTAAGCGCTCTTTCCATTTAGGTCGTCAAAGAAAACCACGGTGTCAATCGGTGACTCCGGCGTGGATTAGTTAAGCACCAACTCGCTGTAATGAATTAATAAGTCGAAGTTTAGTCGGATAGATAAGAAATTTTCATAAAACATACAACGGCCATGGATCGCTTTTCCACGGGAATTAATGAGGTAAATAGTATTGAATGCTTGCCAACGAGAGAATTTCAAGTTATGCTACTGCAAGGTTATTGAGATAGACGTCGACTTGCATAGGAAAGATATTAATGCCATGACAACCAAGGTCGCCCCACGGAAATATCGAAGAAATTCTTTGGCACCACAAAACAGTGGAGAGCTATTTCCCGAAACATCTCCTGGAGAACGAAGACAAGCGCTCGTTAACGGACAAAGAACGATGGATGTGGCACACCTCACGAAACACCCAACTTTGCGAAAGAGCGGACGGAGAAAAATTCAAAAATATATCGCATGCGATAGTTGCGAAACCTCGGCGCGATATCTCGAAAGATATCGAACCGCGTGGCGATTACAGAACGCCCACCAGAAACGACACGAGCGTTGCATTCGCGTGCGCCATAAAATAGCTCCGATTGTTTCCGAATGGTTAACCCTTTGGAATGAACCGGAAAAGATGAACTGCGGGACCAATCGAGCGGGGAAAAGAAATGCTTACGCTGACAGATATCCTTCTGGACGGTCCTTCTGGTGAGGTCTTCAACTTCCAGCAGTTATTCCGGCTGCGGAGGGGGGCGGTGATTCCTCCTCCCCCCTCGACAACAATCAACAACCTCGATGTACTATTTATCCGTGAGTTTTCGACGCCTTCCACTAAAAGAGCTCCTGCGACAGCCTTCTCTCGCACCGGCCTCTCGCTAACTGCGTTACCTAACCTCGCAAAAGATACTTTCAACCGCTCCCAACACACATATACACAACCCGTTCCCTTCTTTCGCGTGTTACATTCACTCTCCCCTCTCCTTGGGTGCCTTTTAGGTCATCCTTCTCACGACTTTTACTTTGAGCGAGAAAGTGGCCGCGGATCGACGAAAGGGAGGATCTTCTTCTTCACTGTTGAGGAGGCATAAAACACTGGATTGTTTGCAGACGCCCTCAAACAGTTACAAAACTCTTAGCGTCATCCTTTCGTAATGCATCAAATGCTGTATACTTTAATTTTCATCTACGCTGGCAAAATTAATAGCCTAAAACAATCCGTTAACGGAGATAAAATATCGTCCCATAAGCGCCTATTATTGGGGACTGAGCAGTGGAATATCGCTGCATGGATGTATTTCCAAACCAAAGGCAGAGCGGCTATTTAAGAGTATTGTTTAGTAATTCGGTGGAACGGAAGCCCTTTTCCGAAGAAATCTCTGAGTCGTATTTTGTGTTAGCACTAATCCTCATTTATTTGGAGCTAATATTTAATATTGAAATATAATTCAGTTCATAATGAAATTAAAAAATCATAAATATGAACCGATTTAAAGTCAGAAAATGATAAAGAGTGTGCTGAAGAATACCAACCTTAAATGCACACGTA
Organism: Pachydiplax longipennis; assembly: GCA_036926295.1. Lineage (NCBI taxonomy): Eukaryota > Metazoa > Arthropoda > Insecta > Odonata > Libellulidae > Pachydiplax > Pachydiplax longipennis. The sequence goes on along the minus strand of JAVFKF010000035.1, from coordinate 4,239,051 downwards.
TTTATTATAGTCATAATTAACTCTTGACCAAATAAAATATTAATAATAAAAGGTTCAGATAAATAAACTGCAATAGACGTAACTTGTTAAAGGGTAGTAAAGAAAATAACTATATATAATATAAAATATAAATAAATTGATAAAAAGATAAATACGATCTCAGAAAAATTCAAAAATTAGTTGATCATAAGCATTTACATTTCATCCAGAAAATCTTTTGAATAATAAGACTCTAAAGACGAATGCTATCAACAACCAACACTCTCATCGTGTAGACGAAATTCTCTACTTCATTTATTTTTAACGAATGTGATTCCTGATCAACGATGAGCACTTGAGGAAGGATTCTTTAATTGATTTTAATGTTATAATAATTTTCCTAATAGATGCCATTAGTTCCTCCGATTCTAGGGTTCACCACAAGCATCCAAGCAATAAGCGACATTCGATCCAAGAACCACAGCATTGAATAGCAAGAGATCAACTGTCAAGGCTGAAAATTCATTACTTATACCGAGAAAGGCAAAACGTTTATAAATTAATCTGCGATCGACGCGAATGATTATAATTTCTCTATAAATCGTTAACTTTACATAAATTGAAGACTGAGAATTGTGATGAATGAAAAACAAGTACTACACTTCTCGGATTCCCAATGAATGATTTTCACACTTTATCAAGAACTATTAAGGAATAAATGTTTATCCATTCAATATTTCCAGGGCTGCATGATTAACACAACTGAGAGACATTTACATAAACACAGAAATTATGGTGAATTTAAGGGCAAATACAAGTTCTCTCAGAAACTTCCAACAGCAGATGATAGAAAGAGCCACTCTCGTCTTCCAGGACAATAAAATCTCTAACTTGAAACAAATTTCCGAGGAAAGGAATTGTTAAGCATTGGCCTACCTCTATATTCGAATGTGCATTTGTGAATTCTTATATCCTTAATATCATTGCATGATAACCTTAAAACTGTAAGGATTCTTCCAGAAAGCAACGAAAACTAGCGACAAAAATGTCTCAATGATTTAAGGATAACCTCTCGAGCAATCACCTTATTTCAGACATGACTGAATTCAATTTTCCTCTCATACGAATATCGAGTCATTTCCGGTCTCCCATTCACACTCAGGTAAGAGGCGCGATTCTCATTAATAGCAAACTGTTACTTATCAGCTTTAGACAAAGGTTTCGATCACTTAATTTTGGCCCAATCTGCCGCTTTATCCGCTCCCATTCTCTCGAGATTAACTTTCAAAGCCTTTCACCCTTCCTCAATAAAAGAAAGGATCATTTTTACGGATTCGCAAATTGGGCCAAAATAATCTACTTTGACGGCTGACTCATGAGCGCCGGAGACTTCAACTCTCGAATGCTCAGGAAGTGGGTGCAACAGCAAAGACAATTGAAATAAATCAACTCTTAAATTACACTCAATAACAAACGATCAAAAATAAAATTTCAGAATACCACCCACTCATCAAACGATAAAAATATTTACAGTTAGAAAGTTTCAATGATTTAAAAAAGGATCAATATAAATGAGCTAATTACTGTGCCTTACTTATATAAAACGAGGTTTTGCTTAAACAACTTATGGATTCTGAGATAATTATAAGACATGTTATGGTTTTTATTGCAGTAATTAAAGGCATGGACTATTTCATCGCTAGTTATTTCCTCGTCACGGAATACCGGTCACGCTTCCTAAGTCTCGCAACCGAAACAGTGGAAAGCAGCAGAAGGCTCAACTATGAAGATTTCTACCCATTTCCTGCCTTCAAACAGGAGTATGTGTTCTCCAGTAGTCTTCATAAACGATAAGATTTATTTGCACCATAACATCGAAATATTTGTTCACAGTCAATAAAATCCCCATAATTTCGACTCTAGTTAAAATTCTTCGAGCTAGATGTTTTCCATTTGTTCCGCAAGTGTTCCTAGGAAAGTCAATTAGCGTACCGCGAAAAATTTTGAAAACCGTCGAAAAATTTGTAAAGCCTCCTAATATTTTTAACGCTGTATCACGTCGAGATATTTTTAAACACAGAGTTTTCTCACTTTGTGCGTGGATTGATCAATTACTTAATATTTACTAACTTGAACATTAATTATGCCTACTCAGTAAAATAACCAGGTGTTATATCTAATTTTCGAACTTGTGAAGTGTTTCGTCGGTGAATAGTTTTGGAGGAGTTTGGGAAACCCTTGAAGAGACTGTAGAAAATTAATTTCATAGACTAGAAACTACCGAGTACTTACTTCAATATATTTTTATCCCAAAATGACTTGTAAGTATAAAATTTATTTGAACTTAACCTTAATATCACAGCTAATGTATTTTATAAATATAGGTAATATCATAGTAATATTAATGCATTGCTTTGGTTGAACACTTAATTTCGGTCCTCCGAGATGAACTAACCGTTAAGGCAGATGGCTCCTGTTGTAATAATTGAGAAGTTTTATGATAAACCAACCAACTCTTTACGGTTCAATTATATACCAACTTCCTCACCCTGGCCAACGAAGACAATACGAAAAGTTCTAAGAAACCATACGGTGAAATTATTAAAAAAGTGTTATTGAGACCAAAACTAATACACTTCGAAAATGATTCATTTATTAATTCTAGTAAAAATTCAGACCCGAAGGAGTACACAAACCCCATTCCTTGCATTTATTCTAATACAATGATTTTTAATCCCATATGTGTTTACTCTTTATAGTAGGTCTCAACATCCAATGGATAGATATGCCACAAGTCAGGCTTTCAGGGTTGGACATACGTTTAGTTCATATCCTGACGAACAACTTCTCGTTAACTTTATCTCTTTTACTCCTAAAGATATATAGGAAAAGAAAAATCCTTTTTTAAATTCGGTTTGAATAAGTGTGTAAATTAACTACTGATTACTCACAAATGTCAGTTACCTAAAATATTAACAACAAAAAAGGAGTAATTTTTACAATTTCTTCACTTCACTTCGGTTAAATGCATGTTGAAATTTCAAATATACTCGTATACAAAGAATCGTGAATTCTTCTTCGAGGACACGTGAAACAAGGAAAAAGTGCTAATTCGAACGAATTAAGTGGTTAAGGGGATGAGAAACACTTTGGGCCATGCATGATATCGTCATCACTGTGATCCCGAAATAAAAGAACAGCGTAGGTGGCTAATTTTGATCGTTACAACCATTGCGTGACTGCCGAAACACAGGAAGGCGAAAAACAATGCTACTCCGAAATTCGGTCTCTTTATTCGTTCTTGGAATTTTCTTGTCCTGCGCACGTTCGTACGCAGATGTTTCTCCGGAGAACAGATAAGGTGACAAGTATATTTTACGCATGGCTCACGTCTGCAATGGATAAAATAATCGAAACGGACTGAGCGAGCATGTGCAGCGTCGTTGCACCACAATTTCCTCTGTATCGCGATAAAAGGAAGGACGTTATGGCCACTGAATTCAACACCGGACATCGAAGCTGCAATAAAACGGAGGCGCTCCCGAGATCCGTTCTTGCGATTACGCGAATACGACGCCAAGCTTATATTTGATTCATTCTTTCAAAAGAAAGAATATGGAGGAAACTCCGTACATGATATTCAATTTGAGTTCAGTTGGTATAACGAAACATATACGAAGTCAATTAATGTAGCCAAATCAAAAAGAACATCAGTTACCAGGACTATACCTGAAGGACTTCTGACTCAATTCCAACGTTTAATTTTGTCTCTTTTTTTGGGAAGATTTCAGCCAAACTTAATTTTCCCCTCTTCAGTTAACAAGTTTCAATATAAGAGGAACTTCCATCGTAAATAGCACAGAAATGAAACAATTGAAGTTTTTTGGCATCTTTGACAGCGATATTGCGGCCGACTGGTGCTGTAAGCTCAGAAAACTCAATTATACACTTTGATGAGATTGAATTGTTATGTTTAGGACTGCAAACATCTCATGAGGTGAAATAACGTATATAAGACATGGAAACGGAAGAAACGGATACAATGTCAGGATTGCAGAATTGAGTGTGTGCCAGATACGTTATGTGAATGGCGTTGAATGAGGAATAATATTTCTTACCTACTTGGATTATACTAGATGATCACATGAGGTAAAGCCCAACCTTAATTTTACGGTTACATCAAGAATAATCCGCAAATAGTAAAATATGTTGTTTTCACTGTTATAATTCCGTTATAAAGCGACAAAATATTGGAGAATTATTTCAGATTACTATAACATTGCAAGAAAAGCATTCCTAAATCAATCAGTAATATTTTAGGATAAAACACCACAATTTCAGATAAATACATAAGTATTTTCTCTCAAATCTTAGATAATTTCAGACCGACAGCACGGAAGAGAGTAGTAAATCTCAATCTCACGATAGTTACCAAAAATAACATGATTTCTCGAAGACGTAAATTATTTGTTAGTTTGAATCATAAATCTACCAGAAGAACGCAAAGTACTCTTCATGCTTAAGTTACTAGTACTGACAATGGGTACAAAACTAAAATCAAACATTACAATGATAATAGCTGAGAGGTTATATGTACGTCTTAACCGGTGGAAAGAGTATTTGTTTATGATAATAAAATAATGACGCTATGGAAAATAGTTAAGGGGAAAAGAATCTACGAAAGAACACGCGCAATGGAGTTGGGGCACCTCCGTTCTATATTGATAGACCAAATTAGATAAAAAAGAAGAACGTGGAAAAAGAGAAAACCAACAGGAAACGGTAAGATTTCACGATCAAGAAAGCGTTTTTGTCCATCGATCCATTTGATCAATCTATTACCTTTAATAGAGATAGAGATCTAATTCACTCATTGTTCCCTCCAAAAGAGGTGATATGTACGAGATAAGCACAGTCGATACGTCGAAAAAACATTGGACGACAACAACTCGCTAAGCGATAAGAAAATCAGCGGAAACACTGCAAAACTTAATGAACGGTCAGTTTCACTCTTAGTAGCGATACCTTGATGTAGATGGAGCCAATTTCGCACGTTTTATCACTTGGGTTATCTTCAAGAAGATGTAAGATACTTGCTTTAAGTCGATAATGAGCGAAAACTAAGAAGTACATATCCCATCCCCAATTGATAAGGTATAACGCACTCCGGCAACTACCTTGCTTATACCTACTGTACTTAGGAAATAATAAGTAACCCTACATATCTTTAGCGACCAAACTGCCAAATGTTCTTCCGTATTACACTAAAGAGTAAACTCAGTCCTCTTGGTATGTTGCACTATGAATATTCGTTTTTTGCCATTTCTATCAATTCTATGAATGTTAAGAGAGCTCAGATGATAAATCTGATAAAAATTGTATAAAATCTTTAATGAATGCGGAAATAAAAATGTTCAGTAGTAGAAGTTATTTTAGCCAATATTAATAAAATTAGCTAGAATTCGAGTAGCCAGGCAATATTAGACAAGCCTAAATATCCAGCACATTACAAAATATCATAGTAATCAAATTTAGCAATCAAGGGTAAAGGTGTTCGTGCATTTCAAATTACCGAAAAGAGAAGTCTGGGGTGGCAAGTTTTAAAATCAATTTCGTTTCGTGACCATATCATCCCATTTTTACTTACTGATGAATGATGTGAACTTAAATCCCATTTAAAGGGACCATTTATCGAATAATAACAAATAGTTACACGAGTGAAAGATTAGGCATAATTAAATGAAAAAATGGAACGCTTCAACTGTGAAAAAATCAAAAGAGATTCCTTTTACCGGATGATAATGACTTGGTACAAGTAGAAAAGTACACTAACGAAGTAACAACAAAGAGTAAGCTAAATGCAATAATTCAAGGGGGTAAATCGCAGCTATGATGGCACTCAGCCTGTAGAACCTAAACCCCAGTAACATAAACTACCAGAGGCCCTAGTTTTATATCCATCAATATCATACTTTATGCATTCTTCTCCGTACAAGGATCTATTATTCGAAGTAACACGATTGTCAACCAATCTTTTCAGAAATTTCTATGGATTGATTGTGCAATTTTTTCACATATTCGCTCAAAGATTCTGATCACTGCTTTTTGACTGATATAATACAATCATGAGCTCATATTAGCTCTTTGAAGGTGAAAAATCATATCAAATCTTTAATAATTAATATCAAGCATTCACAGACGTTTCTGTTACCATACCTTGATAAGTGGAAAATTTTTCGTTTTTTTTTTGGTACAGAATAGAGAAAAATATATCTTTCGTTTCTGGTTTGTTCATGCCTGTCATATTATGTAAACACTGAGATGTCAGTGATGCTAAGTGATAGTATTAATTTTTATAATCGAATGGTAGGAATATTTTGCTTCATAGTATCATTGCGTTGTACTTCTGATCAATAGAAGAAAGCAGGTAAAACTATCTCAGTCCTAATTTTGTGTAGTGATATTATTCCCTCCACATAGCTTCGGGTATCTAATGAAAGAGGGCTTAAGGTTCCATTACAGTTACTGAATGCACAAATGTTTGAAAACTATTTGAAAATAAATCAAGCGTCTTATTTCTAATAAAATCAAAGTGAACAAACAGTAAAATATATCCTTACTTCTGCAATTAAATAAAATGTGATCTAAAAGTGGGAACGAAAAAATAATGCAACAAAAAGACGAAAGAAGGCTTGATAAAATTTCGTACCCTCACTCCTGCTAAATGCAAACATGTAATAGAAATACACAGATGTGACTACAATTAATGACGCACTTTACTAAAATCAGAAGCTGTTTCTTTCTCAGAAGAAACATTCGCTGAACGACAATTGGATTATAAATAATTCACACTTTTAAGGCCAAAAGACTCAAGATATATTCTGGTCAAGATTCCCATTAAACCTCCTATCAACCAACATTACTGTCGTACCTTTTTCATCACTGATTCAAATGCTTAGAAATATATTCTCGTTGTCGCAGAAGCGGCTCTCAATAGCCCAACATCGGCTGCTACGTCGCGTCGAGACGCACGTGTCCATCGATTGTCAAAGAAGATGCCATCAGGTTGCGAAATATATGCTTTATTTATTATTGGTGTTTTAAGGGAGAATTGAACCTATTCCAATAAACATCTATGATGCATCAGGGCGTAGTTAGAGAGGAATTGCGGTAGCAAATACTCTACTGGAACGGATTATAATAATGACAATAAATGTAATTTATAAAAGAAACAGGAATGTTGATGTTAATTAATAATGCTAATATTTTATCTTAATATATTTGACGAACACATACAACAATTCTAGAACCAGATAAACCTGATAAGCAGGGACTCGAAGCAAGGACCATGGAGTTGGAATGACACCGCGACGGCTTGCTTTGAATGACCCATTCATTGTCGACGGAATGCGACATAAGGCAAACTTACAGTACTCACCGATGATTCTTACCATAACATAACAGTTCCAGCTCCTATGAATATGCGAGAATCACTGGAGTAAAAACACTACACGAGCAGAGGAAGAATACACGTTTTGGCGAAACGTGCGCAGGCAAACGTAGTGTGGCAGTCCAGCACGCACCGAAAGACTGCCACTACTCCCAGCACACCAATAACATCGTCGCACACTAACTATCAGACGCTGATGATAAACTGAAAGAGCGGTGCGCGCGATTTCGGTAAATAACTTTCCCCTTCGAAACGAAAAAACACTGAATGCATGCCAAAGTATAGAGTTTTTGCGTTGACTAAACCGAAGATAACGCCAGAGTTATTGAACCGATAATCGATAAGCGATAGTGTTTATCTCCGGACGATAAAAGGACCGAATCGGAAAAGTTACGGCGCCATATACGGTTGTAAATTCCAATTACAACCTAAGTTTACTTGCGAAAAAGTGAATGATTTATTGATTTTCAGATAACGGAGGGCGGAATGGAGGGAAAAGTAAATGCGGTTCGAAAATGTAATCCATACCGGTTATTCCGATGATCATGGAGATATTTTGAGAAGGGTGAGATTTTAACATCATCAATTTAACCAGGGCTGAAACTAGGATTGATTTAATAGACCCTTTTAAAGACAGTCTTTGGTCCCAGAGAACCGCTCTACCAACTAGGGAAGGGGTTTCTAGATAGCCAAAAGGGCAGCGCGGTTGACTTTGGTGAAAGCGGTCCAGGGTTCGCACGTGGGTTCCTATCAGGAACCCACTTGCGAAAAGCTATCGAAGTCCTTTTTAACTGTAATACTACTACTCTTCCAACTAGGGCAGGGGAGGCCAAATTTCATAGCTAATCTTTCAATTATTTCATTTTTAACAAGCATCATGCAAATTAGAATATTAACTTTGAACAGAAAACTAAAAAAAGGATGATTAAGTCCACCAATTATAAAGTTCATGTAAGGCATATTCTGTATATTTAATGCAGTAAATGAGGTATTAGATTGAATTACGAATAATATCCAAAAAAACTTTTTTAGGATGTAGTCAATATTTCTATTTCATTTGGATTTAAGAACGAATAAAATACGTCATGAATTATTTAATTGCATGAGGCATAATAACCTAAATTGTAGTATGTCTCGGTGTCTTCCTACTTCCATGGCACCCATCAAATTAGTATAAATTATAGACAATATTGCTTCCCTTCCGGACTTCCGAAGAAAAGTGTGCACGTTTAAAAACGTAAGAAACATTCCCAACATCAGCATTACAAAATCTAGTAAAATCTTTAAGTACAACTTTAGGATAATGAAGCTCATAAAAAAGGATAACGGACAATATTTCGATATTTGGCAATTTTTCAGCGAACGGTTCATTCTAATCAGAACACCTTACGCCCTTTTATAAAGCTACTCGCTCCCTGATGGGCATTTCTCGTTAAAAACTGTTGCTAAACCGCTGTTTCGGAGCAAAGGAGAGCATTAGCATTCAAAACGTTTGAATGTAACATAGAGACTGAAAGTCATTAATCAGGAAAAGATTATGATTAAAACGGCGAAATCAATCAGTTCCGCCACCTTTTTTTCCAATCCCTTTCGTTTTAGCTTCCGTTCTAAAAAATTCCCAAAAACGAGAACAAGTCCGGCGCTAACTTTCTTGGAAATTTTAAATTCTAAACAATTATTTTCGCTTCGCAGACTTCAATTTCCTCCTTTATAAATCCGACAAAAATATTTGACAGTAGTCTTCATAGCTGTTAAAGCACTAAATCTTTCATAACAGCACTTTCGGAAGAACACAAGTTACGTGTTTTGTGGAAACACAATTGAAGGATTAAAGGATGAGATACGAGGGAAAACGAAGACGCTTCGATATTCGCTTTGTCTCAAACTTGTAATCCTCGCCAATACCGCGGCCATCTCAGGGATTTGAGGGGAGAAACGACTGGATGAAGATAATCGCTAAGATTTACGAATAAACCCATCTGCTCATTGGTTATTTTTTCTTTCTTTTCCCTCTGCATAAATTCAGTCTCTTACAAAATTTGAAACGACTAAGCCGATTGCCATCTTGCATTCCCGTCTTTACATCATTCCTTAGAAATAAGACATTGCGTGGTTTGCAAGCTCACCCTCTTCTATTCGCATTAATTTTAAGCACATGATAGCTCAGAATTGCATTCACAGAGAGAATTAAGGCTATAAATTTGAATATGCCCTTCTGGGTATGTTTTTGGATATTTCCTTCAGGGCATCATTAGTATTAAGTGCTACCTCATAGATTAAGAGTAATTTATTTATTAAAATGATTTACATACCGTACCGACACCATTTTAAAGTGAACACCAAAACAAAATAACAGCAAATATACAATATATAACGATCAATAAATTAAATAAAAACGAAAGCAAATGAACAAGAAATAACACAGGCAAAATAAGATTTTAGTAGGAAATTATTTATATGAATTTTATACAGACATTCTTTTAAAAGTGTTTCCAGCGACTGGCTGAAACGGTCTGTAGAGGGAGTTTGGAAATTAAGAAGGCTTGGAAGTGTACATACATATAAGGAACGTTATAAATGTACGCTGCTAACACCAAACTGGTTCAAACCAATTTTTCGCTCGTACAATTTTAATGTTATATCTTGTTGGAATCTTGTTTCATTGTTTATAAATTTATCATTTTCACTACAAAACCCTAACATTTTACATAGAACAAAAAAATCGTTAGTTAAAAGTCAAGGTTAAACATTCTTCCTCCAAGTAGGTAAGTAAACGCAAGTAAAATGTACATTATTGAGAACTGAAAATCGAAACGGAATAAATAACGCTTTCCGGTTTAGGAATTTCAATTTTGCGATTCCGTTTTCACTCTGCAGAAATAAAGATTTTTCCGGTTTCGGTTTTCGGTCGGTTCGATGCCCTGATTACCAGAAAAAGTACATTAGAGTAACGCTGCGATCTATCAGTGCATAATGCTAATAATTGTAACAATAGAAATGATTACTTCATAAAAAAGTTTCGGTGTGTTGAAAATTCTACCTAATCAATACTGAAAGTACTTGTAAACTTTAAGGTAGTACCACATGGTAACATTTACTAATAATAAAAATGTGGAAAATCCCCGTGTTTCCACAACACGGCCCACGAAAGGTCAGCGTTATTTACTCACCGTCTCCCTTCTATAATAAGAAGCGATCAAAGAAGCTTTCCACGCAGATCCCCGACTTGGCACCGTTCGCCAGGATTATTTTTAAGGTCCTCTAACAGAAACTGCCAAAGTTGTTGTTTACAATGACTGAAGCAACTCTGACTGGACGCCTCGCTGCACATTGCCAAAAGTTGACTATGCCGACATTTCCGTTTCGCTGCCGAGTAATTAGCACATGTTATTTGCGAGGGAAAACCCACGCCAACGCTAACTAAAATTCCTTATTCCGGTAGGTAACGCTCCCAACGGCTTCTTAAAAATTATGAATATATCGAAGACTACCGTATTTGTATCTTTATAAAAAAATAAGAAAAATCGAATAAAGCTTTCTTCCGTGGAATATTGTTCAGGGTTTACAGGTACGAGTATTATGATAAAATACACGAAAATTTCGTAAATTTTGTGTTTTTCTTCTAGACGATCAAGGCGATTATGAAAGTGGAGCTCTTGTAATTTTCCATAGAAATAAATGGGGAATCAAGGTCCAAATAGAATCAATGGTGAGAGGATTTTAAGTTTTTTCCTTACTATTTGCATTACAAAAATTGGAAAACTGAAAAGGCTATGAATTTTAATATCAAGACTATCCTTGACGAGAAACTCAGTCATTCATATAAGTTAAGAGACGTTGGAATTTTACATGAAATTTATCATTAATTAATAATAATCAATCGATTAATTATACTTACACTAGTGGCGGATTTGAAAAGTATTAGAAACAGGTTCTCATTCCTACAAAGTATGCAGCCATGTACTGTAGACAAGTTGCAGTTTTCATAAGTTAAGAATTTGTTAGCAAAACAAAAATTTAATAAAATTTATTTAAAGATCGAAAATTTAATATTTAATTAAACTTATATGCTCGTTGTAACGAGAAGATTATTGGCTTCTCAACATTTATCGTTCTAAGACAATCGTACTCGGGAAATGATAAAATTCTAAAAACAAGTTGGCAAAAATCAGTGAGAACCAGTAAATTCTCATCTCTCAGATATTGCCTCATTATATCATTGAAATCGAAATAAGTAATATATTGATTTACTGTAGACAGATTTCAATTCAAATTAGGTTCTCTCAAGAGTGACGGTGGTTACACACATTACAGATTACAGTTACACTACATAAATATTTGAGTCATGTACCTTTATTACCTGAAAATATACACATCCGAGCTAAAGGTTAACGAAGCTTTCCTGTAAATGGGAAATTTACGTACAAAATCATTTTCCTTCATGTAGATTCCCAGAACAATAGATCAAAGTAAATTGCAGCGACTACCTAACTACCTGTTTTATGGAAACGAAAATATCTCTCACTGAAAGTTACCACTGATAGTACACTCTAAAAAGCGACTTTGAGCGTAGTTCCTTTCAAAAAATTATTAATACGCTGGAGATCAGAAATTCTTCAAAAAAACGAGAAAAGAGAATTCACACACTTGTTCAAACAAAAATAAGGAGAACTCCAACTTCTTTTAAAGAAATCTTATCAACCACGCACGCTATCAGATACCACATAGATACATATATAGCACCGGTCTCAAATTAGTACCACATACATTCAAATCTTACATTCATAAAGTTTGGTTAAGTCGACTGACGCAATAAATTAATATACAAAGAGTATCGTAAAGGAGTGCCATTGTATATCGTTGTAGGTATGAATATAAAATTTTTATTCAATACACAAGTAAAGTTAGTTTGACTTGGGGCGAGATAACGTTAATAGGTTTTTGTAGAATTAAGTATTCTATGCCCATTTCATCGCTATATTCAAGGTTCTAAGAGCTAACTTTATCCTAAGGAAATATTGAATTAAGAATTCTGACCGGAATCGAAACAGGATCTTCCTTCACCCGGGAGGTTGCTTTATCCAACCAAGCAATCCGACTATAAGATCTGATTCGATTCCCGGTCCCGACAGACTTTTTTCAAGTCCGATTTTCTTTGGGATTTATCCTGGGTGCTCAACTTTATGTGCTATGATAACACAACCTTTTTCCTTTAACTACATTTAATTTATAGACTTTAAAAGGGCCAGTTTAAATCCATCCAGGAACTATATTCTGGCCAAAAAACCTTTTACTCGACAACAATTTAGTAAAATTGACTTAATGAAGATCGAAAAATTGTTAATTTTATCACGAGGGAGGAATATAGCGAATGATGTTCGACAATCGCAAGTATACACGGTAAAACTTTAATAAGTATATAAAGAAGTACTTAACCTTCACTACAAGTAAATAACGTTGTGGAATGAGAGAACACTTCTTTATTATCATAAACGGACGGTAAAGCGCAAGACTTGTATTATCTCGAGGTTTATTCGCGGAATTTGCCCGAGGCGACGCCGTCGCGATGTTATGTCATCAACCGTTCGTATATCTCGCCACTTGTGTTTCCGACTGCAAAAAACAGAAGCTCTCGTGTTAAACATGGTGTCAGCAGAGATGCTTATCGTTTTGGCGATTTCTTTGTTCGTGCGAGTCTCTTGGCCGAAAAACGTCAAATAGAACACAATAGCTATGAATCTGCCGTAAAAGCGGTAGCAACAAGCCAACTAATACGATCTACGAATACTAACTAACAGACCAAGTGAAAGCTTGGAACACTTGTACAATAAACGAATAGTAGCTAAGAAGATTTCACTGCCTTATAATGGTTCCCAGCAGGGTTGGTATTCTCCAGATACTGTTAAAAAAAGAAGATGAGGACACGACTGTGCTCCAAAGTTGTGAATGCAGATGCTATTGCTAACGCACAACCCACTAAGTGCGCTCCGGTAGCATCTGCGAGGCATGACGTACATTCTGTGGATTGCAAATGGTTAGAAGTCGACAGTAAATCATTTTATGAAAGAAAAATCAATTTGAATATCACGAAAATTAAAATAAACAAATACCACGAACTGCGTGTTATAGCAAAGAGTAAATTGTTGTAAGAATGTATGGAAGATATTTTTCTTGTTAAAACGTACAGACGTCTTTGTTACGAATAATAGATTATGTCGTACACAGTCAGTAGTATGTGCTAATAATCGATAGAGTTAATAACACATCTTATCAGTTTTACTGAAGAGATTGATTTTTCCTGAGCAAAATTTCGTTTACACGCAATCCAACAACAGCAATGTTAGTATGGGAGTTGAAGGCAAATTCAGGAAGCATGTGAGATGGAAGACTCAAGGTAAATATTGTCCAAAAACGGATGTATCGAAAGAAAAATATATAACAGTAAGCCAAGTATAAAGCGCACTAAATCCAAATTACCAAAACCGAGATTAGCATGGAAAAATCAGATCAACAGTAAGTTATTACGAACAAACAGCCTCAAAACTCGGCAAAAATTTCTCCAGCTATTATAAGCATGAAAAATCTGCAGATCAGATCTGATTGAGAAATTTTTGCCGAAAGGGCGTTGATAAAAAAAGTAGTCTTTCGGCGGAAGATGACCAAATTCTTTTTAGAAAGTAAACCTGTCGGATTTATCCAAATTGGGGCGATTTCAACAACGGGAATTTCCGTTTTTGTACGAAAAATGAGATGAAATCGCAAAAGGTCAGGGGAACGTAAGGAAATTCTCATATTAAAAAGACAAATTCATGTTGAATGCAGAGTTGTTTCCCTTCGAAAGAAGTAGAAAAAAGGTAGACTGCTTAAAAATTCACAGATGGAGACCAAATTTTTATCCACAGGATCTTTTATATGGATTCTTTTACTCACAAAATTTTACACTCAGAATCAACGGTTCGGATGTTCATGATATTACAATACCTACACCCATAGCATAAGTTGGAGGGCACGAAAGATGCCAATGAGTTTTTAAACACCGCTAAATATACCCTGAAAACTAGTGATGCCAATGACGGATTTTTCGACAAATGAATTTTGCTGATTTTCAGGGTCGGTTAATGAATGCGGATTCAACTGATACGAGAGGTGCTACCGCATATGCGCATGTACAAAAGAATCGTGAAATAGCAAATGAAGATGTTTATTGCCTATTTTTTATTACTATTAAAAGAAATTGGAGGATTTGATGTATTTTACGTGCATTTTACGATTTAGCGACTTCCATGGTCGCGGTGTTTCTTTATGTTAAAGTGATTCAATCAACCAAGGAATATCCGATGGACTGTAAAGCCATCAGCCCGATGGCCCTCAGGATGTGGAATAAAGCATACAAGGCAAGATGAGGTGTGAAGTAGTTTGCCCTTGCTTTCCTCGCTGAGTAAGAATATTACAGTAAAAACGCCCTCATAAGGGCAGCACAATAGACCTACAAAGAACAATTTTCTCATTATTTAATAGAGACCAAAATGAATGCAATTGTTCACCATCACCCATACCTCATTAGCTTCCGATTTAATAAAGCCATAAGTAGGGAAGAGATAAAAATAAATGATTTCCTGCATGTTTTTCATAAAGACAACTGAAAAATATCTTATTAATATAAGATGAATGATGAATCTAAAATTCTAGCCTTATCACACGCAAAATACGCATCAAATACCACTCATTCCTTCCCTTAAATAGCGTACGAAGAATAGATCTCGTCATTCAAAGGAAATGGCGATACTCCCGAATTCACGGAGGGTTGAAGGTCGAACCAACGGAAATCGACGTTATTCAGCTGGAATGAAATTCCCCATTGAATGTTTTTTTTATATATATTTGCGAGGAAGAGGAACATCAATCTTTCGTTATTTGACCTTGAAGCCCTTCTTACGCGCATCCTCCTTCAAACAATAATGAATGAGCTAACTTTATTTACATATGGCAATCAGTATCAGTCATGTCTCTTCGCATGACCTCCAGTCAGAAAACACGCTACGATTCAAAGAAAGGAAATTACTCATACTGCTCTGCAAAGATGGTCTCAAGAAGGAGAATAAATGAGCAATGCAGGACGATACATTTAAAAAGAAAGAATGTATTCTAATTAAGATATATTCAACTCTCCTTTCGAAGACCACTAAAAGTAAGCAATTCGTCTTAGATATTTTAACTAAACAGCAGGCTTAACCTCACATATAAAAAATATTTACACAATGAATGCATAATGTATATATATACAATATTTGTATAATGATAATGTTTGTTAATAATGACATACTTTTATATAAATACGTAATATAAACCCGATACATTCTTAATATATACAAAATAATTTCTGACTCGTAATCTGCTTTTGCTGGATTTGTCGGAGATTCGGAGTAGCTTACCCCAAAATTCCGAGGCATTTATAATCGTGAATATTGCATATTAACTATTATAACTTATTATAATAAGACATTATAACGATGGAGAGCTAAGATGCAATAATTATTGTTTCTTTTAAGACAAGTCTTAGAGGAACATTAATCCCTCCATTTCCACAGTAGAGATTCAATTTCTATTACGTGAGATATGATATGTTTCCGAAAAATTAAAAAAGAAACGAAGCCTTTAGAAGAACAGAAATTCTATTAATACTTTTCTCCTTTTTATGTATGCATTACCCTCCACTTCTAACCTAAGAAGAAGAGTTTCCTCTAAAAATCCAATCCGATTATACATAGTCGACGAAATAAAAGAGAGAAAGCAATAAGTAAGAAGACCAATATATAAGACAAAACAAGAATTCTCCATATCCGCAATATAAATATTTTTCGTTGGTAACCCTCTTGTCTGCTAAATTTTCACAAATGGCTCCTCTGCAAAATAATGTCCGCAGTAGCGGAATGAATAACAGCTACGCATCCTGAGTTTCGCAAGATAAGCAGTGGCTCAAATATAAATATTTCCACCCATTTCCTGTCTTTAGCAGGAAAAGATACGCGCCTTCTGACACGATATTCAGAATTAATCAGTTGTATTTTTAGATAATCGAACCATAATACTTTCGACGCCAGTGAAGCGTAAATGGAAAAGACCATCGTTTCCCACAGTATATTCCACGAACCGTTGGCGTTCTGCCGAAAGTCATAAAGGGTTCCACGAATTATTATAAAAATGTTTTGCAAGAACTTAAACACAGCCCCCAGTAGAAAGACTTTTTCAACTAAGGGCTGCAGATTACACTAAATATTAATTTAGTAAAATAACTTAAGTTGCCCCTATAAACACTAATAATTAGAGAAAACCTTAATGAGAGTAATGCTTGGTTAAGGGTGCAAGTCCCGTAAATGTGCGCTAACTATACTACATATACGAGGTCTGTTCAAAAAGTTCCCGAACTTTTTTTATAGTCTGCCTCCAGTTGGTTATTTTTTAATCTGTCTGTAGTCGTTATATCCGCGAAAGCTTCCCAAATAACCACCTTCAATCACTTTGTCGATATCTTGATTTGTTCATTAGTTACGGATGTTTATGTGAACAGATGATCGTAGAGTGCGGCGAAAAATCGGGTCCGCGGAAATGAGCTCTTTGAAGGAGCAGCGTTCTTCTGTAAAATTCTGCGTGAAACTGGGCAAATCTTTCACGGAAACTTTTGAGTTGATTACCAAGGCTATTGGTGAGCATGCTATGAAACGTACCGCGTGTTATGAGTGATTTATACGGTTCAAAGACTGGCGGCAATCAGTGGAAGACGACGAGCGTTCCGGAAGACCATCAACGTCCACAGATGACCCCCACATCGAAAAAGTGAACGATCTCGTTCGTGCAAATCGACGTTTGACTGTCAGGGAGCTTGCAGAAGAGCGTGGCATCCCGATTGGTTCTGCTACGAAATCCTAACTAAAAAAATTGAGGATGCATCGAGTCGAGGACAAATTCATGCCTCGCCTGATGACAGCAGACCAGGAGCAACACGAGCAACTCGTGACTTTTTAGCCAAAAACAAGACCACTGTGCTTCTTCAACCACTCTATTCACCAAGCCTGGCTCCATGTGACATTTTCCTATTTCCTAAGCTAAAAACCCCGCTCAAAGGAAATAGATTTGCCACCATTCGAGAAATAAAGAAAAATTCGACGGAGGAGCTTATGAACAGTCCGAAAGAAGCGTCCCAAGACTGTTTTAAATAGTGGAAATACCATTTGGATAAGTGTATACGTTGGGGTGGGGAGTACTTTTAAGGAGACTCGGAGCAATAATTTGTAAGTGAAATATTTGTGCTGTAATAAATAAAGTTCGGGAACTTTTTGAACAGCCCTCGTATATATACATCCTAAGCTTTTCGATTTGTTGCTTAAAATTAGCATTAGTGAGGACATCATTATTCCATAAGTTAGGACGAATTTAAAAAGCTTCTGTTCTACTTCCATTCAGATATAGATACAACATTTTTATCTATATTAGAAGGATAAAAACACCACTAACTCGCACAGCACACTTATTTTAGTGAAGAGGTCAATACGCTGGCAAAACCGGTCGAAATCTGCAGCTGGAGTTACCAAGTGTTTTATTCCTTCTAAGACAATTGTTGCGAAATTCCACGAAGTCACGATTGGACGTATCCGTTTTACAAATTTCTCTCTTGCAGTACGAATGAGAATGAAAATTCAGGAACATCAGTCCGAAGAGGAATTCTGGTAGTAAGCCTCGCAAAGGTGGATTTTCTAATTAACAGCATCCATCCTAGAGCACATTATGAATGGCTGCAGCGTCGTATCCGATTCAGTCTGGAGTTCCTCCGGCACAAAGGAGTGCACACAGATCAATGGAGAAAAAATATCGGCTGCGAAAAAGTCTCCTTTGTTAGGGGACAATGAATAATTTGCGGAGGACCAAGTATATTGGCCTTTTATTCACCACTCGAGAAAAATCTCCTCGGAACGAGAAGCACACAGTTTCCCCAACATCTTTCTGGAGCCCTCAATCGATTGACGAGGATCCCACGGCATGATTTTCCACAAAGAACGGCGAGAGCCCTTGATCCTGTTTTGAGATCTAGTCGATGCTGACGAAGCTCGGATCGCTAGCTCCGTTCCGCGAAACTTGTCGATAGTTTATACTCCGAGACTGTTGAAAAAAGATCGAGTGCGCTTTATGTATTTATCCTGGTGCCAACCGCACGTGAAAGATGGAGGAGCATGTGAAGATGTTTTGAAAGGTCTTATATCAATCGCCCATGTTTTCTTAATAACTCAGCGTCAGGAAGGGAGCGTACTCAAACTGTACAATGGCTTCAAACGAGTGCTTCTTCAATTTGCAGAAGAAAAACGGTGCAGGACTTTTTAACAAATTAAACGCTTATATCTGCTATGATGCTTCACCAATAAAGAGCATCGAATTATTCTTAGAAGTGCTTTTCCATGTGAATGAGGGATTGGAATTTTGTGATAGAAATAAATATAAAAACCAGCAACAAAATTCGCTAAAAGAGGAAAACTAAAACTTAAACATCAAGGTAGCAGGTGAAAAATTAGAACACTTGGGTCACTTCACTGACTTAGTTCCATGGTAAATGGATGAGTGGGCAATCTTTCATTCTATAAAAGAACAATGTCTTAGGGTTATTCAGTGGGAGAATACAAATATTAAATCAGTATAATGACACCGGTGTCGTGGGAAACTGATGACGAGCAGTCGTAAGAGTGAAAGGTCTAGTAAAATTATTTATTTGGGTAAGAATCTTTGATTGAACTCTCTTATTAAACGGTGAGAAATATGGGCCGTAAAAGGAAAGGCGTTAAACGATCGAAAGCCTTTGGAATATGGGCGTGGCGTGAACAATTAAATTCGGCTGATAAGAAAGCTTAAGATGAAGTGTTGCAGAATAAAGCGAAAGAAATGGTTCAAGTTGGGGAATTATACATACCAAAGAAATCAGTGGGTCAAATATAAGAAGATTGACTATTAAAGATGTAATTGAAAGAAGCATACTACGGGGAAAAACAGAGGAAAAGATAAAAGCTGCTGGATGGTGCAAATTAGAGGATTTGCTAACAAAAAAAATACAGCGTTATTTAAGGCATTTTATGGCATACAAAGCATATGATATAGCGTGCCATAAAGTATTGATTTGTGCAAAGGTGATAAAAAACGAAAGACGAAATAAATTAAATATTTACCCCAACAAACTGCTGAGGAAGCAAAATCGGCATGAGAGAAGAGGATAAGATAAAACAGATACAAAACTGTGCAGAAAATAGTACTTTATTGGACGTTGGCGAAAAAAGAGTAGTGGTAGCTTTCATGAGTAATCAAAAGCTCCTGTGCCTCAACTAGAACGTGTTAACTAATAAAGTAAGTATTAATGAAAACTATAGGTAAATAATGCATTTAATCTTTGTATGGGAAAACATACACCACACCCACCATGACGATTTTTATTAAACCACGATTAAACCAATGCTGAGCACTGACCATGGCCATTTTTAATATCACCGTTAAACGAACGCTTCAAGTGCGTTCGAAATTATTGTAGCGTTAACCCTGAAGCAAAAACCTCTTTCACACATAATTCATTAAATACCCCCTTTCCAATGAGTTTTCAATTAATTCCCAAACGCGCTTTGAGCATCGGCAAGCAAATTTCCGCATATAATTAAAATAGGTTAGCCTACTTAATTAAACACACAAGTGGAGCTTTCGAGCCGGTGTTTCAAAATGCTCTCTAATTGACATGTGCTGAAAAAACGAATTAAATACAGCAAGAGGAGAATGCTGTATGGTTGAATCTGCTGGTTAAATTTAAGTGGGTTCCGTCCGAATTATGTCCATTGTGTAAAGCATAAAACAACTTACTCTTTGGTATTTCATGAGTTTTGTAGAGAAAAAATCAATAAACCTATTTCTAGAGTAAATACGGTTCTAAATCTCACGCATTTGAGGATGTCTTTCTTATGTCAAGCTAGCAATTTCACAGCGTAGGTAAGTATGCTACGTAGCAAATGTTACTTGCCTTACTTATGTACTTGTCTGTGAAACGAGTTTCATAATTCGTAAATGCTTATGGTTGAATTAATCCAACAGCAAATATTCACTTTTCTGAAAATGACGCATTCATTCACCAAAACTTAAGTATCCAGGCGTCAGAATCACAACGATTCTTTGTATCACTTCGACTCACCATTAGCGAAGGAGGATTCATGGTTCACGTTAAGACGGTACTCACCGAGACGGTTGCTATCCCCGTCCGAGGTAACGTTGATGGACCCCTGTGAGTTGGTGGCCGTTGACCACCAGGGGGATGTAGGGTCGCAGCCAGGCGCAGATCTCGCAGACTTGTGACAGCAAGACCACCTCTTCCCGTTCCAAAGACCGGCGTGAAAGCGGTCACTTAAGCACGAATTTTCGGCACAGGCTTTGGAAAAGAAGAGGAAAATCATTAACGACTCTGAATTGAAACAAAGCACGATGCAGAGAAACTACATCATAATACAAGAGTGTTGCATTTAGCTAATAGAAAAACCACACATTGTAAGCAAGAGATACAGCACTAGGCCCAACCATGGATCTAACATAAAAAAGCCTTATCATATTCTCCCAAGAGTATGCTGCACCGTCCCAATGTGATCTCTTAGAATACCACATTAGCTCCAAATCTTAATAAACTCCAAAATTAAATCTAAGTTGCATATCTAACCTCAAAGTCTAAGACAGCATGCAACAGAATAGTGTGTGTAGAAAATCATGATTGGCTCAATTTAGTTAAATTTTATGAGATAATTTTCCTGGAGACTATCAAATGAATGGAAAAAGCTAGGAGGTCAATTCAAAAGGGCCATTATTTCCAGATTTAATTTCCCCCTATAACCGTGTAATAATAAAAAATTTAAAATAGGAAAATCACAACTACAGTCATTTTCTCCTCTGATATAATTTCTAAGGAGGGCACTATATTTATCCAAGAAAACATTACATAAGTATGCATTCCAGCAAACCAGGATGGAACAATCAAAAAAACACTTCAACTTTTATTATTAGTATTAGTAACCATGCATTTGTTACATAAAACTGTTACAGGGTTAGTAATTTAACTAATACAATTTCAAATCTCGGTTTTATCACGGAAAAAATAATTTCTACGAAGTCTGTCATGCATCGGAGTAACCAAAATATATTCAGGAACTTAAACAAACTTCTCAACGCATTTATAAATTTTAAAGATTTATTTTCATTTTTGTCACGAATGGATTCTACAGTAGGAAATAGAAAGCAGTAGATAAATACTCGATCCATAAAAATTCCGATAATCGTCTAACTACAATGAGAGAATCTACATCCTCGGTTCATTTACAGAGTTAGAGAGCAGTACCGAAAATCTACCATCTCGAATAAATATCAGCTACTACAATAAATATAGCTGTAATTTGGGAAGGATCCCTTCGTTTGACTAACTCCCCTAGGAACCTCCTTCGACTTACAGTGACAAATTTTTTTGTAAAATTGATGTGTTAACATTATTTAATAAAACATTCCTTAACAGCTTTTTTCTAGTGGTTATTTCATTATGTTTCAGCAAATAATTTCTAATTTTAGATTAAAAATTTTCAGGGATTATATTTTAACACTCTATCATAAATTTTACATTATAATTATCAAAGGATTAGTTAGCACTTTAAACTAGCTGAGCAGTTCATTACTTCTCAGTACGGAAGGAAGCGGTTATAGCAAATAAAATAGTTCTACATAGAGAAGAGAACTTTGCCTCACTTATCTTAGACCCTTATGATAAAGAAATATCGTCTTAAGATACACAGCATCAAGCAATTCAATTGATATCGTTATTTTTTAAACTACGAAAATCCGAGCAGAAACGAAAAATATTTCAGTTTCTGGTTAAACAAGTGGATTTAGGAGGTTCTCAGGTTAGCGAGTGATCCGATCTGACAATAAAGGACGCTTTTAGAAGTAGATATACATAAATGGCAAACAGGCATTTAGCTGACAAAATTGGCAAGAAGGCAAACGTTAAAAACTACAAAAAAAGCTTTTCTATGATGTATAAATGATATCATACTGATACTACTTCGGGATTTATCTACTGTATCAATGATAAGTCTAATAACTGCAATAGAAATGTTATTATTTATGAGTGGCACAAAGGAAATAGTAGTCAGCAATCATCTAAAGTAAAGTGCGGTTAGAGAGGGGAAAAACAAAACGTCTGTTAAATTTCTAAATAAAAATAAATTTACTTGTTATTCCTCGGCGAGTTTTTGATGGAGAAATCTGAAAGAAAACCAAAAACCTTGTCATTACAGCAGTTTCACTTCATAATTTATATCTTATCGTGTAAAGTCGGAAACACAATACCTGAAATAGATTCCTTTATCGATTCTTGGTAACAAGATCTTTAAATATGTATCTAATTATCTTCCTCGATAATCGTTAAACATTCATCATAAAACACACAATCAAAGTCCGAGAAATATTACAACTAAAGAAGCAAAGTATCCAATGACATTGTCTTTCGATGTTTTCAGTTGGTGATACAACAAGTTAAGCATACATCTGTGATTAGCGGTTTTATTTTTAACTGAATCATCACCGATATCTGATGAAAACAAAAAGTCATTTATGCGAAAGTCGTAATGTAAGGTAACGATGTCATGGAATAAATGGACCTTGGAAATTTAATTTTAGGAATGGTGGGTGAACAACGGGACACAAAAACCCTCTGAATCTTTTAAACACACTGCGGCTATTATCAATGAAGAGGATTTACTGTTTAAATCGTGTTATTAAACTAAAAAACGCCAATT
Organism: Pachydiplax longipennis; assembly: GCA_036926295.1. Lineage (NCBI taxonomy): Eukaryota > Metazoa > Arthropoda > Insecta > Odonata > Libellulidae > Pachydiplax > Pachydiplax longipennis. Next base: position 4,215,777 of record JAVFKF010000035.1, on the reverse strand, counting down.
TTCTGACCTTTGAAGCATTTATGTAGTAATCTTCATATACATTCGGAGCCGTTGACTCTACTTTGATTACTCTTTGAACCGATTGTTCAACTGATTGCACTTTTTTCAAGCTATCTCTGTACATTTTATATGACGAAGAGTTAGGTAAGAATAAGATGTAAGGAGGGACTTGCTTGTCTCAATCTGGCCCAAATAAAGTCGTTTTCTTTTTATGATTACTTCTAGATTCATTTAACATTCCACTCATCAATATTTCTAAGATACAAATAATATTCGTTAATGTATGCAATCAACCATCTTCTGCTGAACTGGACGGGTCTTTACGTTTTTATTCTATTTAAAAGGGCTCCACTCCACGAAGTATTTCAAACTCAAATTTATTTTATTCTTATCAGAACTTAACAGTTCTGACATTCAGCTGATTCTAGCCCTACTCACCGCCGTTTATGGATGTTAACTTGTATTATCACGATTTCCTTACTACATAAAAGTGGTAAATTAATAAAAATAATAGAAGTTCCCTTAATCGCATGCTTTTCATAAAGAGGAGTGTCATTCATAAGAGTCGTTTCTCCACAATAAAATTCCACTACCTCTTTTTTAGTAAAAAAACACTAAGGGTGCGCATGCTGGGGGAATACTCCACTCGAAAAAAGTAATATACTTCCGGAGCAAATCATATCGTTAGTTGGTAAAATATACTTAACTTAGTAAGTTCTTGTAATTTGTGGGACTTATTAAGTATTCCTAAACCAAGTGGTATAGCGCACCACGAAGTCCATCCTCGTCATATTAATTTCAATCCGTTATTTAATTACGTTAAAAATATTTCGTGGATTAAAATCACGAGTATTCGAAGGACCTGAATGACCTGTGTCGATCTATCGATTATCTCTCAACGATCGATAGATCTATCGACCATACGGCTATGTCTGCTTCGAAGCTATTTCAATAAGTAATCATTATTCAATAATCATTCCAGTTAAAACAGATGGATTCGAATGGATTTGAAACAGGCAATCACGAAATGACAAACCCATAAATTTCGCTGTGCAATTTAACGTTTTAAAATGGAACAAATAATCCCATAAATGATCCTTCCATTAGTCCAACTCTACGCAAATCAATTTGGGAACGTTAAAAGAGTTTTTGGTCGCGTGACCTACATTTTGGACACCTTAAATCGCATTGAAAAAATCCTTAAAAACCGCGTCCACAGAAGTACGAGTTCCCACGTTTAAATTCCGTTCACCATCAACCTTTTCAAGGCAACAAAAAACACAGCGCTTCGAAAACATTCGAAGGAGCAATACATGACGAGTGCTTTGCACATTTTCCTCAGAAATGAGAGCGATAACGATCTTCCACTGCTAAAAAGTACAATTTCAGAAACACGCTCGACCTTGCCTCAAGCAGCTGGCTGTAGTTAAGACCCTTTGAAGAAATATGTAAGTCTAGCGTAATATTGAAACGAGGAGAGAACACGTTTTTAAAAAAGTAAATGAAAGAGTCGAAATCCAGTAGAGCAAGAGGGTGTTGAAGAAGAGGACTAATCTCACAAACTAAGTCAAAGTTGTAAATCAAATGAACCAGAATAACAAAATTATAGCACTTGAAACGCCTTCGTCGGTACTGAAAAAGCTACGGACCACCCAACAATATCTTTGACCATAAATGGTAAATATGATAAACCAACACAAAACGTACACGTAACCGGATACTGCCTCATCATCAGATCTAATGTAGGATTTTCATTTTTAAACACATCTTGAGTGAGTTGCAATGTGCTACCTGAAAAAGTCTTCAATCCCTCACCAGAAAATGAAAAGACCTTGAGGAAAAAACTCAAAATAACCAAATAAAGGTTTTATATGCCCTTGTTAATTGTATCGTTAGCATGACTAAGTTTAAGAATTGAATAAGAGATGTATTTTGAGTAATAAGTGAATTAATTACTGAATAACATGGATTGAATGTAGGATGAGTGATGAAAATATTTTACAAATTGTATTTGCTTGAAATATACATTTAGTTATCATTTAAATTGTATTAGTATTTTACTTTTGATGTTTTGTCCTTTCCTGTTTTTCATTGCCTAATCATTACTTGTACACTACACTGTATTACTTGTAAACAAAATGTGGCCGTTCATTGCAATATCAAACTCTTCTACCCCCACTATATAGTTGTATACCTATCTCCAGAATGAATATAATCATAAATAAATAAATTCTATTTTCTCCTTTGTGGTGGCAGTAAATTTTTTAAGTGAATAACTTATACAGAAGTTCATTCTTCCTGATAGCCAAGTGGAGCAGCACTTAGGTGAAATCGGTCCTGGGTTCGATTTCCGATGAAGACCCTATGTTTACGAAATTACATCAGTCTCGAGGAAATTTTTAAAATACTACCACTACAAATAATTCCCACGAAATATCTTTAAATTTAATTAAAAATGTTATTATTTTTCGTAATAAAATCGTTCCTAGGCAATAAACTTAACGTTATCAGTTTTTTGATGAATGAAAAACTTTTCTCAACGCTCTCAAAACTAAGAAAAATAACATACAATCAATGCAATTAAAGGACAGGATTGTCGAAATTCGCCACTTTTCGTAATAAAATATAACTTTCGAAAACTTAAATTGCATAAAAGCAACAAAAAATTGATTTCGAGGACAAGGAGGTAGAAACTGAGGTATGTTTTGTTTAGGAACAAAAACTTCACGGAATGAAGGACATGCATAAGTTCAAAATAGTAATGGTGGATGATAATGAAAATGTATCGCTGAATCGAATATATTACTCCACTGAGAGAGAAATATCTAATTAAGATCCACAATACACGAGGAAAATCAGGAACTGTAAGATCAATAATGAGCGGGTGTCTACTTAATCACCAATAAATAAGGAAAACATTTAAATTTGACATGTTGGTTAAAAGATTCGGAAAAGTTGGATGATGGAAAAATGGCAAAAATGATACATGTTGATAGTGAGAGAGGTCTAAATGGAGAAGAATAATGACAAAAATGCTAATGAAGACATTTAAAGAGAAAATAATTGAAATATCCATATCCTCACTGATTAAAAATATGCAAGGAGTTATATTAAACGAACATAGATAATCCAAATGTAAATTAAGATCAATCATAGAGTGCATTATTTAGGGTCAGAAAAAATTTTCAAACCTAAAATTTAAATTTCATAAAGCATATAAGTTGCAATAAATCAATTTTCTTTCTGATATTACTGAAAAATAAAAAAGTTCAGAAAGGATTTAATATTCATAAGCACTTTTTCAAACAAATCGATTGATTTATCATTGCTTTTTTATTTGGACTCAGTCGAGGAAGAATTAATTTCAATATCATATAAAAGACATATCAGAACCGTTTATAGGTTTATCTTGGATACACTTAACAAGATGCCTTCCGATCCACAGTTACATATACACAACAGTGCTCGTTTTAACGGTTCCGTATACTGCCTGGATAAAGTAAGTTTGATAGATGTAAAAAAGACCATTGCTCAGTGATACCATCACAACCAATCAATAATATATGATTAGTTAACAATGTGGATGAAGTCATCCATAAAAGCTTTGCTAAAAGATGCTTTCCTGCTCTACTGGATATCAGTTAATCAGTAAATCTATTTCCACCAACAAACAGTGATTGCGCTACAAGTACTTACGTTTGTTATCTCTAAAATTTCGATGAAGCTGTGTATAAGAAGTACAACAAACATTAAACACGTGTTGCAGATAACACTTACGTTTGCGTCGCTACTTTTTCTAGGAAAAGTTTATCTCTGAAGAATTAAATCACAGTTAAGGCTTAAACCGCTTAAACGACAGCTATTGAAAAGGGCTTTGATTGATCTATTTGATCTTTGAGGTTTCAAAGAGGACCAATTCCTCACTAGAGAAAACCTAAAAATCGACCATACATTTGAATTAAATATCATAGAGTGAATTGCAATACGAAGCTCAATTCGCAACAGCCGCTCATCAATCGGAAAGGCATTAGTGTGCAACCTACTTCCAGCTTAGGATCGTCAATTTCCTTGACTCGTGTAAGAAAAGCCAGGAGAAGATGAGCATCTAACTTCTGAAATCGACACAACGCCGTGAAAAGCTTTCGAAGTGCTTTTGGTAGACTGCCAGGCCATTCCAATACTTGAGCAGATACACGATAATGACAAAATGAAACGGATTTCTTCTATTGTAAGGGAAAAAGATGAGTCTGTATATTTCAGACGTCGTCCTTCTCTGTGCGCCACTAAAGATGTTACATAACGAAAAGAAGTTTCACCTTGTACAACGCAGAAGTTTCTTTAAATGTTACAGTTTCTTAGAAACTGTAGAAAGATAAACTGATGTTTTAAGAATATATTAAGTGAAAACCATCTGCAATTAAATAAAAGCAGGAAAATAAAAGATTCTTCATACTATTTAAACATTCTGTACCATTAGTATTACAACGCATAATATACTACGATACATTTTATAATTCTGTAAGATATATTTTAAAGGACCAGAGCAAAAATTTCTATAATATATAGGGTGATGGAAGCCATTCAGGATTCAAAAGGAAGAGATAGTTAATTTTTCAATTTCAAAAAACTCCACCAAATTATCACCAAATATACTTCTTTAGTGGAAATAAATGCATGAAGATTTCCATATTTCCTACAAAATATTGTTTCAAATAAATGACAAGAAATAAAATTTTATAAGTATAGAGGATTAAGAACTGGCATTGAAGTTTGCACGTACGTAAAGCTGTAGGCCAAAGGAGAGACAGAAGTGAAAATTATCGACATGACTGGGACTCGAACCCAGGTACTCCACTTGCCGAACGGGTATTCTAAAACCATCCAGCGTCGATTCTATTTCTGTTAAAGAAGTATTTGTTGCTTACAGGAATAATCTAATCTCGATTTCTCAGACTAACTCAATTCCACTCATTAACAGAGTGGAAATGAGAAGGCGTATTAGTTTAATCGTCAGAATACTTGGCTGAAAAGTGGAAGGGCGGGATTAGAGTCCCGGCCATATCGATATTTTTTCTCTTCTGTTTCTTCTTAGGTTTAGACGAATAATCCTGGCGGTCTAATAATTACTATTAACTATTAGAATTAATAATCTTACAGAATAGTATGAAATAATCGGTTCTTCACATTAAAAAAATATATTTTAGCCAGATATGCAGGCTCAAAATATTCCGTCAAGAATATTCGATCAGCTGCAACTGTCATATTACTTGAAAATTGGTTAAGAAGTGAATAAAATGCTTAAATCCAATCATTCATTATTTATACGCATATATTTTATCGGGTTTTAATATACCGCAGAGTCAAAATTACTTTTAAATCCTATCAAATATTTATATATATTCGATCATGTTTCATGAAACGCTTTAAACATATTTTCTTTCATCTATTTACCATCTTTCTGCCATAATATGGAAGTTCGATCACTGATGCATTTTTCAGGCAAATACATTTATGCAAAACTTTAATTGAAATTAAAATTAAACAGGAAGTACTTTTTTGTAACATTCGAATGCTGACCTACTTGCATCACAACAGTAACGTAAACGTAAAACTAAGGCGCTCTAAACAACCGCAAAAATCCACAAAAGATTGATTACATTACTAAAACCACAAAGTCAATCGCCATAGCATTCAAACTAGAGATCGGTAAAAAATGGCCTAGTTTTTGCTGCCGTAATATGGATCAATATTCCTCTTCATTTCTTTCCTCTTTTACTCTGGCTGGAAGAGGCATTCTCATTTGCGACACGTGAATCAGTGGAACAAAAATACGAGCCTCAATATGACTAAAATAGTTTAGATAAAACGGTGACAAGTTCGTTTTTAGAAAAGCAATAATTTTACCTCCGTTACAAATGTGTTTGAAGAAACATCATTAAAGAGAGATTCAAGGCTTGTAAAGTTATAAAAAGTCGATTATTCCACCATTTCGTTCTAATCCTGTTATTGTCTTATTTATTTTGTGATAAATTAATCTAGATGAAAAGCACATAAATATCAGATTAAACACCCCGAAGAAACTGTAAATCGCTCGTTATTGATGAAAGTGCATTCCTAACATGAATTTAAGGAATTGCTTAAATAAATAATTGCTCATTTGGCATTTCGATGTCGAAACGTTATTTAAAGATTTGCACAGATTCACAGAGCGATTGTAAATAAATATCTTGAGGCGAAATTACGTAAAAGATTGAGAATAATATCATAGTTACATAATACACGGATAGTGATAAGTAGTTGGCGTTGTTTACCGGGGACAAGTCATGATTTCTGATAAGATGAAATTTTCAATTATACGGCATAAAATTAATAAAGTGGAAAAAATAACTCAAGTTTATTAAATTATTTCAATTAAAAATGTATCATGAGTTTAATCAGTGGACAAAATCAGAATAAATAATCTTAAAATATACGAACGAAGGAATCAAAGGAAAAAGAAATAATAATTTGAGGATTCAGAGGGGATTCTACCTAAACGAGGACACGATATTAGTAAAATATGAAAGGAGCCAAGGAAATGGGTAAAAAGTAAATACTTATTGAGGAGTGCGACTGGATAAAGCAGAAAATGAAAGTCTGATGAGATCGGGACTCGAACCACGACCCTCCACTTAGGGTGCAGATACTTTGACCTCTATAAAGCTGATGATCTCATGCTCGGAAACGAGAAGATCCAGGTTCGAGTTCCATTTTTTTAAGCCTCACCCAGTTCATAATTTCGACAATAAAATAGATTTAAAACTTCCTCCTTCAGAGTTCAGAAACTTATCAAACATTTAATTCTTCAAATGCATCGTTGCCAATGACTCACTGTTTTCTAATAATTATCAATAAAAAAACTTACTTACCTAATTAACTTAAAAATCTACTTCAGAAGAGTGCCATCATAAAATTTTAGACGGGTAAAGAAACTGCATAAATAAAATGACTAAAAGGTTATGCTTGTAAAACCAATTGAGTAACGTTCGTTATTATGTAACTAATTAAATGAAGGGGAAATGTGTTGATGCAAATGACAGAGGAAAAGTAATTCAATTTATAAACCAAAAAGAAACGAGACGACATCCCAACTTTTTAAACAGACTCTAATCAAGTACACTGACCCACAATGCATCTTTCAACTTATTCGGATTTAAACTATTATAGCAATATTCGGAAGAAGATATCGCACAACTCATATGCTTCATGAATAGTCAGGAAGTAAGGTGATTCTTTTAAAACATAGAAATTGCAAATTGTTTCGAAATAATCTACGGAACGTAAACATTGCGTTTAGAAATCTCTTCCTCAAAAAGGCTGGATTTTTAAAGATGACATCTGGAAAGGTTGAAACAATGTCAAAATGGCATGAAATCGCATGGAGCAAAAAACTTAAATATGACCGAAAGGAATCCGTTCGGAAACCCGTCTCTTTGATATTTGGTCCGGACAAAAATTTCTGCACAGCTTGGAGAGAGGCTCTCTTTGTGCTGCCACTGTTATTAGCACGGCGAGCGAGATTCTTTTTACATAAGCCCGTTTTGCACACGCGTTATAGATGAGCCCGGAAAAAATAAAGAAGCCTTCCGTGAATTTAAACACACCGTGGTGTATTTCGAGCGTGTTAAACGAAGCGTTTCTTTCAACTTTTGAATGAGTTTTTCCTTTCTCGGCGGCAGAGAAAACCGTTTAGCGTCACCCGCCAGGCGCCGGCAAGCGGACGAGTCTTCCTGCTTTTTTCCACCGACCTCTCCAACGGCCTTAATTAAAAATGCCTTTTGCGAGAGACTTCAACGCCCGACCCGCGCTTAAGACTCCGAAAATTTTTTCGCGGACGCAACTTGCGGTAGTTTTCTTAGGGTACTCGTGGAGAGAAGGAAAAAGGCGAGAAATCGCTGTTTGGAAGAGAGCGGAAAAATTCAGAGGCGAATTGAGAGGGAGGCTGAGTACGAGGGAGAAGGTACCGAGGAGTCGTGTAAGAAAAACCGGGAAGATGCTACTTTGGTGAGATGAGAAAAAGGAGGAAAGGGTACGGAGGGGTTTATGTTCAGGTCACTACACCGATGGAATTAAATGAAAGATACATGAAAGGAGAAACTCAAGAATGCATCCGTCAGATGAGCAAGATGGTCAATATAATCATGCTTCCTTAAGTTAGACATCAACCTTTGTAAAGGGTTTAATTTGGAGAAGATTTAAAAAAAAAAAATAACCAGAAAGTGTGTCAAAATACTCGAGAAAGATTCGGGATTAAATCTTAAAATATAAAAGACTTTTGGGTAGCGCGTTTCTGGATGTGATCTCTTACAAGAATATTTTCATGTGTATTCTAAATCTGAATCGGCAGATTTCAGAAAATCCAAGATCCAATCACGTAAAGCTTGGTAATGCTCCTTGAATAAATATTGCTTAGTCGTAATTATTTCAACGATAACGATATAATTATGAATGCAAGTATTAAACGAAAAAAGGTAGAACGTACATGCGCGTGAATTGCAGCTTCAAAATTTTTCTGGACAATCAAAACTAATCAGAGAGAAAGAGCGGTTTAAGAAATAACCATGTTAAATATAAAAGTCTTTCTTTTGGGCTTGTGTTAAAGCAGTACAGAACGTGCTCAACGTTAATTAAAATACCCATCATTTTATAATACTTAATTCCAATTTACAACCATTTTCCTGTTAAGTATTTCTCGAAATGATATATCATGTTTTACACATTATTCGACCTTAACGTTTGGTTCCTGCTACTGTGTGCTTTTCGAAGAATGAATAAATTTAAAAATATTTGTCTTGGCTTCAAGTAAAATACTTATTAACATTAAATAAACCTCCAGTATGCACTAATATTAAATTAAATATTCCAGTCGTATAATACTGTCTTTTAGGGCGAATTTTAGCCAATGCAGGCCATTCTTACAATAAACCCTTTTTGTTTTTTTCCGTCCTATTTTTATATTTTTTCTCCTTCTTTTCTTATTAAATACAACAATCACAGAAAACCATTCCCTAACCGGAAAAATCCGATTAGCCGGGATTCGAACCTGGGACCGTGTGGTTGGCGCGTTAACGCGCAAGCAAACTAACCATTCCGCCACCATGGCCGGCCGATATACACACCGATGAATAAAATATGATATTATTAAACGGAAAATTTTAAAAATAATATTTTTCAAAATCGGATATATTTCATTTCGGAGCAGTATTAGTAAAAATTTTTGTTAAAATGAATTCTAAAATCGTATGTGATCGTTTTAAATGCTTCGAGAATCGATGACCTACCTAACTGCTTCCACCAAAATTAGCTTAAGATCATTTCCTCTCCACCAATATTCATTTTAGCATGCTTTGCGCGGCTGTTGAGAATTCGATATTATTATAAATGATTCTTGCTACCAGAACTGGTCCTTCTCCGTTATTAATAATTCCGTTAAATATAATTCATCCGATTCTCTTGAATAAGAACCTCTACCGCCATCGAGGGCTTATACTTAGTAAATGACGACGCTATCAATTGAAACCCCGTCTCTTTCCCGTGTAATTAAATTGCACTTCTCTCGAAACATAAATGAAATAAAACGGAGTCCGCTCCCTTTGTCCGAGCTCCACTTTCATCCATCCACAGCTCCGAGATATTGCACGAAGAAAAGAAGTCCCTCTCACAAAAGGAGCCTCGAAAGGGAACCCCGTTTTATATTCCTAAATAAAGGGAAATAACTCGGTTCATGCCCGCGAAAAAGAAAATATCCGAAACGTAAATAAAGCAAGGGAAATGGGGCTCCAGCTATTGCGGAGCATTCATCCCGTGCACTCTTGGACGCGATGAAAAAATGCACGCCTCAGAATGGATACTCTGAACGAGCCTTTCTTTGCTCCTCATCGCAGAGAAGAATTTAAGACTTTAAGCGAACGTATGGAAGGACTTTCTTACATCCTCTACGAGCAATATATACCTTTCCTGGTTGTGTGTATATAAAATTCGAAGCGCTGCTTTTACGAAGGATTATTGACCTCGAATGTATTATCAGTAGACAATTCCTGTGGATACATTAATAATCGTGAGTAATTTGAAGTTACCTATGAAGCTTAAGAATCTTTAATACAATCCCTTTAAGTATTCATCATAGATGATAATACCTCGAATAAGAAGGCAATCGGCTTCGAAATCTAATTGACAAATCCTAACCTGTAATATAATAATTATAAAGAAACAGGCCCACGGACAGCCGAATGAGTACCACGTTCACCTTAGGTTCAATTCCCAATGGGACCAAGAGGGCAAAATGATCTCCACTGTCGAGGTACTTCCATAGGAAATACTACTTCTAATTATAAAAATGAGCAAAGAGAAGATTATAATAATTAATGTGGGTATCCGAATATAATACTAAAATTCTGAAAATTACAAAATTATAACACACTAAGCACTCAACCAAGAAACACTTCAATAGAAAATGAAAATATCTATAAATAAATAAAAACTATAAATACTTTCTTTAAAATTAAATTTTATAACTAGGGATATTCATTCGATTTATTCACATTATAGTGTATGTCTTTGCTTTTTGGAAATAAATTTTATTTTTCAAATTCAGTACAACGATGCGTATAGTTCTGATCATACGCATCAATGAGAAAAGAGCATCTCATATAATACAACACCAATCCAATTGCCATCAAGCCCGAACAGGACGGCAAATAAGAAAGACGAAATCTTTTGTTTCAGACCCTAAGGAGAAGAGAGATGACGGGTTTTTAATGGCACCCACATGAAGTTGCTGTATAGAGGTCTGGCGATCTTCATAGTTAAAATGCTATGAATCACATCAGTAAAATGTTGAAGAATAGATAAAAGCATGACGCCCCAAAAGAAAGTAAAACGAGAATTATGGAAATGAAAGATTGTATATGTATAGTTGTTATCATTTAAAATCAAATTTAAAAAAAACCCACTGAAGCAAAACTGCAGCAGGGGGACTCTAAAGTTTTTCTTTCATTTCGGATGATAATTTTCAATTCGTTATGTGAGTGTGATTATTGCATTCATACTTATTATCTGTTATGGTTGTTTATTTATTGTAATTTTATAAACGGTAAAAAATTTGTACGATAAACAAATTATATAAAGGAAAAAATGTTGAATTACGTACATTTGGATTGAGTAACTTTCCTTTTCGCGTAATATATTGATTGTATCGAGCCAGCGTTATTATAATACTATATTGTAGTAGCTAGAAGATATTTGTAAATTAATATACTGTTTCGCTAGATAATATATTTTATGTATTAGCTAATTAAGCTCTATTGTTGTAATTGGTATTCTGTATAAAGAGCTGTATGACTGTAATAATATAAAATAGTATTATAATCAATAACGCTGCTATCGGACTATTAGTTCATCTAGTACGAATGAATTCGAATATAGCAATAATAATAATAACTGTAAAATAATTATCCTCGTCAGAAGCTTAATAATTTATTTTGTGGACCCCCAGAATGAGTGAATCAAAGTTCCAAAAGAATTTACATCAAATCAACATTCAGTAGAATGATTTGGATAGCGAACATCGTCTTCGAAAGGATTTTATTAATTAACGGAATATCCACTGCGCTAATAAGTTTGTGAATAAATTGGGGTAGCCAAGTCGTTCGCTAGAATAAGTAGGAGGGAATTAGTTTCTCTCGGGGCGAGAAAATACCGAAAGAAGCAAACGCAAATGGATTCAAAACAGTCCCGTACATTTGCAAGAGAGGGTCGATAACCCGCCTGAGAATGTGCTCAGTCTCCCAAGAATACGGAGAGAAGGGAAAACCCTCGTGGACCGTTGGCGCGTGAAAACACTCGCGTGCTCACAGGAATTAACACGAATTCGCCCTCCGACGGAAATTTATTTTCGCCGCAAACCGGGATATGGAAATAATTCGTGGGGATCGCTGCTCATTTTTTTGTTAACAAACAAGCGATGATTTCTAATAGCGGCGTGCCAAAACATCAATTCGGGGGCTCCACGTGTGGATCGATTATTTGTACCAGCAAACGACGATTTTAGTCACGATAATCCCAAAATCCGGCAACTGATTTGTTCTACGTTAGGGATCGGCAAGGCACTGTGCACTGGTTGTAATAATTAAGATTCTATTCCGATTTGTAAGGACCGATTCTCAAATTTCAAATCGATGGTTAGACCGTCTTCGAAGTGGTGAGGATTCTGGAACATTTTGAATCACTCCAGACAATAAGTATAGACTGTTATGTGAGCTCAAAATAACAAAAACTTGCTTATTCAACTTTAGAAAAAACTATACTTTTGGATTTTTTCTCTAATAGTGTATAATCTGCGCACTTTTCTCTATCCTGTGAATTATAAAATACAACAGTCACCTTTCATCCTTAATACTGGATTAATGTCGTTCAAATTTTGATTGATGCGTTCCCACACATTGATTTTCCTGGATTATGGTATTGTTTCTTATCAAAAATAAAAAATATTAAGATGCAGAATGAAGAAAAATTGTATGTTTTCCAACAAAATCTATTCTCTTTAATAGAATAGGATCAGGTCTGAATGAGTAGTAGTCATCATCAGGCGAAAAACATACAATTTAATAATAACAAGGCAAAATAAAGTGAAAAGGTCTAAGGAGACTGGGAGTCGATCTCAAATCCATTTACCATGCGAAAGCTCTAAATCAATAAATTTTCACGAAAAGTAGTCTCACTCAAGCCTTTTCAGGACGCTTTTTCGAAAGAGACCGCTTAGCGGCCACCGCAAGATTCCTCGTCCAGAAACATTGTATTTTCAACAAAGGTGGAAAGTTTTATCGTTTTCTCAAGCTACATCTCAAAGATTTTATTCCCGTCTTCTAAAAAAGTCAGCAAAAAGAAGATAAGTGGAATTTCTAATGTTGTTATTTTAGATTTAATAAAGTAGCTGAAATATCATTGTTTTTACGAAATGACGCTTGTTTTCTTTCGTGGAAAAACAGCCTCTTGCTTTCCCGTCTGAAATTTCGCGTGAGGAAAAAGAGAGGTAGCGTTAGAGGGAAAGGTAAATAGAATCAGCTGTCTCACACGGAAAGATTTTCGTTTATCGTAAAAATACTTTTTTATGAAAACAACAATACTTTTTCGGGGTTCGGAAAGATAGGAATACCAAACACGAATAGTCTTTTTTCTTGGAAAGCTTTTGCTATCTATACACAGTAAGCGAATTTCACAAAAGCTAAGACATATGCCATACACAAAACTACATAACTTCTCATCAAGTAAAACTAATTCTGGTAGAAAGTAGCTACTTTAGGCTTTATATCAAAAGGAAAAGTGCATAATTCTCTGTATTAATTCCGGAAAAGTGTATAGAGTCAGGTTTTAATAAAAAAAATTTCTAGAGAAAATCATCGAAAGAAATGGTAGCAAAACCTTTCAGAATAATGATGAAAAATAAGATTCTCAGAGTATGCCAAAAGAGCAGAAAATAAAAATGTGTAAATATTGAAGTATAAAATGTGCACGAAGACTTTACTCTTCAAAGTAAACCTTGAAGATTCCAAGTAAATGTGAGTCGAATCGGAAAATTAGGAAATAAGAAAGCAAAATAGGTATTTCTCTTATTGAAATATTTTATTAACCGAATTCTCAACCGTCAAATAATTGGTCGAGGCGATGAAGATTATGTCAGGTGAAGATCTATGATGACGTTAACCCAACTTAATCCGAACATATTCTCGATTAAAAGAAATTTCACATGAAGGAAGGAATCAGTCATTTATGCCATGATAACTTACTTGCTTCGAGAGCGTACTCGGAAATTCAGGGGGAGAGCTTCCTATGTTATCGTAAAACATTTTCAGCGCGGTAAAACACTTGGTCTGATAGCGAGGTTCATTTATACGACATCTAGTTAAACATCGTGCTACTAAAATAACTCTAATAAATGGAACTATCAATGATATATTTCTCCTCCAAGAAACGGCTTTGTAGACAAACTAACACTTTTAATAGCATTCGATAGAGAGTGACAGGACAAATGCCTCCATTCAGCAGTGATTATCGGTATTAAATCTAAAAGGTTCACCATTTATGTACTCCCCGACACCCCAACGCCTATCCATACGAACTACGCAGGAGAATTCGAGTTAATCAACCCCCTCTAGTAGCAACAATAAGACTTAATTTTCGCCGAAGAAAGACGCCATTTGAGCGACGAAATCAAAGGTAACACATCGCCCCTTTTTCTTCCTTCAAGCCAGCCAATAAAAACACACCTTATCAGGCAGGCGCCTTTCCCTTTCATTAAGCAGGTACGCTCAGTCGTCCAGAGGCAGCGAAACCCTTCCATCTTCATTTCGACCGAGGATTAAAAGGGAACCCAAAAAAACCCCTTTTGAAGGCCTGATTCCATCGACGCTTTAACGTACGAGCGCGCAATTTATATTAGCCGGAAAAAAGCAGCCCAAGGGGACAAAACGCGGCAGCATTACGCGCACGGCGTGCGTGGCGAGAGAATGCGTGACCGAAAAGGGAAGACGAAATGGAGAGATAAAACGAGGGATCACCCAAGGCGGCGTAAATAAATAAAGAAGGAATGTAAAAAGGACGGAGTCATATTGGTTCCGTCACTGAGTCTCACCATTTGTGGGGAATCTTGAGGGGGACGGTGGAGTGGATATTGAGAGAGAGATTGGTGTGGGAGGGGCGCCGTATCGATTCTCTACAGAGTTCGCTGCACTCTCTCCCAGCATCCGACCCTACCCATGGACCAAAGGAAGATGAAAAGAGATGGATGGAAGGAGCGCGAATAAATGGAGAATTAGAAATGTGTGGATTGAACTATGAACGGGAATGATAGTAATTAAGAGATATAATGATAATTGTACATTAAAGAGAAATATTATGGTCTCAAAAGACTGCATGGAAGAATCTTATGTGATCTGTAAGGGCCAAATGTTGAATTTGCAATGTCAAACAACTGATATATTTGAAGAAATCGAGGGGTTTGTGATGCCAGTTCAATATGGTGCCAGAAACTACAAGAATGGCAGACCCAAATGTTAGGAATGACATATACGAAGATGCAAGTCCATCCAAAACAATAGAATACATTCAACTATTTGGCAGCACAACTTCTGCTTGTAATGATTACTTAGGAACTTGATCACGTAGTCTCCACCGTACCCTAACAATCGCAAATCAGGGTCACCCACTTAAAATTGACCCCAAGTTTACTTTCGCTACTTTCCAGAATCGACACAGAAAACTAAACATAAAACTACGAAAGAATAATACTTGCCACCGATACAGAAAATAACATCATCTTCATAGACAAATGAAAAATTATTGCATATATCGTTGACTTAGCAATCTCAAAAGAAACCAACATTCAGAAGGCATATGCAGAAACATTTGGGTAATATATCAATTTATCCTTACAGATAAAAATAGAATTATTAGACCCAAAACACGCTAACTATCATTTCAAGTACACGTTTTAACTTTTACTGGAAAACATGGAAAAGGTTTTGATAGGAAAAGAAAGAATCTATATCATACTACCATCATCATACTAACAATAAGCATGATAATCACAGACTTTCTTCAACCACAACAGTGTATATTGATCTTTAATAATTGTTACGAATACAAACACACATGAGAAACACAAAAATTCAATTCCAATTCACGAAAAATCCGGCTATCCGCGAGTCAATCCAGAGACCATGTTTTATAAAGGCTAGAAAT
>JAVFKF010000034.1:14772500-14775728 GCA_036926295.1 Pachydiplax longipennis | reverse complement strand
TTTCAAATGTCTGCCTTATCAACTGTCGATGGTAGGTTCTGCGCCTACCATGGTTGTAACGGTGACGGGGAATCAGGGTTCGATTCCGGAGAGGGAGCCTGAGAAACGGCTACCACATCCAAGGAAGGCAGCAGGCGCGCAAATTACCCACTCCCGGCACGGGGAGGTAGTGACGAAAAATAACGATACGGGACTCATCCCGAGGCCCCGTAATCGGAATGAGAACACTTTAAATCCTTTAACGAGGATCTATTGGAGGGCAAGTCTGGTGCCAGCAGCCGCGGTAATTTCAGCTCCAATAGCGTATATAAAGTTGTTGCGGTTAAAAAGCTCGTAGTCGGAGGTGTGTCTCGGACGGTCGGTTCGCCGCTTGTCGGTGCTCAACTGGCCGGTCCGGACGTCCTGCCGGTGGGGCTGTAAAAGGCTCCGTTATCCTTCTTTGGTCCTCTTCATTGAGTGCCTTGGTGGGCCGGCACGTTTACTTTGAACAAATTAGAGTGCTCAAAGCAGGCCGTTGGTCGCCTGAATACTGTGTGCATGGAATAATAGAATAGGACCTCGGTTCCATTTTGTTGGTTTTCAGAACTCGAGGTAATGATTAATAGGGACGGACGGGGGCATTCGTATTGCGACGTTAGAGGTGAAATTCTTGGATCGTCGCAAGACGAACCGATGCGAAAGCATTTGCCAAGAACGTTTTCGTTGATCAAGAACGAAAGTTAGAGGTTCGAAGGCGATCAGATACCGCCCTAGTTCTAACCATAAACGATGCCAGCTAGCCATCCGCCGAAGTTCCTTATATGACTCGGCGGGCAGCTTCCGGGAAACCAAAGCTCTTGGGTTCCGGGGGAAGTATGGTTGCAAAGCTCAAACTTAAAGGAATTGACGGAAGGGCACCACCAGGAGTGGAGCCTGCGGCTTAATTTGACTCAACACGGGAAACCTCACCAGGCCCAGACACCGGTAGGATTGACAGAATAAGAGCTCTTTCTTGATTCGGTGGGTGGTGGTGCATGGCCGTTCTTAGTTGGTGGAGCGATTTGTCTGGTTAATTCCGATAACGAACGAGACTCTGGCCTGCTAACTAGGCGTTGGAATCTATTATGCTTCCAACGTTACAATCTTCTTAGAGGGACAGGCGGCTCCTAGCCGCACGAGATTGAGCAATAACAGGTCTGTGATGCCCTTAGATGTTCTGGGCCGCACGCGCGCTACACTGAAGGAATCAGCGTGTCTTCCCTGGCCGAAAGGCCCGGGTAACCCGCTGAACCTCCTTCGTGCTAGGGATTGGGGCTTGCAATTTTTTCCCATGAACGAGGAATTCCCAGTAAGCGCGAGTCATAAGCTCGCGTTGATTACGTCCCTGCCCTTTGTACACACCGCCCGTCGCTACTACCGATTGAATGATTTAGTGAGGCCTTCGGACTGGTACGCGGCTCTCGCCGCTTCATCGCGGCGGTGCCGCCGTTGCCGGAAAGATGGCCAAACTTGATCATTTAGAGGAAGTAAAAGTCGTAACAAGGTTTCCGTAGGTGAACCTGCGGAAGGATCATTAACGTTGTTTCGCTCTCTGTGAGAGAGAGACGAACAAGAAAAAAGTCTCGCGGACGCTGTCAGTGAGTGAGTGAGTGAGTGAGTCGCGGACGAGGGCACCGGATCCATCCGGTTTTAAATGCATTGCGCCCTCGTCTTAGCGAGAGAGGATCTCGATCCCGGTCGGTCAAACGAATGAACCGAAAGGCCCGACATTTCATATCATGAAAACGATCATAAAACGAGAAAATCCTATCCTATGCGGTGGATCACTCGGCTCGTGGATCGATGAAGAACGCAGCAAACTGCGCGTCGAAGTGTGAACTGCAGGACACATGAACATCGACGTTTCTAACGCACATTGCGGCCCAAGGATCCCATTCCCGGGCCACGCCTGGCTGAGGGCAGGCTACCAGATCCGCGATCTTCGGGTCTTGGGAGTCCCGGCGGTCCCCCTTCGGGGCCGGGCTCCCTGATGAGTCCGATGAGAGAAGGACCGAGCGCTCTGACGGCCGCGTCGGCGACGCACGATTCCGGTCTCTCCTTCTCTTCTTCTCCGCTTCTCGTTCGTTCTCTCGACGGCGGCGGAAAGAAGGAGGAGAAAAGCCGGAAAGAAAGCGTCGCCCTTTCGCGTCACGGCCTCGAGACCAGCTCGATCCGCACTTTTTAAAGTGCCTACCTCAGAGCAGGCGAGATCACCCGCTGAATTTAAGCATATTAATAAGCGGAGGAAAAGAAACTAACCAGGATTCCCTTAGTAACGGCGAGCGAACAGGGAGGAATTCCCAGCGCCGAAGCTCGCGTCCCCTACGGGGCGCCGAGCGCTGTGGCGTTTGGGAGCGCCCGCTTTCCCGGGAGGTGCCGGAGAGTCCAAGTCCCTCTTGAATGGGGCCACGGCCCAGAGAGGGTGCCAGGCCCGTGCGACCTCCGCGCCCGCCCCCCGGGAGGGACGCTCCTCAGAGTCGGGTTGCTTGAGAGTGCAGCCCAAAGCCGGTGGTAAACTCCACCTAAGACTGAATACGGCCACGAGACCGATAGCGAACAAGTACCGTGAGGGAAAGTTGGAAAAGAACTTTGAAGAGAGAGTTCAAGAGTACGTGAAACCGTCTGGGAGTAAACGGGTGGTTCCCGAAAGTGCGAAAGGGGAGATTCAGGTCTCGCCGCGCGCCGGGCCGCGCCCGCGACAAGGGATGGCGTTTTCGCGGCCGTGGGGGCGACCCTCGGTCCGGGAGCGCCACTCCGCGGGTGCGGTCTATCCCGGCGCCGGAGTGACGCACTTCTCCCCCGGTAGAACGTCGCGATCCGTCGGTCGCCGGCCTAAGGCCCCGGGTGGAGCCTGCGCGGTTCGCCGCGCACGACCCCGGGGATCCAGGCCGGGTGTCCGACGGTATGAAGAGAGGAAGGAGCCGGCGCGCCCCGTTTGGTGGGCGTCCGCCCCTCCGCAAGCGCCCGCGGGAGTCGGAGTTTCCGGGCCCGGCCCGGTCTCCTTCTTCAGCGGGGCTGTTTGCGATCAGGAGGTGCGCTCGGACTGCGCCGCTTCTCCGGTCTGCGACGCTTCAGCTTGGATGGCCTACCCGACCCCGTCTTGAAACACGGACCAAGGAGTCTAACATGCGCGCGAGTCGTTGGGTCGGACACGCTCCGCTAAACCCATAGGCGCAATGAAAGTGAGGTCGCCCTTTGCGGGACCGAGGG
>JAVFKF010000034.1:14750000-14752500 GCA_036926295.1 Pachydiplax longipennis | reverse complement strand
TCGTGCATGCGCTCGGGCAGTAGTCTATGCACCTACGGCTCTAATTTGGGGTAAGGAGCCATCGTAGTAGGTTCCCTTCCGACTCGGCGAATGGGGGCCGCCGATGTCGGTTTTGACTCCCGCTCTAATGTTTGGTGGTGCATTAGGAGCGATTCGATGCCACTCGTGGTCGGCGCGGGATGGGACACCGGCCTCGGAACCTCTCCCTCAACTTGGTCTCATATTGGCGACGTTGGGACCAAGGATACATGGGTCGCCCTTCCGAGTGTCTGTGCATGCGCTCGGATAGTAAAGTGCACCGGCGGTTCGTAATGGGGGGGTGTCGGGCCGCCGTAGTGCGACCCCCTCCGAGGTGGCTATTGGGGGCAGCCGCTTTCGTATTCGACTCCCGCTCTAATAGATGGCGGTACATTACGAGCGTACTACCGCTGGTTGGAAGCACAAGGAGGGTGTGCTTCCCGCCGTCGGTTGACCCTCCATTTTTACCCAGACCCGTAACGTCTTGTTCCGAAATTGTCAAGTAGAACATTGCTGACGCATAGGTACGAAAGACTTTTATGACGAACATGATTAAAACAAACAAAACAAGCCTCGGAATAAGGCTAGCCCCGGCGAGTGGCTCTTGCGCTCGCCCGAACGATGCGACCCGGTCCGTCCGGATAATCTACCCGCTGCCAGAGAGCGGGGTTGTACGCTGTCCTGTATGCCTTTGCTTAACCGCACGGGCTAAGGGATGGCAGGACCACTTTAGAGAAAAGCACGCAGGTCTGGAATGCAAATACGTTTGCAGTAAGTGCGAGGCCGAGAAAGTGTCCTATCGGTCGGTCGCGTGCCATTTCGCCGTCTGCAAAGGCGTAGGGAATGGCCCTGCGGTGCTTGCAGCCGGCAGTTTCGACTGCAGCGCCTGTGCACGGGTGTTCTCCTCTGCCCGCGCGCTTTCGACGCATGAACGTCACGCTCATCCGAGCGTACGTAATGCGAAGAGAGCCGCCGAGGCGGAAGCCCCTGCCGGAGCGTCCTCCGGGACGAAAGGCAGAAAATGCACAGTGTGGAGTGCGAGTGAAATCGCGAAACTCCTCGAGCTGGAGAAGAAGTTTGCCGGTTGTTCACACCTGAACCTGCGTATCGCGGCGGAGCTAGGAAAAACCGCGAAGCAGGTGTCCAGCAAAAGGTGTTCTCTGCCCGGTAGGGGGCACAGGATGAGACAATCTAACCCGGATGTGAGAGAAGTGGGCTGTTTGACGGAGGTCAACTCGGTCGAAGGGACTTTTCCAGCCACCGTGCCTGATGGAACGGTGATCCTGGAGAGTATCCCGGAAGGAGCGGAGGCCGAGTCCGAAACTCGATCAGTGGGTGAAACCGATTATGAATCTAGAACGTTCCCAAGGGAGGACGCCCCCACCTGGGCGCCGTACGAACCGCGAGGAGAGTACGACGTTTGGAGGAATGACGTCCTTAAGCGGGCTCTCGATCTCCCCTCCCCTCTAGAGAAGGAGGCGGAGAAGGTCGTGAGCGCGATCGACCGCGTCCTTGGAGGGGCTCTCCTCGGCCTGAGGCGAGAGAGAGTCAACGAATACATAGAGAATCTCATGACTGAATGGCTAATGCCAGCCCTCTCTCCAGAGACAGAGGAAACGAAAGAGGGACTGAGCAAAAAGGAGCACGGACGAAGGGGCCCGTCCACAACGAGAAAGGAGGCCCGAGCGGCAAAAGAGAAACGCTATTGCTACTCGAGATGTCAGGACATGTATCAGAATTGCCCAAAGAAGCTCGCCCGCATGGTGATGGAAAACAAAGTGAATGAAATAAAGAATGCCGAAGACAGAGGACGCGGGCCGTCCGCTGAAGTCGTGAAAGCATTCTACGAGGACCTTTGGAGGGCGGAGAGCGGGACTCTCCGCCTGCAACCCGCGAGACCGCAGCCTCTCGCTAGGGGGTTCTCGGCCATCACACCGAAAGAGGTGCGGATTCGCATAAAACGAATCCGTCAGCGGAGCGCAGCCGGCCCTGATGGAATCACTAAAGGTGACCTCTTGGCCTTTCCTGGAATCGAAGTGGCTTTAGCGAAGATCTTTAACTTGCTCCTCGTGACAGGATACTTTCCAAAGGCTTGGACGAATAACAGAACCACTCTCATCCCCAAAGAGGGTAAGGACCCCAGTGTTGTGAGTAATCTGCGGCCGATTACGATCTCTTCTCTGCTCTGCCGATTATACTCCGGTGTGATCGCAGACAGACTCCGCGACGTGTTGACTCTGTCATCGCGTCAGAAGGGATTCATACAAGAAAACGGCTGCTTTACCAACTCCTTTATCCTAAGGGAGGTGGTAAAACTGGGAAAAGAGGGCAAGGGTCTGACGGGAGCAGTATTGGACGTCTCCAAAGCGTTCGATTCGGTTCCCCGTCAGGCTATCGTGTCTGCGCTGCAGCACAAAGGAGCGCCTGCTCACATCGTGCGCCTAATCGCGGCGATGTACGAGCGAGTCACGACTACGTTCAG
>JAVFKF010000034.1:14680000-14682500 GCA_036926295.1 Pachydiplax longipennis | reverse complement strand
GGGCAGGAGCTCGTGATGGAGGGAGTGGAAACGGGGAGCCCTCCTGAGGGCGACCTCATGAGGAAGTGCATTGCACTTCAGCAGGAGATTCGCCAGGTCCTCCAGGAGGACAGCCGTGTCACGAAGGTCACTCGTGAGACGGTGAATGGAAAGGTATCGGAGGTTCTCGCGGCTGTGGCGGAGATCCTCATCAAAGAAGCTGAGAAGCGTGGCTACCAGAAGGCCCTCTCTGAGATAGAGGATAGAATCACCAAAAAGGTTAGCTATGCCGAGAAAGTCGCTGTGGGTAAGCCGGCCGCCCTTACCAACTCGAAGGCCGGAGCAAGCAAAGAAAAAGTCCGTGAGGTTCAGGAACGGCACATCGCGTTCCTGAAGCCAAAAGACGGGAAGTCAGTGACACGAGAGCAGCTAACAAGGAAATTGGTTGAAGCAGTCGGGGATCCCGCCAAAGAAAAGGTGCGGATCAAGGCGACCCGACATACCAAAGAGGGCGCTATCATGATCGAGGTAGCCTCAGAAGCGGAATTGAAGCGAATCGTCAACAACGGTAAGCTCTCCAAGGATAGCCCCGTTGAATTCGCATTGCAAAATAAGAAGCGACCAAGATTGATCATCTACGATGTACCAATCGAGGTTGAGAAGCAGGATCTGATCACGGCGGCCTGTTCCCAGAACGGTGTCGGTTCGGAGAGGGAGTTCACTCCACTCTTCAGGACTGGCCCAAAGGAGAGGAACACGGTGTTTTGGGTGGTAGAAACCTCGCCTGAAGCCCGGAAAGTCCTCCTGGAACAAGGTAGGTTCTACAACCTCTACAGCTCGTGCAGAATCAAAGACTTTATACAAGTCACCCGATGCATGAAGTGCATGCAGTACGGCCATATTGCAAAGCACTGCAAAGGGGTCGAGCGATGTAGGCGGTGCGGGGGCAAGGCGCACAAAGATGAATGCAAGGTTGAGGCGAAGAGGTGTGCGACCTGTGGGCCGAAGAGTGCCTGCGATGGGACAGTGGAAAGATGCGAGGCCTACTTGTCGGCCAGAAGGCGGCAAATTGAAAACACTGATTATGGGTGTTGAGTCCATTTTCAGGGTTTTGCAGTTAAACGCGGCGCGGAGCAAGGAAGTCATGGCCGAACTCCGTACATATGTCGACAGAAATCCGGTCGACGTAGTGTGTGTCCAGGAACCATACTACAGCTGCGGTAGGCCTTACTGCTTTCCGTCTGGCGTAAGGTACTTTGACTCCAGAAACTCCCCCATGGCAGTGACCATAGTATGCAACCAAAGCATACAGGCCTTAGGGTTGTCCCAGGCCATGACAGACCACCTGGTGACAGTAGAGGTTAAATTCCGGGGTCAAACGATGACAATTGTCAATCAGTACTGCCAGTTCTCGGATCCCATCGAGAAGCACACGGCTCAACTGAGAGCCATTAAAGGGCTCTTGCGGCCACGTACCCTCTATGCCGGTGATACCAACGCGCATGCCACAGAGTGGTTCAGCGAAGAGACAGATGACAGAGGCGAAGAGATGCTCGATGCACTCGACTGTTTACGCCTAACAACGATTAATAATAGAACGCATTTGACGACCTACGCTGGCCACGCAGGTCACAGAACCAACATAGATGTGACCGCATGTAGTTCTCTGCTTCTGGGCCAGGTACGTGACTGGAGGGTCATGGAGGGGGTGACCACTAGTGATCACAATGCACTGTTGACCACTGTCGCCCTTGAAAGGACTGCTCCGTCCGTCTCCGGGACTAAACGACGTTTTAACGTCAAGAAGGCAGACTGGGTCAAGCTGGCTGAGATAACGAGTAAAACTGAGGTGACTCTCACGGGAAGGCCAGAAAGAGACACTGTGCTGGTAACAGACGCTATATACAACGCCTGCGCAAAAGCAGTACCTCTGCGTGGCGGAAAGCCATGGAGCCCTGCCGGGTGGTGGGGACCTCAGCTTGAACGGCAAAAACGCACGGTCAGTAAAGCCAGGCGACGTGCGAGAAAGACAGCAAACCCTTTGGACAAGCTGACTGCAAAGAAGCAGTTAAGACTGTATAAACGAATGATAAGAGACCAGAAAGAGAAATATTGGCAGAGGTTTGTGGAGACCGAGATTCTGCGGGACCCCTGGTCGATCCCCTATAAGATCGTATCAGGGAAACTGAGAAGTCCGGACGCCACGTACACGTTGGCCAGAGAGGACGGTACAGTCACGACTGACTGGATCGAGACGCAGACCCACCTGCTTAATACCCTGTTCAAGGAACCAACAGGGGTCGCTCAGATGGCCTGGAGGCGGGAGAGGTTATGTGGACCAATACCCCCTGTGACTGGACCAGAGATTGAGAGAAGCGCGGCGCGTTTTAAAAATAACAAAGCCCCTGGCCCGGATGGGTTGAATGCAGAGATCATTAGGGCTGTTCTGCCTTCCATGAAGCACATCCTAGCCAGCCTATTTTCCAGTTGCCTGGAAACTGGAATCTTTCCGAAGAGCCTC
>JAVFKF010000034.1:14667500-14670000 GCA_036926295.1 Pachydiplax longipennis | reverse complement strand
AGAGTTTTCTTTTCTGCATGAGCGTTCGAGTTCCCTGGAATCCTCTCGCAGGGAGATAGGGTTTGGAACGCGAAGAGCACCGCAGTTGCGGCGGTGCACGGGAATTCCCGACGGACCTTGAAAATCCGGGAGAGGGCCACGTGGAGGTGTCGCGCCGGCTCGTACCCATATCCGCAGCAGGTCTCCAAGGTGAAGAGCCTCTAGTCGATAGAATAATGTAGGTAAGGGAAGTCGGCAAATCGGATCCGTAACTTCGGGATAAGGATTGGCTCTGAGGGTCGGGGCGTGTCGGGCTTGGTCGGGAAGCGGGCTGTTTGCTAACGAGCCGGGCCTGGATGAGGTGAAGCGAGGCGTCCTCCGGGGCGCCGAGTGGATCCCAGTTCGGTCCCGTGCCTTGGCCACCCACGGACCTTCCTTGCTGCGAGGGCGCGCGTGGCGGTCCCGGCGCTGGCTCGGCCTATCCCGGCAAATCAGGCAGAGCACGTATTCAGACCGCTCCGTGCCTCGTCGCGGCGACGGCCCCTAGTACCTCTTCGGAGGGAAGCTAAACGGAGAAACAGTAAGACCTGGTTTGAGTACCTGCGTCGGCCTTTCTGGCACTCCACCTACCGGTGCGAGTTGCCCATTGCGCCGAGTAGAAGTAGCTGGTTCCCAACCAGCTGGTAGCCACTACCCGACAGAGAGCTACCCGAAAGAGGGCATTTTGGACGCAAGACCCTGCCCGGGCCCCATGGCCGGGCAGGAGCTCGTGATGGAGGGAGTGGAAACGGGGAGCCCTCCTGAGGGCGACCTCATGAGGAAGTGCATTGCACTTCAGCAGGAGATTCGCCAGGTCCTCCAGGAGGACAGCCGTGTCACGAAGGTCACTCGTGAGACGGTGAATGGAAAGGTATCGGAGGTTCTCGCGGCTGTGGCGGAGATCCTCATCAAAGAAGCTGAGAAGCGTGGCTACCAGAAGGCCCTCTCTGAGATAGAGGATAGAATCACCAAAAAGGTTAGCTATGCCGAGAAAGTCGCTGTGGGTAAGCCGGCCGCCCTTACCAACTCGAAGGCCGGAGCAAGCAAAGAAAAAGTCCGTGAGGTTCAGGAACGGCACATCGCGTTCCTGAAGCCAAAAGACGGGAAGTCAGTGACACGAGAGCAGCTAACAAGGAAATTGGTTGAAGCAGTCGGGGATCCCGCCAAAGAAAAGGTGCGGATCAAGGCGACCCGACATACCAAAGAGGGCGCTATCATGATCGAGGTAGCCTCAGAAGCGGAATTGAAGCGAATCGTCAACAACGGTAAGCTCTCCAAGGATAGCCCCGTTGAATTCGCATTGCAAAATAAGAAGCGACCAAGATTGATCATCTACGATGTACCAATCGAGGTTGAGAAGCAGGATCTGATCACGGCGGCCTGTTCCCAGAACGGTGTCGGTTCGGAGAGGGAGTTCACTCCACTCTTCAGGACTGGCCCAAAGGAGAGGAACACGGTGTTTTGGGTGGTAGAAACCTCGCCTGAAGCCCGGAAAGTCCTCCTGGAACAAGGTAGGTTCTACAACCTCTACAGCTCGTGCAGAATCAAAGACTTTATACAAGTCACCCGATGCATGAAGTGCATGCAGTACGGCCATATTGCAAAGCACTGCAAAGGGGTCGAGCGATGTAGGCGGTGCGGGGGCAAGGCGCACAAAGATGAATGCAAGGTTGAGGCGAAGAGGTGTGCGACCTGTGGGCCGAAGAGTGCCTGCGATGGGACAGTGGAAAGATGCGAGGCCTACTTGTCGGCCAGAAGGCGGCAAATTGAAAACACTGATTATGGGTGTTGAGTCCATTTTCAGGGTTTTGCAGTTAAACGCGGCGCGGAGCAAGGAAGTCATGGCCGAACTCCGTACATATGTCGACAGAAATCCGGTCGACGTAGTGTGTGTCCAGGAACCATACTACAGCTGCGGTAGGCCTTACTGCTTTCCGTCTGGCGTAAGGTACTTTGACTCCAGAAACTCCCCCATGGCAGTGACCATAGTATGCAACCAAAGCATACAGGCCTTAGGGTTGTCCCAGGCCATGACAGACCACCTGGTGACAGTAGAGGTTAAATTCCGGGGTCAAACGATGACAATTGTCAATCAGTACTGCCAGTTCTCGGATCCCATCGAGAAGCACACGGCTCAACTGAGAGCCATTAAAGGGCTCTTGCGGCCACGTACCCTCTATGCCGGTGATACCAACGCGCATGCCACAGAGTGGTTCAGCGAAGAGACAGATGACAGAGGCGAAGAGATGCTCGATGCACTCGACTGTTTACGCCTAACAACGATTAATAATAGAACGCATTTGACGACCTACGCTGGCCACGCAGGTCACAGAACCAACATAGATGTGACCGCATGTAGTTCTCTGCTTCTGGGCCAGGTACGTGACTGGAGGGTCATGGAGGGGGTGACCACTAGTGATCACAATGCACTGTTGACCACTGTCGCCCTTGAAAGGACTGCTCCGTCCGTCTCCGGGACTAA
>JAVFKF010000034.1:14645000-14647500 GCA_036926295.1 Pachydiplax longipennis | reverse complement strand
CCTATCCCGGTCGTGTCGCCCGGGGTCCCCGCCCGCACGCCTCTCTTCGGCCGCCATTCAACGACCGGCTCAGAACTGGCACGGACTGGGGGAATCCGACTGTCTAATTAAAACAAAGCATTGCGATGGCCCTAGCGGGTGTTGACGCAATGTGATTTCTGCCCAGTGCTCTGAATGTCAAAGTGAAGAAATTCAAGCAAGCGCGGGTAAACGGCGGGAGTAACTATGACTCCCGCGATTATGTTCAGTACCACCAAACCAGGGTCAACGCTCTCCCGTCCCGGGTGAGGACTGCGAGGGGTAGGAGGGAGACCAAGGATGTTTCCTGCCGGGCTGGATGCGGAGTCCAGGAGACCACGGCGCACTGCATCCAGAGCTGCTGGAGGACCCACGGAGGGAGGATCCGCAGGCACGACGCCATCGTCCCTACCCTGGGATCAGCCCTCGAGGACAAGGGATGGACAGTGGAGAGGGAGCCGAGGATGGACACGCTGCAGGGGCTTCGAAAGCCGGACATCGTTGCTGGGAGAGGAGAGGACCTTAGGGTCGTCGATGTGCAGGTGGTTAGTGGGGCGCGGCCACTCAGGACCACTCACCGGGAGAAACTGGAGTACTACCAGTCTAATCCCGGTGTGTGGGAGTGGCTGCGCCGAAGACATCCACAGAGAAGTGATATCAGATTCACCACCTGCACCATCTCCTGGCGCGGCGTCTGGTGTGGTGCTTCGGCGAAGGAGCTACGGGCCATGGGACTGACGGGAAGGACGCTCGGAGGACTTACCACCCGTGTCCTCCAAGGATCACACACGAACTGGAGCAGATTCAACAGGATCTGTGCAACAAGGGTCGAGGGAAGGGGGGTAACCTGAAGGGGATTCTTCACCATTTATGTAGTTTTAAGCTTTTTGTATCATAATAAAGCAAATAAAGCTCGGAAAGAGGACGGGTAGTGGCCGGTTGATGGTCACTACTCGTCCTCTTTCCTTTTAAAAAAAAAAAAAATAGCCAAATGCCTCGTCATCCAATTAGTGACGCGCATGAATGGATTAACGAGATTCCCACTGTCCCTATCGTTCCCTTGGAGGACGACACAGAACAACAAAAAGAGATCAGACAGGGAATGGAAGTTACACCGCATATCAAAAACGAGGAGCCCTTCACATACTCAGAAATTGAAAGTGCTATCATGAGTTTTGGGAAAGGAAAGGCACCAGGTGGAGACAAAATTAATATCGAAATGGTCCAAAAGGCTTCCAGACATCTAAAAGAAGAACTAGTTATGATGTACAATGGCTGCTTAAGAGAGGGCATAATCCCTAAAGAATGGAAGATAGGAAGACTGAAAATCATATTAAAAGCCCCTAATAAAGATCCAACGGAAGTATCTTCCTACAGACCCATCTGTTTACTATCTGTCTGGGGAAAAATCCTGGAGAAAATGATCATCAAAAGGCTAAGCGAAAAAATCAGGATAAGTAATTATCAATATGGCTTCATAAAAGGAAGGTCTACCATAGACGCCTTAAATAACGTCAAACAATTAATTAAAACCAGCAAGGAGAAATATGTACTTGGTATCTTTGTGGACATTCAAGGGGCATTTGATAATCTGTGGTGGCCCCAGGTGATGAATGAGCTAAAAATTTTAGGATGCCCAGAAAACATATATAAACTCATTTTAAATTATTTCAAAGATAGATCTTGCTCAATTACAACTAAAAATATGACTTACACCAAAATTGTTACAAAAGGCTGTCCACAGGGCTCAGTAATGGGCCCATTTCTATGGAACGTTTCCTTGGACTCATACCTAAGAAAATGTAATGAAGAAAGAATAAAGAAAACAGCTTACGCCGATGATCTTCTTCTCCTGGTTGAGGGAAACACCAGAAAAGAAATCGAAGCAAGAAGCCAAAGGGAACTGCAAGTACTTATGAAATGGTGCGAAGAGGCGAAGATGAAAATGTCTATAAAAAAGACTAGACTAATGTGGCTAAAAGGTAAAATGGACCCAAAGAGACCACCAACGATCCACCTTTATGAAAAACAGGTGAAAATGGAGACCACCTACAAATACCTCGGTATCCTTCTAGGAGAGAGGCTGAGTGTTACGGACCATATTACATACATAACTCAAAAATCTGCCAATATCTTCTATGCCATCAGGAGGATTGCACGAAAAGATTGGGGACTAAAAACCGAAGCCCTGATAGTAATTTATAAGGCTGTTGCAGAGGCAATTCTTCTGTATGGCGCGGAAATGTGGGCTGATTTAGCAAACAAGATTGGGTGGAACAAATTAGCGAGTGCACAAAGAAAGATCCTGGTAATAGTTTCGAAGTCATACTCTACAGCCCCATTAGAATCTTTAAATGCCATTTTAAATATCCCACCCATAGAATTAAAAGCAAAAGGGAGGCAGATGCTATGGACTTTAAAAAGAACAGAGATAGGTAAAACTATTAAGGTACTGGGAAAAGAAGTTAAGACCTGGGTAAAT
>JAVFKF010000034.1:14615000-14627500 GCA_036926295.1 Pachydiplax longipennis | reverse complement strand
GCGAATGCCCGATCCTCAGCCGGCCGCGTGTCAAGCTCGTGAAGGCGGGGCACAGATGCGGCGAACTGACTTCGGAAACAGAGAATTGTGCGCTCGGTGGAACGCAGTGTACGAAATCGAGTCCCACGTCCTGCTGTCTTGGGTGACTTTGTGATCCCAGGCCGGTTCGGTTAGTTGGCGATGCTCGAACGAAGCGAGAGAGAGAGATAGAATGGATCCCCCTCGAGGGACCGCTCATGCCCCGTTTCTCTCCGTCGGGCGTTCGCGCCCTGGAGAGGCGAAGGCGAACGAGGGTCACCGTCGTCGATGCGCCCTCGGTGGCGGAGGCGTCGGTGATTCCTTCGGTGCGTGGCTCGCATAGCACGCTCCCTGGTTGATCCTGCCAGTAGTCATATGCTTGTCTCAAAGATTAAGCCATGCATGTCTCAGTACAAGCCGCATTAAGGCGAAACCGCGAATGGCTCATTAAATCAGTTATGGTTCCTTAGATCTTACTCTTTTTACATGGATAACTGTGGTAATTCTAGAGCTAATACATGAAACTTGTACCCCGACTTTGCGGAAGGGGTGCTTTTATTAGAACAAAACCAATCGGGCGGTTCTGCCGTCCGTTGCCTTGGTGACTCTGAATAACTTTGGGCTGATCGCACGGTCCTAGCACCGGCGACGCATCTTTCAAATGTCTGCCTTATCAACTGTCGATGGTAGGTTCTGCGCCTACCATGGTTGTAACGGGTGACGGGGAATCAGGGTTCGATTCCGGAGAGGGAGCCTGAGAAACGGCTACCACATCCAAGGAAGGCAGCAGGCGCGCAAATTACCCACTCCCGGCACGGGGAGGTAGTGACGAAAAATAACGATACGGGACTCATCCGAGGCCCCGTAATCGGAATGAGAACACTTTAAATCCTTTAACGAGGATCTATTGGAGGGCAAGTCTGGTGCCAGCAGCCGCGGTAATTCCAGCTCCAATAGCGTATATTAAAGTTGTTGCGGTTAAAAAGCTCGTAGTCGGAGGTGTGTCTCGGACGGTCGGTTCGCCGCTTGTCGGTGCTCAACTGGCCGGTCCGGACGTCCTGCCGGTGGGGCTGTAAAAGGCTCCGTTATCCTTCTTTGGTCCTCTTCATTGAGTGCCTTGGTGGGGACGGTAGAACGTCTTTTGACGGCCAAATTGCATCATCCATGCCGCGTGTCTATCTAAGGATAGTGCACTTATGCGGTGTTTATACTGCAATTTGGGGCGAAGGATGGGTGCAGGGCTATCACAGTGGAGGTTCGTATGCTGATCTCCCCGTACCTTCTCCCCATCTGGTCAGATCCCCTGCCTCCACGTGGCGCCACTGGGGGTGTTTGCTCGCAAATACCGCTAATAGGGGAATGGCGGCGTCGACCAGAACGCAGAATTCTGGTACCTCGGGGGTTGTTCTTACATCAGCTTACCCGTGGGGGTGACTACACAGTGGTCACTCAATGAAGGAGCTGCTCTTAGGGCGGTATAGAGTAGTTTTCACCAGAGGCCCAAAACCGCCCGTAGTCGGTGCGGGATGGGACGCCGGCTATGGAATGTCTCCCTCAACATTGTCCTATAATGGCGAATAGAGGATAAATGGGTGTATGTGGGTTCGCCCTTCCGAGTGTCGTGCATGCGCTCGGGCAGTAGTCTATGCACCTACGGCTCTAATTTGGGGTAAGGAGCCATCGTAGTAGGTTCCCTTCCGACTCGGCGAATGGGGGCCGCCGATGTCGGTTTTGACTCCCGCTCTAATGTTTGGTGGTGCATTAGGAGCGATTCGATGCCACTCGTGGTCGGCGCGGGATGGGACACCGGCCTCGGAACCTCTCCCTCAACTTGGTCTCATATTGGCGACGTTGGGACCAAGGATACATGGGTCGCCCTTCCGAGTGTCTGTGCATGCGCTCGGATAGTAAAGTGCACCGGCGGTTCGTAATGGGGGGGTGTCGGGCCGCCGTAGTGCGACCCCCTCCGAGGTGGCTATTGGGGGCAGCCGCTTTCGTATTCGACTCCCGCTCTAATAGATGGCGGTGCATTACGAGCGTACTACCGCTGGTTGGAAGCACAAGGAGGGTGTGCTTCCCGCCGTCGGTTGACCCTCCATTTTTACCCAGACCCGTAACGTCTTGTTCCGAAATTGTCTAGTAGAACATTGCTGACGCATAGGTACGAAAGACTTTTATGACGAACATGATAAGAACAAACAAAACAAGCCTCGGAACTAGGCTAGCCCCGGCGAGTGGCTCTTGCGCTCGCCTGAACGATGCGACCCGGTCCGTCCGGATAATCTACCCGCTGCCAGAGAGCGGGGTTGTACGCTGTCCTGTATGCCTTTGCTTAACCGCACGGGCTAAGGGATGGCAGGACCACTTTAGAGAAAAGCACGCAGGTCTGGAATGCAAATACGTTTGCAGTAAGTGCGAGGCCGAGAAAGTGTCCTAACGGTCGGTCGCGTGCCATTTCGCCGTCTGCAAAGGCGTAGCGAATGGCCCTGCGGTGCTTGCAGCCGGCAGTTTCGACTGCAGCGCCTGTGCACGGGTGTTCTCCTCTGCCCGCGCGCTTTCGACGCATGAACGTCACGCCCATCCGAGCGTACGTAATGCGAAGAGAGCCGCCGAGGCGGAAGCCCCTGCCGGAGCGTCCTCCGGGACGAAAGGCAGAAAATGCACAGTGTGGAGTGCGAGTGAAATCGCGAAACTCCTCGAGCTGGAGAAGAAGTTTGCCGGTTGTTCACACCTGAACCTGCGTATCGCGGCGGAGCTAGGAAAAACCGCGAAGCAGGTGTCCAGCAAAAGGTGTTCTCTGCCCGGTAGGGGGCACAGGATGAGACAATCTAACCCGGATGTGAGAGAAGTGGGCTGTTTGACGGAGGTCAACTCGGTCGAAGGGACTTTTCCAGCCACCGTGCCTGATGGAACGGTGATCCTGGAGAGTATCCCGGAAGGAGCGGAGGCCGAGTCCGAAACTCGATCAGTGGGTGAAACCGATTACGAATCTAGAACGATCCCAAGGGAGGACGCCCCCACCTGGGCGCCGTACGAACCGCGAGGAGAGTACGACGTTTGGAGGAATGACGTCCTTAAGCGGGCTCTCGATCTCCCCTCCCCTCTAGAGAAGGAGGCGGAGAAGGTCGTGAGCGCGATCGACCGCGTCCTTGGAAGGGCTCTCCTCGGCCTGAGGCGAGAGAGAGTCAACGAATACATAGAGAACATTATGACTGAATGGCTAATGCCAGCCCTCTCTCCAGAGACAGAGGAAACGAAAGAGGGACTGAGCAAAAAGGAGCACGGACGAAGGGGCCCGTCCACAACGAGAAAGGAGGCCCGAGCGGCAAAAGAGAAACGCTATTGCTACTCGAGATGTCAGGATATGTATCAGAATTGCCCAAAGAAGCTCGCCCGCATGGTGATGGAAAACAAATTGAATGACATAAAGAATGCCGAAGACAGAGGACGCGGGCCGTCCGCTGAAGTCGTGAAAGCATTCTACGAGGACCTTTGGAGGGCGGAGAGCGGGACTCTCCGCCTGCAACCCGCGAGACCGCAGCCTCTCGCTAGGGGGTTCTCGGCCATCACACCGAAAGAGGTGCGGATTCGCATGAAACGAATCCGTCAGCGGAGCGCAGCCGGCCCTGATGGAATCACTAAAGGTGACCTCTTGGCCTTTCCTGGAATCGAAGTGGCTTTAGCGAAGATCTTTAACTTGCTCCTCGTGACAGGATACTTTCCAAAGGCTTGGACGAATAACAGAACCACTCTCATCCCCAAAGAGGGTAAGGACCCCAGTGTTGTGAGTAATCTGCGGCCGATTACGATCTCTTCTCTGCTCTGCCGATTATACTCCGGTGTGATCGCAGACAGACTCCGCGACGTGTTGACTCTGTCATCGCGTCAGAAGGGATTCATACAAGAAAACGGCTGCTTTACCAACTCCTTTATCCTAAGGGAGGTGGTAAAACTGGGAAAAGAGGGCAAGGGTCTGACGGGAGCAGTATTGGACGTCTCCAAAGCGTTCGATTCGGTTCCCCGTCAGGCTATCGTGTCTGCGCTGCAGCACAAAGGAGCGCCTGCTCACATCGTGCGCCTAATCGCGGCGATGTACGAGCGAGTCACGACTACGTTCAGGGTGGGAAGGGAGGAATTTTCTGTGAACGTCCTTCGGGGCGTGAAGCAGGGAGACCCTCTCAGCCCGCTCCTGTTCAACGTCGTGATGGACCCTCTGTTGTCGAGGATGGAGCAATCCGGATTCGGTGCAGAGGTGCCGTCTGGGCGCCTCCCAGTGCTAGCGTTCGCAGACGACTTGCTGGTCCTGGGTAAGACGAGTTCCGAGTGCCAGAGACTCGTTACTCGCGCCACGGCATACCTGGCCACGCTAGGAATGTCGTTGAACGCAGGAAAGAGTGTCTGTTTTAGTATCAAGCCCAGCAGAAAGTCCTGGTTCATGGAGGACCCAGGTCTAACGACAGCGGGTTCAAAAATTCCGGCGATGAAGGCCGATCATTCAGTCAACTATCTGGGCATAGAATTCAACCCTTGGAAGGGGGAAGAATTCAAGGAAGTCGCTGGAAATCTGGAGTCCAGCGTGGGCCGAACGGTGAGATTGCCGCTGAAACCTTATCAAAAATCTCACCTCATTCGGACCCACATTCTGCCCGCTTTCCTGTATCGCCTGAGCGTCGGAGCTTGCCCCGCGACGCGACTTGACCAGCTTGACCGCACGTTGCGTTCGTTTTACCGGGAGATCTACCATCTCCCTTCGTGTACGACGAACGCGATTCTCTATGCGCGAAAGCGAGACGGGGGCCTTGGGTTCCCGCGGCTAAAGAATGCGATCCTCACTTCCAAAATGAGGGCGATTCTGCGACTACAGGAGAGTGACGATGGGGTTCTCGAAGGAATCCTCCGCGCAAACAGAACAGGGGAACAAGTGCGTCAGCTCGCACATGCGTTGCGTGTTCCCTGCCCGAAATCCGTAAAAGAAATTCGAAACACTAAATGCACCCTCGGCAGGAGAGAACGCTCAGCTTGGGAAGCCAGAGGGTCCCAAGGGAAAGGAGTGCAGTACTTCTGGAACGATCCGGACGTCAACTCGTGGCTGGTTGACGAAGAGACGCTTCTGCCTTCTAGGCAGATTTCGGCTCTGAAATTGAGGGCGAACGTCACTCCTACGCGGGAGGCGACCCAGCGAGGCCAGGGGAGAGGGGAGGCCCCCTGGTGCCGTCGATGCGATTCCGCCGTGGAAACGGTGGGACACATCCTAGGCAGTTGCGTTGCCGTTAAATCGCTAAGGATGACGCGCCACGACAGGATCGTTTCAGCAATCGAACGTATGACCCGCGCCAAACCCGGTGCGGAAGTACTGCACGAAGAGGTCTTCTCAGTGAACAACACGAACCTGAGACCCGATCTGGTGCTGGTGCGAAGAGAACATGTCTTTGTGATCGACGTAACAGTCCGGTTCGAGGACAAGGGCTCGTTGGAGGAGGCCGCTGCCGAGAAGCGGGAAAAGTACGAGGTACTTCTGCCCGAATTACGGAGAATGTTCGATGCGCGGCGGGCGAAGGTGGTGCCAATCGTAGTTGGCGCCCGTGGCGCCTTACCAAAAGACACCAAGGATTCCTTGACTGAGCTTGGAATAGGACGTCGGGCCTTCTTCCGTTGGCTGTCGACGGAAACGCTGAAGGCGAGTCTATTCATGCTCAGCGTATTCATGGATGGAGACTCGCGCGAGTTACTTGCGAGAAATCGGAGTAACGGACGCAAAGAAACCCACTTTCCAGTGAGAACGCAATGCGGTCAGCCTGGCCGAAACGCGGGTAGACCTTAAATCCGATACCAGTGATGGACCGTGGTCCTTAAACGAACCCAGTGATCGTTGAGAAGGGGGCAGTCGGGACAGAACGAGCATGAACGCAAAGCGTCCGAGCGTGCCGAGCACGCAAATCGTGACTATCCCTTCGTTCCCCGCAGCGCTCTGAGCGCAACCGGCGGGCACCCGCTTGGGCGGCTAGCCACCGGAAGTCCAGTGAACACGAGGGTCGGCTCCTGCGGCCCTCGTCCTTACCGATTCGGGGCCACAGACCCGAATGCAATAGGGTATTCCCCCGACGAACCCAAGATTCGATCGGGGGGGGTCTAAGCGCCTGTGGGCGGCCTCTGATTTCCAGAGGTGCTCCCAAGTGGGGAGCCTCGTTCTTAAAGTGAGATGAATTCCCATGTCATTCCAGGTTCCGCCAAGTCATCCCGAAGCTGAAGGCAGAGAGAGAAGGGAGGTGGCGAGGAGA
Organism: Pachydiplax longipennis; assembly: GCA_036926295.1. Classification (NCBI taxonomy): domain Eukaryota; kingdom Metazoa; phylum Arthropoda; class Insecta; order Odonata; family Libellulidae; genus Pachydiplax; species Pachydiplax longipennis. The sequence goes on along the minus strand of JAVFKF010000034.1, from coordinate 14,621,204 downwards.
TTGAACGATGGTTCATCAGTAGGGTGATTAGAAGGGGAGGGCACGATCCACGCTTGCGCGGTGAAGAGGTCCCCGCGGAGGATTCCGGCTCAATTCCTAGGGGCTGTGGACCTGGAGGGAGGGGGGACGCATGGATTCTCGTCTCATTTCATGTTAAAAGACGCCCAAGAACAGCTGGGCAGCCCACGGCGGGTAAAGGCCGGAAGTGGAGGGTGCAACTATGACCCTCTTAGAGGAAGCCAAATGCCTCGTCATCCAATTAGTGACGCGCATGAATGGATTAACGAGATTCCCACTGTCCCTATCTACTGTCCTATGGCCGTTTCGTCGACGTGCCGTGATCCTCTGCTTTCCTTTGCTGCGCTCGTCAGGGAGTACTAGCGGTTGTTACTGCTCTTTCGCACCTGGGTGCGATCGTTTCAGTGCTTCTTGACTTTATTGGCAAATCAGGCAGAGCACGTATTCAGACCGCTCCGTGCCTCGTCGCGGCGACGGCCCCTAGTACCTCTTCGGAGGGAAGCTAAACGGAGAAATAGTAAGACCTGGTTTGAGTACCTGCGTCGGCCTTTCTGGCACTCCACCTACCGGTGCGAGTTGCCCATTGCGCCGAGTAGAAGTAGCTGGTTCCCAACCAGCTGGTAGCCACTACCCGACAGAGAGCTACCCGAAAGAGGGCATTTTGGACGCAAGACCCTGCCCGGGCCCCATGGCCGGGCAGGAGCTCGTGATGGAGGGAGTGGAAACGGGGAGCCCTCCTGAGGGCGACCTCATGAGGAAGTGCATTGCACTTCAGCAGGAGATTCGCCAGGTCCTCCAGGAGGACAGCCGTGTCACGAAGGTCACTCGTGAGACGGTGAATGGCAAGGTATCGGAGGTTCTCGCGGCTGTGGCGGAGATCCTCATCAAAGAAGCTGAGAAGCGTGGCTACCAGAAGGCCCTCTCTGAGATAGAGGATAGAATCAGTAAGAAGGTTAGCTATGCCGAGAAAGTCGCTGTGGGTAAGCCGGCCGCCCTAACCAACTCGAAGGCCGGAGCAAGCAAAGAAAAAGTCCGTGAGGTTCAGGAACGGCACATCGCGTTCCTGAAGCCAAAAGACGGGAAGTCAGTGACTCGAGAGCAGCTAACAAGGAAATTGGTTGAAGCAGTCGGGGATCCCGCCAAAGAAAAGGTGCGGATCAAGGCGACCCGACATACCAAAGAGGGCGCTATCATGATCGAGGTAGCCTCAGAAGCGGAACTGAAGCGAATCGTCAACAACGGTAAGCTCTCCAAGGATAGCCCCGTTGAATTCGCATTGCAAAATAAGAAGCGACCAAGATTGATCATCTACGATGTACCAATCGAGGTTGAGAAGCAGGATCTGATCACGGCGGCCTGTTCCCAGAACGGTGTCGGTTCGGAGAGGGAGTTCACTCCACTCTTCAGGACTGGCCCAAAGGAGAGGAACACGGTGTTTTGGGTGGTAGAAACCTCGCCTGAAGCCCGGAAAGTCCTCCTGGAACAAGGTAGGTTCTACAACCTCTACAGCTCGTGCAGAATCAAAGACTTTATACAAGTCACCCGATGCATGAAGTGCATGCAGTACGGCCATATTGCAAAGCACTGCAAAGGGGTCGAGCGATGTAGGCGGTGCGGGGGCAAGGCGCACAAAGATGAATGCAAGTTTGAGGCGAAGAGGTGTGCGACCTGTGGGCCGAAGAGTGCCTGCGATGGGACAGTGGAAAGATGCGAGGCCTACTTGTCGGCCAGAAGGCGGCAAATTGAGAACACTGATTATGGGTGTTGAGTCCATTTTCAGGGTTTTGCAGTTAAACGCGGCGCGGAGCAAGGAAGTCATGGCCGAACTCCGTACATATGTCGACAGAAATCCGGTCGACGTAGTGTGTGTCCAGGAACCATACTACAGCTGCGGTAGGCCTTACTGCTTTCCGTCTGGCGTAAGGTACTTTGACTCCAGAAACTCCCCCATGGCAGTGACCATAGTATGCAACCAAAGCATACAGGCCTTAGGGTTGTCCCAGGCCATGACAGACCACCTGGTGACAGTAGAGGTTAAATTCCGGGGTCAAACGATGACAATTGTCAATCAGTACTGCCAGTTCTCGGATCCCATCGAGAAGCACACGGCTCAACTGAGAGCCATTAAAGGGCTCTTGCGGCCACGTACCCTCTATGCCGGTGATACCAACGCGCATGCCACAGAGTGGTTCAGCGAAGAGACAGATGACAGAGGCGAAGAGATGCTCGATGCACTCGACTGTTTACGCCTAACAACGATTAATAATAGAACGCATTTGACGACCTACGCTGGCCACGCAGGTCACAGAACCAACATAGATGTGACCGCATGTAGTTCTCTGCTTTTGGGCCAGGTACGTGACTGGAGGGTCATGGAGGGGGTGACCACTAGTGATCACAATGCACTGTTGACCACTGTCGCCCTTGAAAGGACTGCTCCGTCCGTCTCCGGGACTAAACGACGTTTTAACGTCAAGAAGGCAGACTGGGTCAAGCTGGCTGAGATAACGAGTAAAACTGAGGTGACTCTCACGGGAAGGCCAGAAAGAGACACTGTGCTGGTAACAGACGCTATATACAACGCCTGCGCAAAAGCAGTACCTCTGCGTGGCGGAAAGCCATGGAGCCCTGCCGGGTGGTGGGGACCTCAGCTTGAACGGCAAAAACGCACGGTCAGTAAAGCCAGGCGACGTGCGAGAAAGACAGCAAACCCTTTGGACAAGCTGACTGCAAAGAAGCAGTTAAGACTGTATAAACGAATGATAAGAGACCAGAAAGAGAAATATTGGCAGAGGTTTGTGGAGACCGAGATTCTGCGGGACCCCTGGTCGATCCCCTATAAGATCGTATCAGGGAAACTGAGAAGTCCGGACGCCACGTACACGTTGGCCAGAGAGGACGGTACAGTCACGACTGACTGGATCGAGACGCAGACCCACCTGCTTAATACCCTGTTCAAGGAACCAACAGGGGTCGCTCAGATGGCCTGGAGGCGGGAGAGGTTATGTGGACCAATACCCCCTGTGACTGGACCAGAGATTGAGAGAAGCGCGGCGCGTTTTAAAAATAACAAAGCCCCTGGCCCGGATGGGTTGAATGCAGAGATCATTAGGGCTGTTCTGCCTTCCATGAAGCACATCCTAGCCAGCCTATTTTCCAGTTGCCTGGAAACTGGAATCTTTCCGAAGAGCCTCAAAAAGGGTGAGGTCCGAGTACTTTACAAAGGTAAAGGAAAGGACCCCAAACTAGCGGAGTCATATCGGCCAGTATGCCTGCTAAACACCCTGGGGAAACTCCTCGAAAGGGTAGTTTACAGTAGGTTGGAGAACTATCTGCTCGGAGTGAAGCTGCCTCACGAGAGCCAGTATGGATTTCGTGCTGGAAGGAGCACACAAATGGCAGTAAAACACGTGTGCAGCAGAATCAGCGCCAGTAAGGCTAAGTATGTCATGGGAATGCTCATTGACTTTAGCAACGCATTCAACTGTATGGAATGGACTGTCCTGGCTCGAAGATTGGAGACTATCGGCGTTCCGCCGTATCTCCGAAATCTTCTGAAGTCCTATTCCGAGGGCAGACGTGTCGCAATCGTGAGCAATGAGACCAAGGTATCCAAGAAGACCCTGAGGGGCTGCCCTCAAGGGTCCGTGCTTGGACCACTTTTGTGGAACATATACCTGGACGACTTACTCGAAAGACTTGAACGACGAAAGGATGTTTACGACTACGCTGCTTATGCAGACGACGTGATCATCCTGATAGAAGGAGAAAGTCGTAATGCTCTGGAACGCACTGGATCTCTGATAATCCAGGAAGTAAGTACCTGGTCCATCTCGGTCGGACTGGAGCTCTCGCCCTCCAAGAGCCAGATCGTTACATTTAAGGGACAACTGAAAAGGCTTCCGGTGGTTCGTTGTGGGGGTTCAACGATACCAGCCAGAAATGAGGCCTTGTACCTGGGAGTCGTGTTGGATTCGAAGCTGAGCTTCCTTCCACACGTGACCAGGTCACTAGCGAAGGCAGATGCGGCAATTCAGAAAGTCCTGACGATGGCGAAACGGTACAGCCTGCCCGCAAGAATAAGCCAGACCTATTATAAGTCCATATTTCTCACGATAGCCTCATACGGGTGCACTGCGTTCGCGCATGCATTCGACAGATGTGCTATCCAGAGGCGGACAGCAATTGTCCAAAGGAAAGTCTTGAGACGAATAACGAGGGCTTACTCCACCACACCAGTGGAGAGTTTGCAGATCATCTGCAACATTCCGCCACTGGATCTCCAGATCCAGGCGACGGCTGTGGCTTCAGACAGGGAGTACTGTTTGCAAAGGCTAGGGAAGGAGGACGCAAACAAGGCCGAAATAGACGAATGGCTCATGTCAGAATGGGACAAAAGGTGGCTCTCTTGCACCAAGGCCAAGGTCCTCCACGAAATCATCCCGTTTGTCAAGCACAGGCAACTAATGAAATTCGAGCCAACCAAGCAAGTGGTGCGCTTCCTAAGCGGCCACGGGCCTTATAGTCACTATCTGTTCCGTTTTCGTAAAACAGATAGTGATTCCTGTGACGTTTGCGGCTTGACGGAGACGGATAGCCTTCACGCAATGCGATGCCAACCGGAGCTAGCTGAACTAGGGCTAGAGACCGTTGTTGCCCTGCAACTCTGCCTCCAGTCAGTTGAGGGAGGCAGACGGCTCTCCGAGAAGCTCCTTGAATACGAGCATAGACGAGCGGCGGCCGAAGCAGCCGCGAAGCAGGTTTTTTTGGCGGATAACCGCACTACCCAAAGGCCCCACGCACGGGGGGTACTGGGTGCCCATGCTGAGCACACACTAGGGTAGGGTGTGTGTTTAGAGGACAAGTACAAGCACCTTTCTAAGTACTTGCAACCTCACCGGGAAACGGCAGCCTGGAGCCGGCCCTGGATGAGGTGAAGCGAGGCGTCCTCCGGGGCGCCGAGTGGATCCCAGTTCGGTCCCGTGCCTTGGCCACCCACGGACCTTCCTTGCTGCGAGGGCGCGCGTGGCGGTCCCGGCGCTGGCTCGGCCTATCCCGGTCGTGTCGCCCGGGGTCCCCGCCCGCACGCCTCTCTTCGGCCGCCATTCAACGACCGGCTCAGAACTGGCACGGACTGGGGGAATCCGACTGTCTAATTAAAACAAAGCATTGCGATGGCCCTAGCGGGTGTTGACGCAATGTGATTTCTGCCCAGTGCTCTGAATGTCAAAGTGAAGAAATTCAAGCAAGCGCGGGTAAACGGCGGGAGTAACTATGACTCTCTTAAGGTAGCCAAATGCCTCGTCATCCAATTAGTGACGCGCATGAATGGATTAACGAGATTCCCACTGTCCCTATCTACTAAAACGCACGGTCAGTAAAGCCAGGCGACGTGCGAGAAAGACAGCAAACCCTTTGGACAAGCTGACTGCAAAGAAGCAGTTAAGACTGTATAAACGAATGATAAGAGACCAGAAAGAGAAATATTGGCAGAGGTTTGTGGAGACCGAGATTCTGCGGGACCCCTGGTCGATCCCCTATAAGATCGTATCAGGGAAACTGAGAAGTCCGGACGCCACGTACACGTTGGCCAGAGAGGACGGTACAGTCACGACTGACTGGATCGAGACGCAGACCCACCTGCTTAATACCCTGTTCAAGGAACCAACAGGGGTCGCTCAGATGGCCTGGAGGCGGGAGAGGTTATGTGGACCAATACCCGACTGTCTAATTAAAACAAAGCATTGCGATGGCCCTAGCGGGTGTTGACGCAATGTGATTTCTGCCCAGTGCTCTGAATGTCAAAGTGAAGAAATTCAAGCAAGCGCGGGTAAACGGCGGGAGTAACTATGACTCTCTTAAGGTAGCCAAATGCCTCGTCATCCAATTAGTGACGCGCATGAATGGATTAACGAGATTCCCACTGTCCCTATCTACTAAAACGCACGGTCAGTAAAGCCAGGCGACGTGCGAGAAAGACAGCAAACCCTTTGGACAAGCTGACTGCAAAGAAGCAGTTAAGACTGTATAAACGAATGATAAGAGACCAGAAAGAGAAATATTGGCAGAGGTTTGTGGAGACCGAGATTCTGCGGGACCCCTGGTCGATCCCCTATAAGATCGTATCAGGGAAACTGAGAAGTCCGGACGCCACGTACACGTTGGCCAGAGAGGACGGTACAGTCA
>JAVFKF010000034.1:14580000-14605000 GCA_036926295.1 Pachydiplax longipennis | reverse complement strand
CGGAACCCGGCAGCGGAACCGTTGTTTGTCGGGCCCTCGCAAGGGGTTCGTCAGGGCAACCTAAAAGGGCCCGGAGACGCCGTCGGGGGCCCCGGAAAGAGTTTTCTTTTCTGCATGAGCGTTCGAGTTCCCTGGAATCCTCTCGCAGGGAGATAGGGTTTGGAACGCGAAGAGCACCGCAGTTGCGGCGGTGCACGGGAATTCCCGACGGACCTTGAAAATCCGGGAGAGGGCCACGTGGAGGTGTCGCGCCGGCTCGTACCCATAAGCTCGCGTTGATTACGTCCCTGCCCTTTGTACAGTGGGAGAAACAATTATCGCAACACCAATTGGCGTCAGAGAGCGGATTACGCGGGAACTAACTGAAAACACTCTACCGCCGACAATTCGGCAACTCTGAATCGAGCCAGTAAAAACCGCAATATTCAAACTTTTACGATCACCTTTGCGAAATTTCCTAATATTGGCTTTGCCTCATTGCCTTTATTTTTTGCTATTTGTCGTTCAAAGCTTGTCGCAATCAAAATAGTTATCTAGAATGTCATTGTAGTACGCTGAGGGATAATGACAAACAAGAGTATTTGATGGCGGAATATCAGACAATAAATTAAGATTTTGCGGTATTATTATCTGTGAATTTAACGGTTAAATACTTGAATACTTTGAATTTCGATGGAAAATAATTCTCGCGAATAAGATTAACCATTTAAGAAAACAAATACAGAAATCACTAGGATATGTCGTATTCTTACATTTGAATTTTTTATCCAGCAGTGTAGTTTTCGACGGCATAAGGTATAACAAATATCCTTTCGATAAAATCTAATCTAATCTAATCTAATCCGTGTGTTGAGGGAGTTTATTCTTTCTCAGAGCTCCTCAGCAATTAACGTATTGACAGGAATTAATATCACTATTATTAGCTTTTAGGTGGTGGAAACGGTAATCAACATTTTTCAGCTCAATCAGGCTGTACGTAAAATAGATTATGTAATAATTCGTAATAGGCAATAACATTCGTGATTATTTTCAGCATATGAGAAAAGATAGTTACAATAAATTACGTGATGAAAATTAATGTAATCGAAAGTAGCTTCATAGTGTCTCAATCGTTTACAATGCTTAAATCAAATTAAAGTAGATTCTTAGACTGAGTGATAATTACTCTTTGTCATAATTTTACTTCATATCTTAAAAATGCACGAATCGACTACTATACTGTAGTATGAATCGTTTACTAGATATGAGTCGGATGAATATGATCTTCAAATGCAAAAAGGTTTAAAGAGACCGGGATTTACTTTTCTTATTTCTCCATAGCGATGACTAAAATTTTGCTTCCAATTTGATAGATCTCGCTTTCTCTACGCTTAAATATTTTCCAAGACTATTTTCTTTCTTACATTAAGCGTCAAACACAACTTTTATTCTATACTTTAATAAACTTAGTATCCACTTTACGGACTGTTCCGGAAAATTCCCGCCCCCCTTTCCCTTCACGAGGGCCGACCACGTAGTTTTAGTGTTGTTTACTACGTAATTTAGCGGTTTAAATGAGAGCAAATTTACGTAGACAAAGTTCTTTTGCAATTCAACAGTAAGAATAGTTACAAACACCCACGTAAATAGGCAAAAGGGTATGCATGAGGTTACTTCCAAAAAATAGAAACGATTGCAACGGTGAAAAGCAATTTCACTTAAAAAAGGACAAGGTTATTCCAAATTTAGGCCCAAATGTAATGTGTGAACTGAGAGATCCAATAATAATTGTCGTGAATTTTAAGAGCTTACGTAATAAAAAGGCGGTATTCTTTAACATTACGATGAGCACATGCGGGAAAATCATACAAGGCAAAAGTTAGTTAGGCGAAGATATTGCTTTAAGCGAGACATTTAAAAGATCCAATCATTGCCGTAGGAGGAGATTTTGACATAACGCATCTTAATTCGGATTATCTAAAATCTCTAGCTGCAGCTCTAACACTAGCAGAGAGAAAAAATTTCACAAAAATTAATTCATACTTTTTTGTAGCATGCTATAGATAATGTAAACATGATGAAAACTCGAACGACTCGTGCGGGTCAAGGAAACATTTTAGATTAACTATCCACTTCTCTCCGGTAACTACTCTTGATATAGTCAACGATATTTCAGACCATGTTATCATAATGATAGGGATGAAGGTAGTTACGGTTAAATCTCTTTAGCCATAGAGGCAAGTATATTTAATTTGCAAAGGAAATCTTTCAGAAACGAGTTAAGGGTTATATTAACGAGTGCAAGGATGTTTTTTTACTCTTTGCGAGTGTAAATTCAGTAAGTGATAGTTAGATAGAGTTCCTCCGGAAAATCAAAGAAGGTTTAATTAAATACGTTTCGACTAAAATCGTGCGTAAAGAGCCACGGAGGACGAAGACTAAGTTGCGAGCATTGCATATGAAGAAGAGAGTCATGCACTGGCGATTAAGAAAACTCAAAACATGCGGAGATAACCATGAGCTCGAAGACAAAATTATAGAGAAGTGCGAAAGCTAGTTAAGGAAGAAGCGTGAAGAGAATACCAGGAATATAGATCTCAAACCCTGTTAGAATCATTAGGAGCCGATCAGAAAGAATTTTGGTCATACGTGCGTGAGACTCGTGGATGTCAGTTTTATGTGCCTAGCCTCACAGCGATGAGGGAATTAACGTAAATAAATCGGAAGATAAGGCTGACTTAATTAATCGGCACTATCAGAAATGGTTCAATGTAGAAAATAGCCAAGCTAACGATTTCTTCTTGCGTATCGATTCAGAGATGTGTCCCATAGAGATATAAGTTGATGAAAATGAAAATTTATTGCAACAGATTGATTGGAAAAAGACGCTCGGTACAGAAGGTATTCCCGCTGTTTTCATAAAAACCTTATTAGATGAGCTTTCTCCTCTTCTCAAGAAATTCTATCGGAAAATAATTAATGAGGGTACGGTCCCAATGTCGTGGAAAAAAGCAAACGTCATTCCGGCGCTTAAGAATGACCAGATGATTATAGATCAATTTCATAGACTTTGTTTTTTTGCAAAATAATGGAGCATATTATAGCAAGCTTTATTATGCACTTTCTTACAAAAAGGTAGCAATCAATCAGAGTCAGTACAGATTCAATAAAGGTAGACCTTGTGGGACGCAACTAGCAATTATTATGAATGACGTATCTAAAGCGTTAGTGCATTAGCTATCATCCACAAACGTTAATTCCTCACAGTAGGGTTTTCTCAACCTAAAAATGCAAAACTGCTGTCTTTGCTCTCACTGTATGTATTCGTTGTCTATCGACGTGAACCTCTATGAAGTAATACTCACCAATAAGCACGTGAAAAGCTACCATTCGTTAGAACCGGTTTATGAATGGCGAATGGGTTTCCGAAAACCCGGTGCGCTGAAAGAAAAGCCTCATCGTGCTTCCAGAAATCAGGAGTCCCTGTCAAATGCATGTGATTTTAAAATATAAGCCAAAAGCCACTTCTTTCCAGTGAACGACTGAGCCTCGAATCCTTGGAAGACGAGGTATTAGCTGAGGCGCGGAAAGAACATTCTTGACAGACGATGGCGAGAATCAGATCCGAATCCTTCAAGCCAAATGATTTTTTTCGTATTGAATTTCAACCCTATGATAAATCTATATACTCAGAAAAGGATTACATTATGGTATGTAGCAATCATATCTTACATTCGCTCATTTTGCAAATAAAAAAAATAGCATAAAAACTCATTTAATGGAAGGAACAAGCGGAAATGGAACTGGAACCCTTCTTTTACCGATCAGACACGTCTGGCAATTGCACAACCAATTCTTACATAGTAGTTAGCTACATTTGTGATATTTTCCCACAAATTGAAAACTCAATATTAATTTTTTTATTATTAGCTTATATTATTATATCAGTAAATCCTCGGCCTAAATATTTTATAAAGTCAGAAATCAATAAAATACTTATCCCTTTTAGAAATTGAGCTTTTTTTTCAGATAAACTTCTTAGACTGAAACGATCCCAATAAATAATGACAAATTATTATTATTTGGGAATCTTTTTTCAAACCATCTACTTTTTTCACCTTTTCGCGCCTGTTGTAGTTTTCCCCGGCGGAGAGTATCCCACAAAGACAAACATATGACCTGTATGGACGCGATAGTTTTCCTCACCCAAAAGAATTAATGAACATGATGTGGTATAATGTTTGTTGAAAGGAGGAGCCGGGCCTCTAGGTTAACTACTTTATCCTTTTTGGCCGATAACTGCGGGACTTTAAAAACGTTTTTCAGCTTTTGGTTGAGAAAAGCCTAAACTAAATCGAAGACATTCACGCAAACCTAAATATCATTGCAGTCGATTTGCTAAAGAATCATTTTTTCAACGAAGTGTCAATATGACCATGGAAACGAAAACCTTCTTCGCCTAAAACCTTCTAAATTAACGCTTTTATCATACTTATGTAATGTAGTTTCATTTTCTAGGATGTTCTTTACAAATTATAATTAGCATTAACGACCTAGCATTTAATGTAAGGAGCAAGATTGGTTTATTTGCCGAATCGATTTAAGAATAAATAAATGCGTTGCTATGAGTTTCACGGGTTCCAAAAACGTTATTCTGGCACAGTACCAAATTTCGGAACATCCAGTAGAGTTAGTGCATGACAACAAATACATGGAAGTCAGTTTAGCAGTAACTTATCTTTTAATGAATATATTCGAAATGCGATAGGAAGTGAGAATAGAGTGCAAAGATCGTAGATAGCTGAGAGAATTTAAGGGAATAAGCTATATCTGTGACACCCATCGAGTGTCAAAGAAATAACTTATTTTTCTTTTACTCGACCGAGTCTGGAATACTGTTCTGCGGTTTGGAACCGATATTTAGTAGGTTTAGTCTCAGATTTAGAGATGGTCCAGCGTAGAGCTGCTCGTTTCGTTGGAGAAGATTTCAGGTTCGACTGCAGCGTTACGGCTTTACTAGAGTCCCTCGGTTAGAATTCGCTCCAGGTGAGAAGATTTAATAACTGACGGAAGTTCTTCAAAAGCGTCATAGGTTTACAACTTAAAGACGAAGTAAATGAAATTTTAGTACCAATAACGATCATTGAAAAATCGTTGCAGTAATCACAAAGACAGATAAATACTGATAGAGTAGATTAAGTGTTGGTGGTGTTATTACACCTCCTACCTCACGCATATGGTAGCTTTTGGGACATACATCTAAATGTAATATCTAAATCTATATTATCGGTATGGAATCACCGCTGAGAACATTGGAAATTGTGAACTCGCGAATTGACCTTGTTGTAGGCGAACAATGATTAATACAACAATGATTAATACAACAATGATTAATACAACAATTTTTAATAAACAAAAGAATGTCAATAGTTCTCAATACTTCTGTTTAAAGTTTAAAAATGAAAAAGATTCACTTGAGCTGTTGGCTGTCCGTCTCTCGACGTGAAGACATCAATGATGTGATAGTAATAACAAGCCTAAGTGAAGCTCCTTGCTTTGCCAAATGACCTGTTTGTTTTTGTGAGTGACGCATAGGCTTTCGAAAACCCGCTGCACTGGAAGCGAAAGGCTCATCGTGCTTCGTGAAATCAGGAAGCCCTGTCAAATAAAACACTTCTTTCTAGCGAAGGACTTCGAATTCTTGGTAGAAGAGGAATTTCCGTTGACACACGAAACATGTTCTTGACCGACAATTAGAATTATCGGCTCCGAATCCTTCAAACCCAATGATTATTTTCCCATAGTGAATTTTATTCCTCATATATGTATATATCATCACAGGGGTGCATAAATATATTTGGCAACCATATGTTACATTCGTTCATTTCTCTAACAAGAGAAGATTAAGTTAAAATGCATATTAAATTTGAGCGGAATTCGAACTCGTGCCCTTCATACTCCAATAAGATGTGCCAAGCAGCTACATAATCAACTCTTAATTAGGAATTGGTTATAATTATGAAATTTCCCAACAAACTGAGAAGTCCATTTTAGCAGTTTATTATTTTATTATGGCAGTATAATACGGCTAATGCAGTCAGACGTTCATAAAATACGTTTCTGTATTAAATAATTGGGTCGTCTATTAGAATTTCCTCACTGACTAAAATACGCTAAAATCATAATGTTATTTGGGAATATTTTTTACGAGTGCAATTACATCTAATTTCCTTAGCCCCGTGGTTAGGAAGGAGCTTTGAATTAGGCAGAGGATGGTTTCCACTGGGTGGCTGTATAGGGGAGGGTCCTTAGTCCAGCTGATAGAAGCACGAAAGGGAAAACTACGCGCCTGCAATTCTTTGAAGTGCTCAATATATGGTCAAAGACTTTCCTCGCGAAGCATCGAAAACTGAATGCATTTCTACGTGATATCAAATGACGCAATGACCGAGGGCACCGATCTCGCTGATGCAAAATGTAAGAAAAGTCCGATATATGCGCAAAATATATTCGGTTTTTATGCAATCCTGTTTGTTTTAACTTTGGAATTGGTATTTTTCCTCTCAATTCCGGACATACAAAGATTTCACGTATTCTAGGAAACGAATTTTGTAAATAAATTTCTATTAAGAATTTCCTTCGAGTGCAGGACTAAATTATGGAAAAATTATACTCCATTGACAAAATACAAATTTTACTTTGTGCCAATGTGCCATCTCAGTAATTACTCTGACGACTAAACGATTTCAAATCGCTGAATGAAAAACTTAACATGTGTAATAAAAAATTGCCCTCGGAAAGTCGATCTCAGTAAATGAATATCCAATGTTTGAACTGGACGTATGAAGATTAACATTTACATTAATATACAGTGAGCAGCAGTAAGAAGTGTGGCCGTGTGAAAAACCAAACTACCTGGATAACTGTCTTATTAGCGCACCTTAATTTATCCAGAAAAAGAGACTAATACAGTCCATCTGTTCTCGCTATAATTTGGTAAAATATATATTTTATTCTCCAGATCGAAAATATCGCGTTCGCTAAAGATAAGAATCACGACGTCGCGTATTCCCACTCTAACCTAATTCGTCCTTATTTCTACGTTTCAACCGAACATTTGCAAATAAAGTCCCAATTATTATCCAAATATTTTTGTGCATGTAAGATTGAAATAGCAATTAATATATCTTTAAACTCTCCTTCTATAAATATGATAAATATCTGTGAAAGAGAAATGCCGATATAAACACGACGAATTCAAGGAGAGATCGCGCGAAGGATTTAAGAAGAGATCGAAGGAGAGAAATTTTGAGTACGTTATAGGCTCCGACTCAAATATTACCGCTTTTCGAGGCTTTTCTCAATGTTGCCAGCCAGTCGTGTTAAGTAGTTTTCCAAGTAGTTTCGGAGAATTCCGGCTTAAGCGCTCGCAAAGTGTTGCGATAATTTATTCCCCCACTGTACACACCGCCCGTCGCTACTACCGATTGAATGATTTAGTGAGGCCTTCGGACTGGTACGCGGCTCTCGCCGCTTCATCGCGGCGGTGCCGCCGTTGCCGGAAAGATGGCCAAACTTGATCATTTAGAGGAAGTAAAAGTCGTAACAAGGTTTCCGTAGGTGAACCTGCGGAAGGATCATTAACGTTGTTTCGCTCTCTGTGAGAGAGAGACGAACAAGAAAAAAGTCTCGCGGACGCTGTCAGTGAGTGAGTGAGTGAGTCGCGGACGAGGGCACCGGATCCATCCGGTTTTAAATGCATTGCGCCCTCGTCTTAGCGAGAGAGGGATCTCGATCCCGGTCGGTCAAACGAATGAACCGAAAGGCCCGACATTTCATATCATGAAAACGATCATAAAACGAGAAAATCCTATCCTATGCGGTGGATCACTCGGCTCGTGGATCGATGAAGAACGCAGCAAACTGCGCGTCGAAGTGTGAACTGCAGGACACATGAACATCGACGTTTCTAACGCACATTGCGGCCCAAGGATCCCATTCCCGGGCCACGCCTGGCTGAGGGCAGGCTACCAGATCCGCGATCTTCGGGTCTTGGGAGTCCCGGCGGTCCCCCTTCGGGGCCGGGCTCCCTGATGAGTCCGATGAGAGAAGGACCGAGCGCTCTGACGGCCGCGTCGGCGACGCACGATTCCGGTCTCTCCTTCTCTTCTTCTCCGCTTCTCGTTCGTTCTCTCGACGGCGGCGGAAAGAAGGAGGAGAAAAGCCGGAAAGAAAGCGTCGACCTTTCGCGTCACGGCCTCGAGACCAGCTCGATCCGCACTTTTAAAGTGCCTACCTCAGAGCAGGCTAGATCACCCGCTGAATTTAAGCATATTAATAAGCGGAGGAAAAGAAACTAACCTGGATTCCCTTAGTAACGGCGAGCGAACAGGGAGGAATTCCAGCGCCGAAGCTCGCGTCCCCTACGGGGCGCCGAGCGCTGTGGCGTTTGGGAGCGCCCGCTTTCCCGGGAGGTGCCGGAGAGTCCAAGTCCCTCTTGAATGGGGCCACGGCCCAGAGAGGGTGCCAGGCCCGTGCGACCTCCGCGCCCGCCCCCCGGGAGGGACGCTCCTCAGAGTCGGGTTGCTTGAGAGTGCAGCCCAAAGCCGGTGGTAAACTCCACCTAAGACTGAATACGGCCACGAGACCGATAGCGAACAAGTACCGTGAGGGAAAGTTGAAAAGAACTTTGAAGAGAGAGTTCAAGAGTACGTGAAACCGTCTGGGAGTAAACGGGTGGTTCCCGAAAGTGCGAAAGGGGAGATTCAGTTCTCAGATACTTCATCGTTCCGAGGCTCCCTGGCCGGACTCTCGAATCTATAAAACCTAAGAGGATAGCCACAGGCTATAAAAACCTGCTAAGGGAAATAGCTCGCTCCGACCCTCCGTCCCCTCCCAGATGCCCCTATGTGGCGCCGCCAGACGCCGAAAACTTGCAGAAAATTGAGGAGATGTTGATTGCCATCGCCGAGAAGGCTAAAAATCTGCCGGTTGTCTGGAAGGTGCCCATATTGAGGCGTCTGGGTTCTAGGAACATCGCCCCCCGGGACGCCCTCTGAGAGATGGATAGATGGCTGAGAGTTGTCCTAGGGGCCAAAGAGCTCCACTCGAACAAGAGACCCGCTCCCCCTGCAGCGAGACCCGAACAGCCACGGGTCTCAAA
This sequence comes from Pachydiplax longipennis, assembly GCA_036926295.1. Classification (NCBI taxonomy): domain Eukaryota; kingdom Metazoa; phylum Arthropoda; class Insecta; order Odonata; family Libellulidae; genus Pachydiplax; species Pachydiplax longipennis. Next base: position 14,595,858 of record JAVFKF010000034.1, on the reverse strand, counting down.
GAGGCGCCAGCGTCGGTGGGACTACGCCAGGGTTCAGGAGCTTGCGAAGAAGAACCTCGCGGCGGCGGTTAGGAAGGTAACTGATGATAACGGGGCTAATAATCAGAACATCTCGTTGGAGGAGCTGGAACGGTATTGGACTCCGGTCCTTATCCAGCCCTCCAAGTCCTATTCCAGTGGCCTTTCGAAGCCGCCGCAGAAAGAATTTGAGGCCCTCATCCTTCCTGTGAGAGAGGAGGAGGTGAGGGCAAACGAGATTGATGTCTCCTAAGCTCCTGGGCCCGATGGGATTATGTCTCGCCGTTGGAAGCTGGTGCCCACGTCCATCAAGGCTCTAGTGATGAATATCTTCCTCCTGCACGGTGACACTCCCGGGATCCTGAAGAGGTCGCGGACCATTTTTATCCCTAAAGGACCCTCGTCCTCGCCGGGGGACTTCAGGCCCATTTCGGTGGGTTCTGTTGTTCTCCGGCATTTTCATAGGGTCCTTGCATCGCGGATTGTGCGGCTGCCGCTTTTTGACGAGAGGCAGAGGGCCTTCATCCCTCGGGAGGGCTGCCTGGAGAACGTTACAACTCTCCAGGCGGTGACGTTCGAGGCCCGGACACGACGTAGAGAAATCCACGTCGTGTCTCTCGACCTCAGGAAGGCTTTTGAAGCCGTATCTCAGAGTGCGGTGTTGGGAGTTCTTTCTGAGGTTGGTCTGCCCTCGTCATTTAGCCGGTATGTCGCGAGACTCTTTGCAGGAGCGACCACCGTCCTGCAATGCCGTGTTGTCATTGGGGAGCCGATCCGCGTCTCGAGAGGGATTCGTCAGGGGAATCCGCTGTCACCGTTGTTCTTCAACCTGATTATGATCCAGATTCTTCGCCAGCTGTCGAACGAGGTCGGGTTCGATCTGCACGGGGCCAGGGTGAACGCCTTGGCCTATGCAGACGATATCGTCCTCATCACGTCAACCATCCCTGGGATGAGGCGGCAGCTGTCAACGGTTGAAGACGGACTGGAGCGGGTCGGTCTAGAGGTGAATGCCGGGAAATCCGCAGCCTATTCATTGGTACCGTCGGGGAAGGAGCAGAAGGAGAAAACCCTGACGGTGCCAACATCCAGTACTGCGGACGGGACCCCCATACGACAGTTGGGGGTCCTAGATAGTCATCGATACCTGGGTCTCGATTTAGTAGACCCAGGTAGGACCCCGGCGAAGAAGCTATTGGACCGGCTTTTGGGAAGACTCACCAGGGCACCACTCAGGCCGCAACAACGTCTGTTGGGGCTGAAGCAGATTGCTTTGCCACGCCTCCACTACGGCCTGGGGTTCGGGAGGATTACCATGGGTCGCCTGAAGGAGATGGATGTCTCCATCCGGAAGGTGATCCGTGGATGGCTACACCTCCCAAAGGATGTCCCCGTGGGTTATTTCCATGCTCCAGTGGCGGAAGGAGGATTAGGAGTCACGTCTCTTTGCTGTTCCGTCCCAGTGTTCCGGTGGAGTAGGGCAACCGCCCTGCTCCAAAGTGGGTCCCACACCACTTCAGCGGTTACCAGGTCGTCCTACTTCCAACGATGGATGGCCTGGTCCCGGCAGACGTGCCCCTTGATCCGGGAAGGGACGGGCCCTGGGGAGATGGTACGAAAACATTGGGCGCAACGCCTACATGCGTCCGTCGACGGTCGGGAGCTCATGGAGTCCGCCCAGGAGAGAGCCTCAACCTCCTGGGTGGATTTGAACTTCATGGGTATTCCCGGCCGCGATTATGTTCAGTACCATCAAACCAGGGTCAACGCTCTCCCGTCCCGGGTGAGGACTGCGAGGGGTAGGAGGGAGACGAAGGATGTTTCCTGCCGGGCTGGATGCGGAGTCCAGGAGACCACGGCGCACTGCATCCAGAGCTGCTGGAGGACCCACGGAGGGAGGATCCGCAGGCACGACGCCATCGTCGCTACCCTGGGATCAGCCCTCGAGGACAAGGGATGGACGGTGGAGAGGGAGCCGAAGATGGACACGCTGCAGGGGCTTCGGAAGCCGGATATCGTTGCAGGGAGAGGAGAGGACCTTAGGGTCCTTGATGTGCAAGTGGTTAGTGGGGCGCGGCCACTCAGGACCACTCACCGGGAGAAACTGGAGTATTACCAGTCTAATCCCGGTGTGTATGAGTGGCTGCGCCGAAGACACCCAGGAAGTAGAAACATCAGCTTCACCACTTGCACCATCTCCTGGCGCGGCGTCTGGTGTGGTGCTTCGGCGAAGGATCTACGGGCCATGGGACTGACGGGAAGGACGCTCGGAGGACTTACCACCCGTGTCCTCCAAGGATCACACATGAACTGGAGCAGATCCAACAGGATCTGTGCAACAAGGGTCGAGGGAAGGGGGGTTACCTGATGGGGAATCTTCACCATTATGTATTAGTTGTAAGCTTTTCTATGTAAACAAAAGCAAATAAAGCTTGGAAAGAGGACGGGTAGTGGCCGGTTGATGGTCACTACTCGTCCTCTTTCCTTTATAAAAAAAAAAAATAGCCAAATGCCTCGTCACCCAATTAGTGACGCGCATGAATGGATTAACGAGATTCCCACTGTCCCTATCTACTACTTGGTTCAGCAGTACCATAAAACTGTTAGGCAGAACCACTGCCGAGCTGTGACCTGTCCAGTGACATGGTCGAAACAGGTACCGCGGGGTCAGGCGAATCAAGCCCCGGGCAATCCGTTGCTCGTGCCTGGCAAGTGAGGTTGGACTCGCGGGGGCTGTGGTATCCCAATTCCAAATTCCTTTCCCTCAACCCTTTTCCCTCCATTCTAATATCCCAATTGCAGGAGCTAGACCTGCGCCCTTAACCGAGGGTGGCTGTAATGGCCTATCGAGTATTTCACATTATGGGGAAATGTGAGAGCGCTGGTTGGGCGTACCCAACTCTGCCACATGTGCGAATGGCCGAGGACCGGGAAGGGCAATGCCTATAGACGGCCTCGATAAAAAAGAAAACTCTGGACCCCAAGCGCCAGAGATTATCCTTTGTCCTTTGTCCCTATCTACTACTGAGGGCGCTGACTTCGAGGTGTTCGGACGTGTTTGTTTGTGCTCCGAGAGGTGTTCCACTTTTGGACGGAAAAACGACTGTTTTCGGTTATTTTTTGTGTTTTGTTAGTGTGCTCTGTGTTTGTGGTTATTTCCGTGTTTAAATTTTGAAAATCGCTCCATAAATAAAAAAGTTATTGAAGTTTAAACTTTTGAGGTGTCGGCGGGCCGTTATATCCTTCCGCTCGGCGGGATATTTTCAAGCTAAGTACCTAGATTTAAGAGTTTTTGATTATATTTCCTTTTCCGATTATATTGTACTCTTTTCCGATTACAACTGTGATCTTAGATTTTGTGTAGTTTCAATAGTTTATCTTTTATAAAAGCTTTTGTGTCAGGCGGAGAAGTGAAGCGGCCGGGAGAGTAGGAGACCACGTTATTTTAAAAAACTTTTTCTTCAATATTCTAATTTTAGCAGTGTTAAAAATTAAGTTGTAGTTAGAAAAGTAATTTTAGAAAATATAAGCTCAATTGTACAAGTAGTTTTTAAATTATAAAGTGATAAATTTCGGGCGGACTACCTCTCTCGGCGGAGAAGTACATCCATCAGCGCCAGAGGTGGTGAAAACCGGAACTACAAGGGCGCCGTTTTCAAAATTTTGTATCCCTGAGCGCGTCTCAGTTTTTCCACTAATACTTAAATTTTTCCGGTAGTTTCTAGCGTCTCTTGCTTTGTTAAATTGTGTGCCGTTTTGTTGCACGCTTTGATAGTGAAAGTTTGCAAATCGAGTTAAAACTTAAAAGGTAATTAAGATTTTTGTATTTGAATCGAGGTGACGCGGTCGCCTGAGAGCACATTTTCTGTTTAAAAAATTTAATTTTGCAAAAGCGCTTGGATTATATTCTAAAAATTTAATAATAATGTAACTAACCACTGAGTTAAATTCCAGAAAAAGTTTGCAGGCCAGTTTTTAGAAATAAGCTCTTAAAGCTTGTGTAGTTCTGCGCAGTATCTCCAGCGGCAGCCAATCAGAGAGCAGGAGAGGGAAATTTGAATTTATTGTGACTGAGTTTCTTTGCTCTTTAATTGTTTTTCACACTGAAATGTAAGGTATTTTCTTGGAGGGAGTGTGTTGTTCAATAGAGATAAGTGTCTATTTGAAGGACCCAAGATGGGCAGGCGGTGGCTTGCCATAATAAAGGAGATGGAGGAGAAAATCATAGAGTTGTCCAGGGCCAAGAAGCTGAACAACGAGGTCAAGTCGTTCTTCGCCAAGAAAATCGAGGAACTGAGGGAGGAAGTGATTGATATGGAAGTCTCCAAGGCAATGGAGGACCTGAAGGCCGAATTCAAGGAGGAGATAATGAAGGACATCAGAGAGGAACTAAAAGGCATCACTCAGGATATCCACGAGGTCGTCAAGGCAGAAGAAAGCAAACCAAAGGTAACATATGCGGACATGGTAAAAGATTTACAGGTGGAGAGTGAAAAGAAGAAGGAGGTGGTCATCGAGGCCAAGGAGGGAGTGGTGATTGAAGACCCAAGGAAACTGAAGGAGATTCTAAAGACGACGATCAACCCAGGGAAGGAGGCCATCAAGATAGACCACGTGAGGAATGCTGGAAAGAATAGGATCATCGTACAGACCATGACAAAGGAGGACAAGGACAGACTCACCTCACAGGACATCAAAGAAAAACTAGGAGAAAAGGGTTTGAAGGTTGAGGACCTCAAGAAAAAGGACCTTTTCTGTCAACAGGAGCATACCTGAGAAGGAGTTCAAGGAGAACGTCTACCTTCAGAACTTCAAGGACTCTAACATCACCCAGGAGGAATTTAAAGAAGGTTTCGTAAATTGTTTCTCAAGGGGCAGTCGAGAGAATAATTATTGTCACCGAGTTTTTCAGGTCTCTCCAGCCATTCGGGAGCACCTTATGGCAAGGGAGAAGATATACGCAGGATGGGTATCCTTTTACACGAAGGATTTTACGGCAATCACCAGGTGCTACAGGTGTCACGGCTTTGGACACACCGCCCAGGGCTGCCGGGAGAAGGAGGACACCTGTGGCCACTGCGCAAGGAAAGGACACCAGTTCCAGGACTGCCCCAAAAAGGAACATCATGAGGTCTGTGTGAATTGCAAGCGCTTTGGTAAGGACCACGATCACTCCACGTTCGACGTTGGATGTCCGGCCTACAGGTATGCCCTGGAAAGGGACATTTGGCACACTGGTTATGCAAAAAACTGAGTAAGTACACAGGAAGGACTTTTTATGACTCTTTTGTTTCCAGGTCACAATTAAACACTAATAAAAGTAAAAATAAGCCATTAAAAATTATCAAATTTGCTCAATTAAATTTAAGGAGAGCCCATTCTGTTGATAAAACTAAAATAATAAAACTCGCACAACTGAATTTAAGACAATCTAGAGCAGTAACAGAAGAAATAAAAGAGATTCATGCATGTTACGATATTTTATTGATCCAAGAACCATATGTTCATGGAAACCTAATTGCAGGGTTCAACATTACAGATAGATTAATTTTTGATAGCAAAGAAATTCCAATGGCTGGTGTATTGATTACAAATAGAGATTTAGAAGTTATGGTTTTGCATGAATATACATTCAGTCATGTAGTTTGTGTTCAAGTAACATACAGAGAAATTGTTATTTACATAGTGTCCGTCTATTGTCAATGTTCCCATGAAATAAGCACGTATTTAGATATGTTGCAGAGCATTATTGATAAATTTAAAAACGAATGCTTAATTATAGCAGGAGATTTCAATGCTAAATCAAAATTATGGTTTAACAGAGAAAATGATAGTAAAGGGGAAATACTAGAAAACTTTATAATTAATAATAATTTAAACATTATAAATAACATCTCTAAATTAACAACTTTTGAAACTGTTAATGAAAATCGAACATAGATTTAACATTAGCCAATGATAGAGCAGCCAGATATGTTAACAATTGGAAAATTCATGGGAACATGACAACCAGCGACCACAATGTGATTAAGTTTAACTTTGAACAGAATGTAGAAAAATCGAAATTTGTTTCCGATAATACTAGAAGATTTAATGTCAAAAAGGCCAACTGGAAAGACTACTTAAAAGAATTGCAACTGGAAATGACAGAGCAAAATAAGGATATTAACACCATATCCGCTGAAGACCTAATAATTAAAAGTGCCGAATCCACAATCCCAAGGATAAAGAACGTAAATAAGAAAAATGCATGGTGGAACAAAGTTTTGAGTAACATGAAGAAAGACGTAATAAAATTTAGGAAACACTTGTATAGGAAGAAACAGGATAGCAGATACATAGAACTAAAAAGAGAGTACAATAAAATTAGAAATGAATACAAAGTCACAAGTAAAGAAAGTAAAACCAAGAGCTGGAAGAAATTTATAGAAAAGGAATCAAAGAAAGGCCCCTGGGGCCTACCTTACAAAATAGTGACAGACAAAATTAAAACAAAAACAGTTTTTCACAGCGTTAAAGAGGACAGTATAGAAATAAATGACTTAGGAAAATTACCGATGTTCTTCTTAAAAAATTTGTCTCTGAGCGACAAAGGCACAAAATAACAAGGAAAACCTTGGAAGAAGAATATAATGGAGTAACGGAAGAGGAATTAACAGAAAGGGAAATTTGAGAAGCCATTTTCAGTCTCAGTTTAGGAAAGGCACCAGGAGAAGACGGCATAAACTTAGAACTTGTGCAAAAAGCATATCCAGTCATCAAAGACCTTATAGTGCACATGTACAGGACGGAGTATGTAGAAGAAAAGTTCCCAGATAGGTGGAAAGTAGGAGTTGTAAAGATACTCTTGAAAAATACAGGAAAAGACCCAACGAAGGCAACATCTTACAGACCAATCTGCCTACTACCTGTCCTAGGGAAAGTTTATGAAAAAATAATTTTGAACAAGCTACAGAAAATAGAAGAACCGCAAGAAAGTCAGTTCGGTTTCACGAAAGGCAGGTCCACAATAGATGCGTAAGATAGGGTTAAATTAAAAATCACAGAAAGTAAACAAATATATTCTAGGAATTTTTGTAGACATTAAAGGAGCTTTTGATAATGTTTGGTGGCCATTGGTGCTATTGGCACTGAGAAACAAGTGTTGTCCAAGAAACATCTAGGAAATAATCTGCGACTATTTCAGAAACAGGAAATGTAAAGTAATCATAAACGGAAAAGGACACACGAAAGATTTAACAAAGGATGGGTAGATGCTGGCTTACCCTCCTTAAGGAGATTGAGGAAAAAATAACGGACAAAGGATTAAAAATAAGCCTTACGAACGTCAGTTATATAACAAAGAGAATTGAAGAGCCAGAAAATGAATTCATTGACATGGAAATATGTCAATCAATAAAAGAAATGAAAAAAGAATTCAAGGAGGAAATAATAAAGGAAATAAAGGACGACATGAAAGAAATGACCGAAAACATATGTGAGACAATAAAGGAGGAAGATAATCCTAAGGTAAGCTATGCTGATGTAGTGAAAGAATTACAAACAGAAAGCAGGGAGAAGGAGCTTGTCATCATACCGAAGGAAGGATCTGACTTTGAAGACAATAACCAAATAAAAGAAATACTGAAGAGTACCATCGATCCTGGAAAGGAGTTTATACGGATCAATTCGATGAGGAATGCCGGTAAAAAACGACTAATAATTGAGACAACTACTAAAGAAGAAAAGGAAAAGATCACGAATGGAGAAATAAAGAAGAAGTTAGAAGAAAAAGGCTTGGTTGTAAATAGAACAAGAAGAGGACACACATAAAAGACACAGGGAGTTAGTAGAAGAAAAATACGAAGGCATAGATGGAAAAGAATTAACAGAACAAGAAATAGGAGAAGCAATTTTCAGCCTAGGCACAGGGAAAGCACCAGGAGAAGATGGAATTAATTTAGAATTAATACAGAAAGGGTACCCCATAATCAGGAAACTTTTAGAACAAATATATCAAAAAGCGTATTCAGAAGAAAGATTTCCAGACAAGTGGAAAATAGGAATTGTAAAGATACTGTTAAAAAGTATAGATAAAGATCCCACGAAAGCAAAATCTTATCGACCGATTTGTTTATTACCTGTTTTAGGAAAAATATATGAAAAAATAATATAAGTTACAAAAGATAGAAGTGCAGCATGAAAACCAATTTGGATTTACAAAAGGCAAATCAACAATAGATGCATTAGATAATGTTAAAATAAAAATTAAGGAAAGTAAATATAAATATATATTAGGGATCTTTGTAGATATAAAGGGTGCCTTTGACAACGTTTGGTGGCCTTCAGTGTTGGTAGCACTAAGGAAGAGAGGTTGCGCTAGAAATATATATGAAATCATAGCAGATTATTTTAAAAACAGGAAATGTAAAGTAATAATGAATGGTGTAAGTCATACAAAAAATTTGTCAAAAGGTTGTCCGCAAGGATCGGTCCTAGGACCATATCTTTGGAACATAGTTATGAATTTATATTTAGATAGTAATAAAGAAGAGTGGGTGCACAGAGTTGCATATGCAGATGATTTGTTAATATTGGTAGAAGGAAATTCAAGAGTAGATATAGAAAACAAGACAATAAACGAGATGAATAGATTAAGTTTTTGGTGCAAAAGTAACAAATTGGAATTATCTAAGGAAAAAACGCAAATAATGTGGTTAAAAGGAAATATGGATAGTAGACGAGCACCCAACATAAGGTATGAAGGCAACAAAGTAAAAATGGTGAGCAAAATTAAATACTTAGGAATATATATTAATGAAAGATTTAAATTTCATGATCACATAAAATACATAGTAGAAAAAGTTAAAAAAATGGTTTACAACATAAACAGAATTGCTAGGAAACAATGGGGGCTGAATAGCACTAATTTAATTATATTGTATAAAGGACTAGTAGAAAGTATAATATTATATGATGCAGAAGTGTGGGGAACAGAAATTAATCAAATTTCATTTAATAAGTTACTTAGTTTACAAAGAAATATGCTTATACTAGTAAGCAAAGCATATAGAACAGTATCAGGAGATGCCCTTCAGGTAATAACTGGAACACTGCCGATAGATTTGAAAATCAGAGAAAGGTGCGAAATTTACAACTGGAAAAAATCAAAACAGGTCAGAATAGGACAAAGGGTTGAAGATATAGAAAATAAAAAGGAAGTGATTAAGATAATAAGAAAGGCATTAACTCAAAATTGGCAAGAGAGATGGGACACATCAAGTAAAGGAAGATGGACATGCAGATTAATTCAGGAAGTTAGATTAAAAATAAACTACAACTTAGAATATTACACAACACAAATTTTAACAGGACACGGAAATTTTAATCAAAAGTTAGCAAAATTTAAAATTATAGAAGAAACGAAATGCGAATGTGGAGAAGAAGAGGATGCAGAACATATCTTAACCAACTGCCCGCTTTATTTATGAAGACTTAAGATTAAAATTTTTGGACTCAACAATTAAAGAAAATTGGAGAAACCAGTTAAAAGTACTAATGAAGAAGGAAAATTATAAAAATTTGAGAAAATTCAGTAAATTAATACTAAAAAGTAAAGATGGTATTGCCTGAACACTTTACCCGGACATGACAAGCAGAGCCTAATGGAACGTCTGAAGATTAAGACAGAAGCAATGGTTCAGCAGTACCATGATGAAACTGTTAGACGGTATTACCGTCAAGCTGCGACCTGTCCAGTGACATAGTCAAAACAGGTACCGCGGGGTCAGGCGAATCAAGCCCCGGGCAATTCGATGCTCATGCCTGGCAAGTGAGGTTGGACTCGCAGGGGCTGTGGTATCCCAATTCCAAATTCCTTTCCCTCAACCCTTTTCCCCCATCCTAACATCCCAATTGCAGGAGCTAGACCTGCGCCCTTACCCGAGGGTGGCTGTAATGGCCTATCGAGTATTTCACATTATGGGGAAATGTGAGAGTGCTGGTTGGGCGTAACCCAACTCTGCCACATGTGCGAGTGGCCGAGGACCGGGAAGGGCAATGCCTATAGACGGCCTCCATAAAAAAGAAAACTCTGGACCCCAAGCGCCAGAGATTATCCTTTGTCCTTTGTCCCTATCTACTATCTAGCGAAACCACAGCCAAGGGAACGGGCTTGGAAGAATCAGCGGGGAAAGAAGACCCTGTTGAGCTTGACTCTAGTCTGGCACTGTAAGGAGACATGAGAGGTGTAGCATAAGTGGGAGCTGCGCCGTCCCTCGGGTCGGCGTTGTCGACGGTGAAATACCACTACTTTGATAGTTTCTTTACTTACTCGAAGAATTAATACAGAAAGGGTACCCCATAATCAGGAAACTTTTAGAACAAATATATCAAAAAGCGTATTCAGAAGAAAGATTTCCAGACAAGTGGAAAATAGGAATTGTAAAGATACTGTTAAAAAGTATAGATAAAGATCCCACGAAAGCAAAATCTTATCGACCGATTTGTTTATTACCTGTTTTAGGAAAAATATATGAAAAAATAATATAAGTTACAAAAGATAGAAGTGCAGCATGAAAACCAATTTGGATTTACAAAAGGCAAATCAACAATAGATGCATTAGATAATGTTAAAATAAAAATTAAGGAAAGTAAATATAAATATATATTAGGGATCTTTGTAGATATAAAGGGTGCCTTTGACAACGTTTGGTGGCCTTCAGTGTTGGTAGCACTAAGGAAGAGAGGTTGCGCTAGAAATATATATGAAATCATAGCAGATTATTTTAAAAACAGGAAATGTAAAGTAATAATGAATGGTGTAAGTCATACAAAAAATTTGTCAAAAGGTTGTCCGCAAGGATCGGTCCTAGGACCATATCTTTGGAACATAGTTATGAATTTATATTTAGATAGTAATAAAGAAGAGTGGGTGCACAGAGTTGCATATGCAGATGATTTGTTAATATTGGTAGAAGGAAATTCAAGAGTAGATATAGAAAACAAGACAATAAACGAGATGAATAGATTAAGTTTTTGGTGCAAAAGTAACAAATTGGAATTATCTAAGGAAAAAACGCAAATAATGTGGTTAAAAGGAAATATGGATAGTAGACGAGCACCCAACATAAGGTATGAAGGCAACAAAGTAAAAATGGTGAGCAAAATTAAATACTTAGGAATATATATTAATGAAAGATTTAAATTTCATGATCACATAAAATACATAGTAGAAAAAGTTAAAAAAATGGTTTACAACATAAACAGAATTGCTAGGAAACAATGGGGGCTGAATAGCACTAATTTAATTATATTGTATAAAGGACTAGTAGAAAGTATAATATTATATGATGCAGAAGTGTGGGGAACAGAAATTAATCAAATTTCATTTAATAAGTTACTTAGTTTACAAAGAAATATGCTTATACTAGTAAGCAAAGCATATAGAACAGTATCAGGAGATGCCCTTCAGGTAATAACTGGAACACTGCCGATAGATTTGAAAATCAGAGAAAGGTGCGAAATTTACAACTGGAAAAAATCAAAACAGGTCAGAATAGGACAAAGGGTTGAAGATATAGAAAATAAAAAGGAAGTGATTAAGATAATAAGAAAGGCATTAACTCAAAATTGGCAAGAGAGATGGGACACATCAAGTAAAGGAAGATGGACATGCAGATTAATTCAGGAAGTTAGATTAAAAATAAACTACAACTTAGAATATTACACAACACAAATTTTAACAGGACACGGAAATTTTAATCAAAAGTTAGCAAAATTTAAAATTATAGAAGAAACGAAATGCGAATGTGGAGAAGAAGAGGATGCAGAACATATCTTAACCAACTGCCCGCTTTATTTATGAAGACTTAAGATTAAAATTTTTGGACTCAACAATTAAAGAAAATTGGAGAAACCAGTTAAAAGTACTAATGAAGAAGGAAAATTATAAAAATTTGAGAAAATTCAGTAAATTAATACTAAAAAGTAAAGATGGTATTGCCTGAACACTTTACCCGGACATGACAAGCAGAGCCTAATGGAACGTCTGAAGATTAAGACAGAAGCAATGGTTCAGCAGTACCATGATGAAACTGTTAGACGGTATTACCGTCAAGCTGCGACCTGTCCAGTGACATAGTCAAAACAGGTACCGCGGGGTCAGGCGAATCAAGCCCCGGGCAATTCGATGCTCGTGCCTGGCAAGTGAGGTTGGACTCGCAGGGGCTGTGGTATCCCAATTCCAAATTCCTTTCCCTCAACCCTTTTCCCCCATCCTAACATCCCAATTGCAGGAGCTAGACCTGCGCCCTTACCCGAGGGTGGCTGTAATGGCCTATCGAGTATTTCACATTATGGGGAAATGTGAGAGTGCTGGTTGGGCGTAACCCAACTCTGCCACATGTGCGAGTGGCCGAGGACCGGGAAGGGCAATGCCTATAGACGGCCTCCATAAAAAAGAAAACTCTGGACCCCAAGCGCCAGAGATTATCCTTTGTCCTTTGTCCCTATCTACTATCTAGCGAAACCACAGCCAAGGGAACGGGCTTGGAAGAATCAGCGGGGAAAGAAGACCCTGTTGAGCTTGACTCTAGTCTGGCACTGTAAGGAGACATGAGAGGTGTAGCATAAGTGGGAGCTGCGCCGTCCCTCGGGTCGGCGTTGTCGACGGTGAAATACCACTACTTTGATAGTTTCTTTACTTACTCGGTGAGACGGAGGACGTGCGTGGTCGTCGACTCGTTCGCGGCCGCGTCACGGTATTCTGGATCCAAGGGAGTTGCGGTCGCGGGCGCCACTGGAGCGCGGGAGTCGAGGGACGGTCGTTCGGGCCGGGGGCCTACTCTTCGGCCCGCGGCGCCGCCTCTCTTCCGCCCCGTTCCTAGCCCGTGTTTATCCCTCCCGATCCGATTCGAGGACACCGCCAGGCGGGGAGTTTGACTGGGGCGGTACATCTGTCAAAGAATAACGCAGGTGTCCTAAGGCTAGCTCAGCGAGGACAGAAACCTCGCGTGGAGCAAAAGGGCAAATGCTGGCCTGATCCCAATGCTCAGTACGCATAGAGACTGCGAAAGCACGGCCTATCGATCCTTTTGGCTTGGGGAGTTTCCAGCAAGAGGAAGTGATTGATATGGAGGTCTCCAAGGCGGTCGAGGACCTGAAGACCGAATTCAAGAAGGAGATAATGCGGGACATTAGAGACGAACTTAAAGGCATCACTGATGACATCCACGAGGTCGTTAAGGCAGAAGAAAGGAAACCAAAGGTAACATACGCTGACATGGTAAAAGATTTACAGGTGGAGATTGAGAAGAAGAAGGAGGTGGTCATCGAGGCCAAGGAGGGAGTGGTGATTGAAGACCCAAGGAAACTGAAGGAGATCCTAAAGACGACGATTAACCCAGGGAAGGAGGCCATAAAGATAGACCATGTGAGGAATGCTGGCAAGAACAGGATCATTGTACAGACCATGACAAAAGAGGACAAGGACAGACTCACCTCACAGGACATCAAAGAAAAACTAGGAGAAAAGGGTTTGAAGGTTGAGGACCTCAAGAAAAAGGACCTTTTCTGTCAACAGGAGCATACCTGAGAAGGAGTTCAAGGAGAACGTCTACCTTCAGAACTTCAAGGACTCTAACATCACCCAGGAGGAATTTAAAGAAGGTTTCAGAAATTGTTTCTCAAGGGGCAGTCGAGAGAATAATTATTGTAAGAAAAAAGTATGTAAGAAAAAAGAATCCGAAAGTAATTGTTTTTTCTATCAACAGGGAGATCGAGGAAACTGAATTTAAGGACAATGTATACAATCAGAAATTTAAGGAAACAGGCATTACAAAGGAGGAATTCATAGAGGGCTTTCAACATAGTTTCACCAGAAGCAGAAGAGACAGCAGGTACTGTGATCGTGTTTTTCAGGTCACTCCAAACATCAGGAACCACCTCATCACTAAGGACAAGATCTACTGTGGATGGGAATCGCATTATGTAAAGGACTTCACTGGAATCACCCGCTGCTACAAGTGCCAAGGATTTGGACACACCGCACAAAGGTGCCGAGAAAAAGATGACATCTGCAGTCACTGCGCCAGGAAGGGCCATCGATTCCAGGACTGCCCAAGGAAGGAAGAGGATGAGACCTGCGCCAACTGCTATCGGTATGGCAAGGAGGCTGACCACTCCACCTTGGACAAGAACTGCCCAGCCTATTTGTATGCCCTGGAGAGGGATATCCTTCGAACGGGGTACTCAAAAAACTAGGTAAGTCTGGCAAAAGGAAGAAAACTAATCACTCTGACTATTCCAGGAACAATTCGGTTATAATTGATAAAACTAAAATAATAAAACTCGCGCAACTGAATTTAAGACGATCTAGAGCAGTAACAGAAGAAATAAAAGAGCTGCATGCATGCTATGATATTTTATTGATCCAAGAACCATATGTTCATGGAAACCTAATTGCAGGGTTCAACATTACAGATAGATTAATTTTTGATAGCAAAGAAATTCCAATGGCTGGTATATTGATTACAAATAGAGAATTAGAAGTTATGGATTTGCATGAATATACATTCAGTCATGTAGTTTGTGTGCAAGTAACATATAGAGGAATTGTTATTTACATAGTGTCCGTTTAATGTCAATGTTCCCATGAAATAAGTACGTATTTAGATAGGTTGCAGAGCATTATTGATAAATTTAAAAACGAATGCCTAATTATAGCAGGGGATTTCAATGGTAAATCAAAATTATGGTTCAACAGAGAAAATGATAGTAAAGGGGAAATACTAGAAAACTTCATAATTAATAATAATTTAAACATCATAAATAATGTCTCTAAATTAACAACTTTTGAAACTGTTAATGGAAAATCGAACATAGATTTAACATTAGCCAATGACAGAGCAGCCAGATATGTTAACAATTGGAAAATTCATGGGAACATGACAACCAGCGACCACAATGTGATTAAGTTTAACTTTGAACAGAATGTAGAAAAATCGAAATTTGCTTCCGATAATACTAGAAGATTTAATGTCAAAAAGGCCAACTGGAAAGACTACTTAAAAGAATTGCAACTGGAAATGACAGAGCAAAATAAGGATATTAACACCATATCCGCCGAAGACCTAATAATTAAAAGTGCCGAATCCACAATCCCAAGGATAAAGAATGTAAATAAGAAAAATGCATGGTGGAACAAAGCTTTGAGTAAAATGAAGAAAGACGTAATAAAATTTAGGAAACACTTGTATGGGAAGAAACAGGAAAGCAGATACATAGAACTAAAAAGAGAGTACAATAAAATTAGAAATGAATACAAAGTCGCAATTAAAGAAAGTAAAACCGAGAGCTGGAAGAAATTTATAGAAAAGGAATCAAAGAAAGGCCCCTGGGGCCTACCTTACAAAATAGTGATAGGCAAAATCAAAACAAAAACAGTTTTTCACAGCATTAAAGAGGACAGTATAGAAATAAATGACTTAGGAAAATTACCGATGTTCTTCTTAAAAAATTTGTTTCCGAGCGACAATATAGAAGTAGAAACCGAAAGGCACAAAATAACGAGGAAAACCTTAGAAGAAGAATATAATGGAGTAACGGAAGAGGAACTAACAGAAAGGGAAATTCGAGAAGCCATTTTCAGTTTCAGTTCAGGAAAGGCACCAGGAGAAGATGGCATAAACTTAGAACTTGTGCAAAAAGCGTATTCAGTCATCAAAGACCTCATAGTGCACATGTACAGGACGGAGTACGCAGAAGAAAAGTTCCCAGATAGGTGGAAAGTAGGAGTTGTAAAGATACTCTTGAAAAATACAGGGAAAGACCCAACGAAGGCAACATCGTACAGACCAATCT